>CAKAJE020001202.1:0-600000 GCA_916610135.2 Macropis europaea | reverse complement strand
CCCAATACGCTATCTGAAATAGGAGCGTCGTAAATAGAACAAATGTGATAGAATTACACAGAATTCTTATATTAACCATAATATAATATGATCTATTCGGGTCTCTGATTGCCCTATCATAGAAGTTTAATAGTGCATTTTACTCGACATTTCATGCGCTCTAAGGTGCCGCCTAGTCAAATACGCTATCTGAAATAGGAGCGACGTAAATTGAACAAATGTGATAGAATTTCGCTGAATTATTAAATTAACCATAATATAACATGATCTAATCGGGTCTCCGTTTGCCCTACCCTAGAAGTTTAATAGTGCATTTTACTCGACATTTCGTGCGCGTTAAGATGCCGCCTAGCCCAATACGCTATCTGAAATTGGAGCAACGTAAATTGTACAAACGTGATAGAATTACGCAGAATTCTTATATTAACCATGATATAACACGATCTATTCGGTTCTCTGATTGGCCTGTCATAGAAGTTTAATAGTGCATTTTACTCGACATTTCATGCGCTTTAAGGTGCCGCTTAGCCCAATACTCTATCTGAAATAGGAGCGACGTAAATTGAACAAATGTGATAGAATTTCGCTGTATTCTTAAATTAACCATAACATAAAATGATCTAATCGGGTCTCTGTTTGCCCTACCCTAGAAGTTTAATAGTGCATTTTACTCGACATTTCATGCGCTTTAAGATGCCACATAGCGCAATACGCTATCTGAAATAGGAGCGACGTAAATTGAACAAATGTGATAAAATCACGCTGAATTCTTATATTAACAATAATATGAAATGATCTAATCTGGTCTCTGATTGTCCTATCATAGAAGTTTAATAGTGCATTTTACTCGTCATTTCATGCGCTTTAAGGTGTCACTTAGCCTAATGCGCTATCTGAAATAGGAGCGACGTAAATTGAACAAATGTGATAGAATTTCGCTGAATGCTTATATTAACCATAATATAAAATGATCTAATCGGGTCTCTGATTGCCCTATCATAGAAGGTTAGTAGTGCATTTTACTCGTCATCCCGCGCGATTTAAGATGCCGCCTAGCCCAATACGCTATCTGAAATAGGAGCGACGTAAATTGAACAAACGTGATAGAATTACGCAGAATTCTTATATTAACCATAATATAAAATGATCTAATCGGGTCTCTGTTTGGCCGACCCTAGAAGGTTAATAGTGCATTTTACTCCACATTTCATGCGCTTTAAGATCCCACCTAGCCCCATACGCTATCTGAAATAGGGGTGACGTAAATTGAACAAATGTGATAAAATTACGCGGAATTCTTATATTAACCATAATATAAAATGATCTAATCGGGTCTCTGATTACCCTACCACAGATGGTTAGAAGTGCATTTCACTCGACATTCCACGCGCTTTAAGATGCCGCCTAGCCCATTACGATATCTGAAATAGGTGAAAAGCAAATTGAACAAATGTGATAGAATTACGCTGCATTCTTACATTAATCATAATATAAAATGAACTAATGGGGTCTCTGATTGCAATATCGTAGAAGTTTACTAGTGCATTTTACTCGTAATTTTATGCGCTTTAAGGTGCCGCCTAGCCCAATACGCTATCTGAAATAGCTGCGACGTAAATTGAGCAAATGTGATGGATTTACGCATAATTCTTATATTAAGCATAACATAAAATGATCTAATCGGGTCTCCGATTGCCCTATCATAGAAGTGTAACAGTGCATTTTACGCGACATTTCATGCGCTCTAAGGTGCCGCCTATTCAAATACGCTATCTGAAATAGGAGCGACGAAAATTGAACAAATGTGATAGGATTTCGCTGAATTCTTATATTAACCATAATATAAAATGATCTAATCGAGTCTCTGTTTGCCCTACCCTAGAAGTTTAATAGTGCATTTTACTCGACATTCCTTGCTCTTTAAGATCCCACCTAGCCCAATACGCTATCTGAATTAGAGGCGACGTAAATGGAACAATTGTGATAAAATTACGCCTGGTTCTTATATTAACTATAATAGAAAAGGATCTAATGGTGTCTCTGATTGCCATATCATAGAAGTTTAATAGTGCATCTTACTCGTCATTTCATGCGCTTTAACGTGCCACATCGCCCAATACGCTATCTGAAATAGTAGCGACGTAAATTGAACAAATGTGATAGAATTTCGCTGAATTCTTATATTAACCATAATATAAAATGATCTAATCGGGTCTCTGAATGCCCTATCATAGAAGGTTAGTAGTGCATTCTACTCGTCATTCCACGCTCTTTAAGATGCCGCCTAGCCCAATACGATATCCGTAATAGGAGAAAAACAAATTGAACAAATGTGATAGAATTACGCTGCATCCTTACATTAATCATAATATAAAATGATCTAATGGGTTCTCTGATTGCAGTATCGTAGGAGTTTAATAGTGCATTTTACTCGTAATTTTATGCGCTTTAAGGAGCCGTTTAGCCCAATACGCTATCTGAAATAGGAGCGTCGTAAATAGAACAAATGTGATAGAATTACACAGAATTCTTATATTAACCATAATGTAATATGATCTATTCGGGTCTCTGATTGCCCTATCATAGAAGTTTAATAATGCATTTTGCTCGAAATTTCATGCGCTCTAAGGTGCCGCCTAGCCAAATACGCTATCTGAAATAGGAGCGACGTAAATTGAACAAATGTGATAGAATTTCGCTGAATTATTAAATTAACCATAATATAACATGATCTAATCGGGTCTCTGTTTGCCCTACACTAGAAGTTTAATAGTGCATTTTACTCGACATTTCATGCTCTTTAAGATGCCACCTAGCCCAATACGCTATCTGAAATCGGGGCGACGTAAATTGAAGAAATGTGATACAATTTCGCTGAATTCTTATATTAACCACAATATAAGATGACCTAATCGGGTCTATGTTAGCCCTATCCGAGAAGTTTGGTAGTGCATCTTACTCGTCATTGCATGCGCTTTAAGATGCCGTCTAGCCCAATACGCTATCTGAAATTGGAGCTACGTAAATTGAACGAACGTGATAGAATTACGCAGAATTCTTATATTAACCATAATATAAAATGATCTAATCGGGTCTCTGTTTGCCCTATCCAAGAAGTGTAGTAGTGCATTTTACTCGATATTTCACGCGCTTTAAGATGCCCCACAGCGCAATACGCTATCTGAAATTGGAGCTACGTAAATTGAACAAATGTGATAGAATTACGCAGAATTCTTATATTAACCATAATATAAAATGATCTAATCGGGTCTCTGATAGCCCTATCAAAGAAGTTTAGTAGTGCATTTTACTTGACATTCCATTCGCTTTAAGATACCGCACAGCCCAATACGCTATCTGAAATTGGAGCTACGTAAATTGAACAAGCGTTATAGAATTTCGCTGAATTCTTATATTAACAATAACATAAAATGATCTAATCAGGTCTCTGGTTGCCCTATCATAGACGATTAATATTGCATTTTACTCGTCATTTCATGGGCTTTAAGGTGCCGCCTAGCCCAATACGCTATCTAAAATAGGAGCGACATAAATTGAACAAATGTGATAGAATTACGCAGAATTCTTATATTAACCATAATATAAAATGATCTAATCGGGTCTCTGATAGCCCTATCAAAGAAGTTTAGTAGTGCATTTTACTTGACATTCCATTCGCTTTAAGATACCGCACAGCCCAATACGCTATCTGAAATTGGAGCTACGTAAATTGAACAAGCGTTATAGAATTTCGCTGAATTCTTATATTAACAATAACATAAAATGATCTAATCGGGTCTCTGTTTGCCCTATCCAAGAAGTGTAGTAGTGCATTTTACTCGATATTTCACGCGCTTTAAGATGCCCCACAGCGCAATACGCTATCTGAAATTGGAGCTACGTAAATTGAACAAATGTGATAGAATTACGCAGAATTCTTATATTAACCATAATATAAAATGATCTAATCGGGTCTCTGATAGCCCTATCAAAGAAGTTTAATAGTGCATTTTACTCGACATTTCATGCTCTTTAAGATGCCACCTAGCCCAATACGCTATCTGAAATCGGGGCGACGTAAATTGAAGAAATGTGATACAATTTCGCTGAATTCTTATATTAACCACAATATAAGATGACCTAATCGGGTCTATGTTAGCCCTATCCGAGAAGTTTGGTAGTGCATCTTACTCGTCATTGCATGCGCTTTAAGATGCCGTCTAGCCCAATACGCTATCTGAAATTGGAGCTACGTAAATTGAACAAACGTGATAGAATTACGCAGGATTCTTATATTAACCATAATATAATACGATCTATTCGGGTCTCTGATTGGCCAGCATAGAGGTTTAATACTGCATTTTACTCTTTATTTCATGCGCTTTAATGTGCCGCCTAGCCCAATGCGCTATCTGAAATTGGAGCTACGTAAATTGAACAAACGTGATAGAATTACGCAGAACTCTTATATTAACCATAATATAATACGCTCTATTCGGGTCTCTGATTGCCCTCTCATAGAATTTTAATAGTGCATTTTACTCGTCATTTCATGCGTTTTAAGGTGCCGCCTAGCCCAATACGCTATCTAAAATAGGAGCGACATAAATTGAACAAATGTGATAGAATTACGCAGAATTCTTATATTAACCATAATATAATACGATCAATTCGGGTCTCTGATTGCCCTATCATAGCAGTTTAATAGTGCATTTTACTCGTCATTTCATGCGCTTTAAGGTGCCGCTTAGCCTAATACGCTATCTGAAATAGGAGCGACGTAAATTGAACATATGTGATAGAATTACGCAGAATTCTTATATTAACCATAATATAAGAGGACCTAATCGGGTCTCCGTTAGCCCTATCCCAGAAGTTTGGTAGTGCATTTTACTCGACATTTGATGCGCTTTAAGATGCCGCCTAGCCGAATACGCTATCTGAAATTGGAGCTACGTAAATTGAACAAACGTGATAGAATTTCGCTGAATACTTAAATTAACCATAATATAAAATGATGTTATCGGGTCTGTGTTTACCCTACCCTAAAAGTTTAACAGTGCATTTTACTCGACACATCATGCGTTTTAAGATGCCACCTAGCCCATTACGCTATCTCAAATAGGGGCGACGTAAATTGAGCAAATGTGATAAAATTTCGCTGAATTCTCATATTAACCATAGTATAAGGTGACCTAATCGGGTCTCCGATTACCCTATCCGAGAAGTTTAGTAGTGCATTTTACTCGACGTTTCATGCGCTTTAAGATGCCGCCTAGCCCAATACGCAATCAGAAATTGGAGCTACGTAAATTGAACAAACGTGGTAGAATCACGCAGAATTCTTATATTAACCATAATATAATACGATCTATTCGGGTCTCTGATTGCCCTATCATAGAAATTTAATACTGCATTTTACTCGTCATTTCATGCGCTTTAAGGTGACGCTTAGCCCAATACGCTATCTGAAATTGATGCTACGTAAATTGAACAAACGTGATAGAATTACGCAGAATTCTTATATTAACCATAATATAATACGATCTATTCGGTTCTCTGATTGCCATATCATAGAAGTTTAATAGTGCATTCTACTCGTCATTTTATGCACTTTTAGATGCCACCTAGCCCAATACGCTATCTGAAATAGGGGCGACGTAAATTGAACAAATGTGATAAAATTACGCTGAATTCTTATATTAACAATAATATAAAATGATCTAATCGAGTCTCTGATTGGCCTATCATAGACGTATAATACTGCATTTCACTCGTCAACTCATGCACTTTAATGTGCCGCCTAGCCCAATGCGCTATCTGAAATTGCAGCTACGTAAATTGAACAAACGTGATAGAATTACGCAGAATTCTTATATTAACCATAATATAATACGATCTATTCGGGTCTCTGATTGGCCTACCATAGAAGTTAAATACGGCATTTTACTCGGCATTTCATGCTCTTTAAGGTGCCGCCTAGCCGAATACGCTATCTGAAATAGGAGCGACATAAATTGAACAAATGTGATAGAATTACGCAGAATTCTTATATTAATCATAATTTAATACGATGTATTCGGGGCTCTGATTGCCCTATCATAGATGTTTAATAGTGCATTTTACTCGACATTTCATGCGCTTTAAGATGCCACGTAGCCCAATACGCTATCTGAAATAGGTGAGATATAAATTGAACAAATGTGATAAAATTACGCTGCATTCTTATATTAATAATAATGTAAAATGATCTAATCGGGTCTCTGATTACCCTATCATAGAATGTTAATAGTGCATTTTACTCGCCATTTCATGCGCTTTAAAGTGCCGCTTATCCTAATACACTATCTGAAGTAGGAGCGACGTAAATTGAACAAATGTGATGGAATTACGCAGAATTCTTATATTAATCATAATACAAGATGATCTAATCGGGTCTCTGTTCGCCCTACCCTAGGGGCGTAATAGTGCATTTTACTCTTCATTTCATGCGCTTTAAGGTTCCGTCTAGCCCAATCCGCTATCTGAAATAGGAGCGACACAAATTGAAAAAATGTGATAGAATTACGCTGAATTCTTATATTAATCATAATATAAAATGATCTAATCGGGTCTCTGATTGCCCTATCATAGAAGTTTAATAGTGCATTTTACTCGTCATTTGATGCGCTTTAAGGTACCGCATAGCCCAATACGCTATCTGAAATAGGAGCCACGTAAATTGAACAAATATGATAGAATTTCGCTGAATTCTTATATATTCCATAATATAAAATGAGGTAATCGGGTCTCTGTTCGACCTACCGTAGAAGTATAATAGTGCATTTTACTCGGCACTTCACGCGCATTGAGATGCCGCTTAGCCCCATACGCTATCTGAAATAAAAGCGACGTAAATTGAGCAAATGTGATAGAATTTCGCTGAATTCTTATATTAACCATAATATAAAATGATCTAATCTGCTCTCTGATTGCCTTATCAAAGAAGTTTAGTAGTGCCTTTTACTCGACATTTCATGCCCTTTAAGATTCTGCTTAGCCCAATACGCTATCTGAAGTAGGAGCGACGTAAATTGAATAAATGTGTATCAACTAACCGGAATTCTTATATTAACCATAACATAAAATTATATAATCGGTTCTCTGAATACCCTATCTTAGAAGCTTAATAGTGCATTTTACTCGACATTTCATGCGGTTTAAGGTGCCGCCAAGCCCAATACGCTATCTGAAATAGGAGCGATATAAATTGAACAAATGTGATAAAATTACGTTGAATTCTTATATTAACTATAATATAAAATGACCTAATCGGGTCTCTGATAGCCCTATCCTAGAAGTTTAGTAGTGCATTTTAATCGGCGTTTGATGCCCTTTAAGATTCTGCTTAGCCCAATACGCTATCTGTAACAGGAGCGACGTATACTGAACAAATGTGATAGAATTACGCAGGATTCTTATATTAACCATAATTTAAAATGATCTATTCGGGTCTCTGATTGCCCTATCATAGAAGTTTAATAGTGCATTTTACTCGTCATTTCATGCGCTTTAAGGTGCCGCCTAGACCAATACGCTATCTGAAATTGGAGCTACGTAAATTGAACAAACATGATAGAATTACGCTGAATTCTTATATTAACAATAATATAATACGATCTATTCGGGTCTCTGATTGTCCTATCACAGAAGTTTAACACTGCATTTAACTCGCCATTTCATCCGGTTTAAGGTGCCGCCTAGCCCAATACGCTATCTGAAATAGGAGCGACGTAAATTGACAAATGTGATGGAATTACGCTGAATTCTTATATTAATCATAATATAAGATGACCTAATCGGGTCTCTGATTGCCCTATCCGAGAAGTTTAGTAGTGCATCTTACTCGACATTTGACGCGCTTTAAGATGCCGCACAGCCCAATACGCTAACTGAAATTGGAGCTACGTAAAGTGAACAAGCGTGAAGGAATTACGCAGATTGCTTATATTAACCATAATATAATATGATATATTCGGGTCTCTGATTGTCCTATCCGCGAAGTTTAGTAGTGCATTTTACTCGACATTTCATGCGTTTCAAGATGCCGCACAGCCCAATACGCTATCTGAAATAGGAGCGACGTAAATTGAACAAATGTGATAGAATTACGCTGCATCCTTATATTAATCATAATAAAAGATGTCCTTATCGGGTATCTGATTGCCCTATCCTAGAAGTTCAGAAGTGCATTTTACTCGCCATTTCATGCGCTTTAAGGTGCCCTTTAGTGCAGTACGCTATCTGAAATAGGAGCGACGTAAATTGAACAAATGTGATAGAATCTCGCTGAATTCTTATATTAACCATAATATAAAATCATCTAATTCGGTCCCTGATGGCCGTATCTGAGAGGGTTAGTAGTGCATTTTACTCGCCATTCCATGCGCTTTAAGATGCCGCCTAGCTCAATACGATATCTGGTGTAGGAGTGACGTGAATTGGACAAAATGTGATGGAGTTACGATGAATTCTTAAATTAACAATAATATAAGATGATCTAATCGGGATTCTGGTTGCCCTATCCTAGAAGTTTAGTAGTGCATTTTACTCGCCATTTCATGCGCCTTATGGTGCCGCCTAGAGCAATACGCTATCTGAAATAGGAGCGACGTAAATTGAACAAATGTGATAGAATTTCGCTGAATTCTTATATTAACCATAATATAAAATGATCTAATCGGATCTCTGATTGCCCTATCAAAGAAGTTTAGTAGTGCATTTTACTCCTCATTTCATGCGCTTTAAGGTGCCGCCTAGCCCAATACGCTATCTGGTATAGGAGCGACGTGAATTGGACAAAATGTGATAGAGTTACGATGAATTCTTAAATTAACAATAATATAAGATGATCTAATCGGGATTCTGGTTGCCCTATCCTAGAAGTTTAGTAGTGCATTTTACTCGTCCTTTCATGCGCTTTATGTTGCCGCTTGGCCCAATATGCTACCTGAAATAGGAGCGACGTAAATTGAACAATTGTGATAGAATTTCGCTGAATTCTTATATTAACAATAACATAAAATGATCTAATCAGGTCTCTGGTTGCCCTATCATAGACGTTTAATATTGCATTTTACTCGTCATTTCATGGGCTTTAAGGTGCCGCCTAGCCCAATACGCTATCTAAAATAGGAGCGACATAAATTGAACAAATGTGATAGAATTACGCAGAATTCTTATATTAACCATAATTTGAAATGATATAATCGGGTCTGTGTTTACCCAACCCTAAAAGTTTAACAGTGCATTTTACTCAACATTTCATGCGTTTTAAGATGCCACCTAGCCCAATACGCTATCTCAAATAGGAGCGTCATAAATTGAACAAATGTGATAGAATTACGCAGAATTCTTATACTAACCATAATATAATACGATGTATTCGGGGCGCTGATTGCCCTATCATAGATGTTTAATAGTGCATTTTACTCGACATTTCATGCGCTTTAAGATGCCACCTAGCCCAATACGCTATCTGAAATAGGGGCGACGTAAATTGAACAAATGTGATACAATTACGTTGAATTCTTATATTAACAATAATATAAAATGATCAAATCGGGTCTCTGATTGCCCTATCATAGAAGTTTAACAGTGCATTTTACTCGTCACTTTTTGCGCTTTAAGATGCCACCTAGCCCAATACGCTATCTGAAATAGGCGCGACGTAAATTGAACAAATGTGATAAAACTTCGCTGAATTCTTATATTAACCATAATATAAGATGACCTAATCGGGTCTCTGTTAGCCCTATCCGAGAAGTTTGGTAGCGCATTTTACTCGACATTTCATGCGCTATAAGATGCCGCCTAGTCCAATACGCTATCTGAAATAGGAGCGACGTAAATTGAACACCTGTGATAGAATTACGCTGAATTCTTATATTAAACATAATATAAGATGACCTAATCGGGTCTCTGATTGTCCTATCCTAGAAGGTTAGTAGTGCATTTGACTCGACATTGAATGCGCTTTAAGATGCCGCCTAGCCCAATACGCTATCAGAAATTGGAGCTACGTAAATTGAACAAACGTGATAGAATCACGCAGAATTCTTATATTAACCATAATATAAGATGATCAAATCGGGTCTCTGATTGCCTTATCATAGAAGGTTAGTAGCGCATTTTACTCGTCATTTCATGCGCTTTATGTTGCCGCTTGGCCCAATATGCTACCTGAAATAGGAGCGACGTAAATTGAACAACTGTGATAAAATTTCGCTGAATTCTTATATTAACCATAGTATAAGGTGACCTAATCGGGTCTCTGATTACCCTATCCGAGAAGTTTAGTAGTGCATTTTACTCGACGTTTCATGCGCTTTAAGATGCCGCCTAGCCCAATACGCTATCAGAAATTGGAGCTACGTAAATTGAACAAACGTGATAGAATCACGCAGAATTCTTATATTAACCATAATATAAGATGATCAAATCGGGTCTCTGATTGCCTTATCATAGAAGTTTAATAGTGCATGTTACTCGTCATTTCATGCGCTTTAAGGTGCCGCTTGGCCAAATACGCTATCTGAAATAGGAGCGACGTAAATTGAACAAACGTGATAGAATTACGCAGAATTCTTATATTAACCATAATATAATACGATCTATTCGGGTCTCTGATTGCCCTATCATAGAAATTTAATACTGCATTTTACTCGTCATTTCATGCGCTTTAAGGTGCCGCTTAGCCCAATACGCTATCTGAAATAGGGGCGACGTAAATTGAACAAATGTGATAAAATTACGCTGAATTCTTATATTAACAATAATATAAAATGATCTAATCGAGTCTCTGATTGCCCTATCATAGAAGTTTAATACTGCATTTTACTCGTTATTTCATGCGCTTTAAGGTGCCGCTTATCCCGATATGCTATCTGAAATTGGAGCTACGTAAATTGAACAAGTGTGATAGAGTTACGCAGAATTCTGATATTAACCATAATATAAAATGATCTAATCGGGTCTCTGATTGGCCTATCATAGACGTATAATACTGCATTTTACTCGTCAATTCATGCACTTTAATGTGCCGCCTAGCCCAATGCGCTATCTGAAATTGCAGCTACGTAAATTGAACAAACGTGATAGAATTACGCAGAATTCTTATATTAACCATAATATAATACGATCTATTCGGGTCTCTGATTGGCCTACCATAGAAGTTAAATACGGCATTTTACTCGTCATTTCATGCTCTTTAAGGTGCCGCCTAGACCAATACGCTATCTGAAATAGGAGCGACATAAATTGAACAAATGTGATAGAATTACGCAGAATTCTTATATTAACCATAATTTAAAATGATCTAATCGGGTCTCTGATTGACCTATCATAGAAGTTTAATGGTGCATTTTACTCGACATTTCATGCGCTTTAAGATGCCACCTAGCCCAATACGGTATCTGAAATAGGGGCGACGTAAATTGAACAAATGTGATAGAATTACGCAGAATTCTTATATTAACCATAATATAAAACGATCCATTGGGGTCTCTGATTGCCCTATCATAGAAGTTTAATAGTGCATTTTACTCGTCATTTCATGCGCTTTAAGGTGCCGCCTAGCCGAATACGCTATCTGAAATAGGAGCGACATAAATTGAACAAATGTGATAGAATTACGCAGAATTCTTATATTAATCATAATTTAATACGATGTATTCGGGGCTCTGATTGCCCTATCATAGATGTTTAATAGTGCATTTTACTCGACATGTCATGCGCTTTAAGATGCCACCTAGCCCAATACGCTATCTGAAATAGGGGCGACGTAAATTGAACAAATGTGATAAAATTTCGCTGAATTCTTATATTAACCATAATAAAAGATGACCTAATCTGGTCTCTGATTGCCCTATGAAAGCAGTTTAGTAGTGCATTTTACTCGTCATTTCATGCGCTGTAAGGTGCCGCCAATCCCAATACGCTATCTGAAATAGGGGCGACGTAAATTGAACAAATGTGATAGAATATCGCTGAATTCTTATATTAACCATAATATAAAACCATTAAATTGGGTCTCTGCTGGCTGTATCCGAGAAGGGTAGTAGTGCATTTTACTCGCCATTTCATGCGCTTTAAGATGCCGCCGATCTCAATACGATATCTGGTGTAGGGGCGACGTGAATTGGACAAATGTGATAGTGTTACGATGAATTCTTAAATTAACAATAATATAAGATGATCTAATCGGGATTCTGATAGCCCTATCCTAGAAGTTTAGTAGTGAATTATACTCGTCATTTCATGCGCTTTAAGGTGCCGCCTAGCCCAATACGCTGTCTGAAATAGGGGCAACGTAAATTGATCAAATGTGATAAAATTACGTTGAGTTCTTATATTAACAATAATATAAAATGATCTAATCGGGTCTCTGATTGCCCTATCATTGAAGCTTAATAGTGCACTTTATTCGTCATTTCATGCGCTTTAAGGTGCTGCTTAGCACCATACGCTATCTGAAATACGAGCGACGTAAATTGACCAAATGTGATAGAATTTCGCTGAATTCTTATACTAACCATACTATAAAATGATCTAATCGGGTCTCTGATTGCCCTATCATAGAAGGTTAGTAGTGCATTTTACTCGTATTTCCACGCTCTTTAAGATGCCGCTTAGCCGAATACGTTCTCTGAAGCAGGAGCGACGTAAATTGAACAAACGTGATAGAATTACGCAGAATTCTTATATTAACCATAATATAATATGATCTATTTGGGTCTCTGATTGCCCTATCATGGAATGTTAGAAGTGCATTTTAGTCGACATTTCCTGCGCTTTAAGATGCCGCCTAGCACAATATGCTATCTGTAATAGGAGCGACGTAAATTGAACGAATGTGATAGAATAACGCTGAATTCTTATATTAACCATAATATAAAATGATCTAATCGGGTCCCTGATTGCCCAAACATAGAAGTTGAATCGTGCATTTTACTCGTCATTTCATGCGCTTTAAGGTGCCGCTTAGACCAATACGCTATCTGAAATAGGAGCGACGTAAGTTGAACGTATGTGACAGAATTTCGCTGAATTCTTATATTAACCATAATATAAAATGATCTAATTGGGTCTCTGATGGCCGTATCCGAGATGGTTAGTAGTGCATTTCATTCGACATTTCATGCGCTTTAAGATACCGCCTAGCTCAATACGATATCTGGTGTAGGAGCAACGTGGATTGGACGAATGTGATAGAGTTACGATGATTGCTTAAAAAACAATAATGTAAGATGATCTAATCGCGCTCTCTGTTTGCCCTACCCTAGATGTTTAATAGTACATTTTACTCGACATTTCATGCGCGTTAAGGTGCCGCTTAGCATAATACGCTATCTGAAATAGGAGCGACGTAAATTGAACATATGTGATAGAATTACGCTAATTCTTATATTAACCATAATATAAAATGATCTAATAGGGTCTCTGTTTGCCGTAACCTAGAAGTTTAATAGTGCATTTAACTCGTCATTTCATGCGCTTTAAGGTGCCGTTTTGCCCAATACACTATCTGAAATAGGACCGTCGTAAATTGAACAAATGTGATAGAATTACACTGAATTCTTATATTAATCATAATATAAGATGATCTAATTGGGTCTCTGATTGCCCTATCCTAGAAGTTTAGTAGTGCATTTTACTCGGCACTTCATGCGCTTTAAGATGCCTCTTAGCCCAATACGCTATCTGAAATAGGAGCGACGTAAATTGAACAAATGTGATAGAATATCGCTGAATTCTTATATTAACCATAACATAAAAGGATCTGATCGGGTCTCAGATTGCCCTATCATAGAAGCTTAGTGGTGCATTTTACTCATCATTCCACGCCCTTTAAGATGCCGCCTAGCCAAATACGCTCTCTGCAATAGGAGCGACGTAAATTGAACAAATGTGATAGAATTACGCTGAATTCTTAAATTAACCATAATATAAAATGATCTAATCGGGTCTCTGATTGCCCTATCATAGAAGTTTGGTAGTGCATTTTACTCGCCATTTCACATGCTTTAAGATGCCACATAGCCCAATACGCTATCTGAAATAGGAGCGCCATAAATTGAACAAATGTTATAGAATTATGCAAAATTCTTATATTACCCATAATATAAAATAATCTAATCGGGTCTCTGTGTGTCCTACCCTAGAAGTTTAATAGTGCACTTTACTCGACATTTCATGCGCTTTAAGGTGCCGCCTAGCCCAATACGCTATCTGAAATAGGAACGACGTAAATTGAACAAATGTGATAGAATTACGCTAATTCTTATATTAACCATAATATAAAATGATCTAATCGGGTCTTTGATTGCCCGACCCTAGTAGTTTAATAGTGCATTTTACTCGACATTTCATGCGCTTTAAGATGCCACCTAGCCCAATACGCTACCTGAAATAGGGGCGACGTAAATTGAACAGATGTGATAAAATTACATTGAATTCTTATATTAACAATAATATAAAATGATCTAATCGGATCTCTGATTCCCGTATTATAGAAGATTAATAGTGCATTTTACTCGTCATCTCATGCGCTTTAAGGTGCCGCTCAGCCCACTACGCTATCTGAAACAGGAGCGATATAAATTGAACAAATGTGATAAAATTACGTTGAATTCTTATATTAACTATACTATAAAATGACCTAATCGGGTCTCTGATTGCCCTATCATAGAAGTTTAATAGTGCATTTTACTCGTCATTTCATGCGCTTTAAGGTGCCGCCTAGACCAATACGCTATCTGAAATTGGAGCTACGTAAATGGAACAAGTGTGATAGAGTATCGCTGAATTCTTAAATTAACCATAATATAAAATGATCTAATCGGGTCTCTGTTTGCCCTATCAAAGAAGTTTAGTGGTGCATTTTACTCGACATTTCATGCGCTTTAAGATGCCACCTAGCCCAATAAGCTATCTGAAATAGGGGAGACGTAAAATGGAGAAATGTGATAAAATTACGTTGAATTCTTATATTAACAATAATATAAAATGATCTAATCGGGTCTCCGATTGCCCTATCATAGAAGCTTAATAGTGCATTTTACTCGACATTTCATGCGCTTTAAGGTGCCGTCTAGCACAATACGCTATCTGAAATAGGGGCGACGTAAATTGAACAAAGGTTGAAAAAGTTACGCTGAATTCTTATATTAACAATAATATAAAATGATCTAAACGGGTCTGTGATTGCCCTATGATAGAAGCTTCGTAGTGCATTTTACTCGACATTTCATGCGCTTTAAGATGCCGCCTAGCCCAATACGCTATCTGAAATAGGAGCGACATAAATTGAACAAATGTGATAGAATTACGCAGAATTCTTATATTAACAATAATATAAAATGATCTAAACGGGTCTCTGATTGCCCTATCACAGAAGTTTAATAGGTCATTTTACTCGCCATTTCACGCGCTTTAAGGTACCGCCTAGCCCAATACGCTATCTGAAATAGGAGCGACGTAAATTGGACAAATGTGATAAAATTAGGCTGAATTCTTATATTAACAATAATATAAAATTATCTAAACGGGTCTCTGATTGCCCTATGATAGAAGTTTCGTAGTGCATTTTACTCGCCTTTTCATGCGCTTTAAGGTGCCACCTAGACCAGTACGTTATCTGAAGTAGGGGGGACGAATATTGAACAAATGTGATAAAATTACACAGAATTCTTATATTAACAATAATATAAAATGATCTAATCGGGTCTCTGATTGCCCTATCATATAAGTTTAATAGGCCATTTTACTCGCCATTTCATGCGCTTTAAGGTGCCGCCTAGCCCAATACGCTATCTGAAATTGGAGCGACTTAAACTGAACAAATGCGATAGAATTTCGCTGAATTCTTAAATTAACCATAATATAAAATTATCTAATCGGGTCTCTGTTTGCTCTACCCTAGAAGTTTAATAGTGCATTTTTCTGGACATTTCATGCGCTTTAAGGTGCCGCTTATCCCGATACGCTATCTGAAGTTGGAGCGACGTAAATTGAACAAATGTGATAGAATTACGCTGAATTCTTATATTAACCATAATACAAAATGATATAATCGGGTCTCTGATTGCCCTATCACAGAAGTTTAATCGTGCATTTTACTCGCCATTTCATGCGCTTTAAGGTGCCGTTTAGCCCAATACGCTATCTGAAATAGGAGCGTCGTAAATTGAATAAATGTGGTTCAATTACGATGATTTCTTATATTAATCATAACATAAGATGACTTAATCGGGTTTCTGATTGCCCTATCCGAGAAGTTTGGTAGTACATTTTACTCGACATTTCATGCGCTTTAAGATGCCGCGTCGCCCAATACGCTATCTGAAATAGGAGCGACGTAAATTGAACAAATGTGATAGAATTACGCAGAATTCTTATATTAACCATAATATAAAATGATCTAATCGGGTCTCTGATTGCCGTATCAACGAAATGTAGTAGTGCATTTTACTCGTCATTTCTGGCGCTTTAAGGTGCCGCTTAGCCCAATAGGCTATCTGAAATAGGAGCGACGTAAATTGAACATATGTGATAGAGTTTCGCTGAATTCTTATATTAATCCTAATATAAAATTATCTAATCAGGTCTCAGATTGCCCTATCATAGAAGTTTGGTAGTGCATTTTACTCGCCATTTCACATGCTTTAAGATGCCACATAGCCCAATACGCTATCTGAAATAGGAGCGCCATAAATTGAACAAATGTTATAGAATTATGCAAAATTCTTATATTACCCATAATATAAAATGATCTAATCGGGTCTCTGTGTGTCCTACCCTAGAAGTTTAATAGTGCACTTTACTCGACATTTCATGCGCTTTAAGGTGCCGCCTAGCCCAATACGCTATCTGAAATAGGAACGACGTAAATTGAACAAATGTGATAGAATTACGCTAATTCTTATATTAACCATAATATAAAATGATCTAATCGGGTCTCTGATTGCCCTATCATAGAAGCCTCCATGTGCGTTTTAATCGACATTTCATGCCCTTTAAGATTCTGCTTAGCCCAATACGCTATCTGAAATAGGAGCGACGTAAATTGAATAAATGTGGTTCAATTACGCAGAATTTTTATATTAACCATAATATAAAATGATCTAATCGGGTCTCTGTGTGTACCCTAGAAGTTTAATAGTGCACTTTACTCGACATTTCATGAGCTTTACGGTGCCGCCTAGCCCAATACGCTATCTGAAATTGGAACGACGTAAATTGAACAAATGTGATAGAATTACGCTAATTCTTATATTAACCATAATATAAAATGATCTAATCGGGTCTTTGATTGCCCGACCCTAGTACTTTAATAGTGCATTTTACTCGACATTTCATGCGCTTTAAGATGCCACCTAGCCCAATACGCTACCTGAAATAGGGGCGACGTAAATTGAACAGATGTGATAAAATTACATTGAATTCTTATATTAACAATAATATAAAATGATCTAATCGGATCTCTGATTCCCGTATTATAGAAGATTAATAGTGCATTTTACTCGTCATCTCATGCGCTTTAAGGTGCCGCTCAGCCCACTACGCTATCTGAAACAGGAGCGATATAAATTCAACAAATGTGATAAAATTACGTTGAATTCTTATATTAACTATAATATAAAATGACCTAATCGGGTCTCTGATTGCCCTATCATAGAAGTTTAATAGTGCATTTTACTCGTCATTTCATGCGCTTTATGGTGCCGCCTAGACCAATACGCTATCTGAAATTGGAGCTACGTAAATGGAACAAGTGTGATAGAGTATCGCTGAATTCTTAAATTAACCATAATATAAAATGATCTAATCGGGTCTCTGTTTGCCCTATCAAAGAAGTTTAGTGGTGCATTTTACTCGACATTTCATGCGCTTTAAGATGCCACCTAGCCCAATAAGCTATCTGAAATAGGGGAGACGTAAAATGGAGAAATGTGATAAAATTACGTTGAATTCTTATATTAACAATAATATAAAATGATCTAATCGGGTCTCCGATTGCCCTATCATAGAAGCTTAATAGTGCATTTTACTCGACATTTCATGCGCTTTAAGGTGCCGCCTAGCACAATACGCTATCTGAAATAGGGGCGACGTAAATTGAACAAAGGTTGAAAAAGTTACGCTGAATTCTTATATTAACAATAATATAAAATGATCTAAACGGGTCTGTGATTGCCCTATGATAGAAGCTTCGTAGTGCATTTTACTCGAAATTTCATGCGCTTTAAGATGCCGCCTAGCCCAATACGCTATCTGAAATAGGAGCGACATAAATTGAACAAATGTGATAGAATTACGCAGAATTCTTATATTAACAATAATATAAAATGATCTAAACGGGTCTCTGATTGCCCTATCACAGAAGTTTAATAGGTCATTTTACTCGCCATTTCACGCGCTTTAAGGTGCCGCCTAGCCCAATACGCTATCTGAAATAGGAGCGACGTAAATTGGACAAATGTGATAAAATTAGGCTGAATTCTTATATTAACAATAATATAAAATTATCTAAACGGGTCTCTGATTGCCCTATGATAGAAGTTTCGTAGTGCATTTTACTCGCCTTTTGATGCGCTTTAAGGTGCCACCTAGACCAGTACGTTATCTGAAGTAGGGGGGACGAATATTGAACAAATGTGATAAAATTACGCAGAATTCTTATATTAACAATAATATAAAATGATCTAATCGGGTCTCTGATTGCCCTATCATATAAGTTTAATAGGCCATTTTACTCGCCATTTCATGCGCTTTAAGGTGCCGCCTAGCCCAATACGCTATCTGAAATTGGAGCGACTTAAACTGAACAAATGCGATAGAATTTCGCTGAATTCTTAAATTAACCATAATAAAAAATTATCTAATCGGGTCTCTGTTTGCTCTACCCTAGAAGTTTAATAGTGCATTTTTCTGGACATTTCATGCGCTTTAAGGTGCCGCTTATCCCGATACGCTATCTGAAGTTGGAGCGACGTAAATTGAACAAATGTGATAGAATTACGCTGAATTCTTATATTAACCATAATACAAAATGATATAATCGGGTCTCTGATTGCCCTATCACAGAAGTTTAATCGTGCATTTTACTCGCCATTTCATGCGCTTTAAGGTGCCGTTTAGTCCAATACGCTATCTGAAATAGGAGCGTTGTAAATTGAATAAATGTGGTTCAATTACGCTGAATTCTTATATTAACCATAATATAAAATGGTCTAATCGGGTCTCCGACTGCCCTATCATACAAGTTTAATAGTGCACTTTACTCGGCATTTCATGCGCTTTAAGGTGCCGTTTAGCCCAATACGCTATCTGAAATAGGGGCGACGTAAATTGAACAAATGTGATAAAATTACGCCGAATTCTTATATTAACAATAATATAAAATGATATAATCGTGTCTCCGTTTGCCCTATCATAGAAGTTTAATAGTGCATTTTACTCGGCATTTGATGCGCTTTAAGGAGCCGCTTAGCCCAATACGCTATCTGAAATAGGAGCGACGTAAATTGAACAAATGTGATGGAATTCCGCAGAATTCTTATATTAACCATAATATAATATGATCTATTCGGGTCTGTGATTGCCTTACCATGGAAGTTTAGTAGTGCATTTTACTCGTCATTTCATGCGCTTTAAGGTGCCGCTTTGCCCAATACGCTATCTGAAGTAGGAGCGACGTAAATTGAACAAATGTGATAGAATTTCGCTGAATTCTTATATTAACCAAAATATAAAATGATCTAATCGGTTCTCAGATTGCCCTATCATACAAGGTTAATAGTGCATTTTGCTCGCCATTCCACGCGCTTTAAGATGCCCCCTAGCCCAGTACGCTATCTGAAATAGGAGCAACGTAAATTGAACAAATGTGATAGAATTTCGCTGAATTCTTATATAAACCATAATATAAAATGATCTAATCGGGTCTCTGTTCGCCTTACCCTAGAAGTTTAATAGTGCATTTTACTCGCCATTTCATGCGCTTTGAGATGCCGCTAGGCCCAATACGCTATATGAAATAGGAGCGACGTAAATTGAACAAATGTGATAGAATTTCGCTGGATTCTTAAATTAACCATAATATAAAATGATCTAATCGGGTCTCGGTTTGCCCTGCCCTAGAAGTTTAATCGTGCATTTTACTCGCCATTTCATGCGCTTTGAGATCCCTCTTAGCCCAATACGCTATCTGAAATAGGAGCGACGTAAATTTAACAAATGTAATAGAATTACGCTGAATTCCTATATTAGCCGTAATATAAAATGATCTAATCGGGTCTCTGTTTGCCTTACCCTAGAAGTTAAATAGTGCGTTTTACTCGCAATTTCATGCGCTTTGAGATGCTTCTTAGCCCAATACGCTATCTGAAATAGGAGCGACGTAAATTGAACAAATGTGATAGAATTTCGCTGAATTCTTATATTAACCATAATGTAAAATGATCTAATCGGGTCTCTGTTCGCCCTAACCTAGAAGTTGAATAGTGCATTCCACTCGTCATTTCATGCGCTTTCAGATGCCGCTTAGCTCAATACGCTATCTGAAATAGGAGCGACGTAAATTGAACAAATGTGATAGAGTTTCGCTGAATTCTTAAATTAACCATAATATATGATGATCTAATCGGGTCTCGGATTGCCCTATCCTGGAAGTATAGTAGTGCATTTTACTCGAAATTTCATGCGCTTTAAGATGCCGCTTAGCCCAATACGCTATCTGAAATAGGAGCGACGAAAATTGAACAAATGTGATAAAATTACGTTGGATTCTTATATTAACAATAATATAAAATGATCTAATCGGGTCTGTGATTGCCCTATCATAGAAGGTTAGTAGTGCATTTTACTCGTCATTCCACGCGCTTTAAGATACCGCGTCGCCCATTACGCAATCTGAAATAGGAGCGACGTAAATTGAACAAATGTGATAGAATTACGCTGAATTCTTATATTAACCATAATTTAAAATGATCTAATCGGGTCTCTGATTGCCCTATCATAGAAGTTGAACAGTGTATTTTACTCGTCATTTCATGCGCTTTTAGGTGCCGCCTAGCCCAATACGCTATCTGAAATTCGAGCTACGTAAATTGAACAAGGGTGATAGAGATTCGCTGAATTCTTAAATTAACCATAATATAAGATGATCTAATCGGGTCTCTGATTGCCCTATCCTGGAAGTTTAGTAGTGCATTTTACTCGAAATTTCATGCGCTTTAAGATGCCGCTTAGCTCAATACGCTATCTGAAATACGGGCGACGTAAATTGAACAAATGTGATAAAATTACACTGAATTCCTATATTAATCATAATATAATATGATCTAATCGGGTCTCTGATTGCCCAATCCTAGAAGATTAGTAGTGCATTTTACTCGACCTTTCATGCACTTTAAGATGCCGCTTAGCCCAATACGCTATCTGAAATAGTAGCGACGAAAATTGAACAAATGTGATAAAATACGTTGGATTCTTATATTAACAATAATATAAAATGATCTAATCGGGTCTGTGACTGCCCTATCATAGAAGGTAAGTAGTGCATTTTACTCGTCATTCCACGCGCTTTAAGATACCGCCTCGCCCATTACGCAATCTGAAATAGGAGCGACGTAAATTGAACAAATGTGATAGAATTACGCAAAATTGTTGTATTTACAATAATTTAAAATGATCTAATCGGGTCTCTGGTTGCCGTATCATAGAAGTTGAACAGTGCATTTTACTCGTCATTTCATGCGCTTGAAGGTGCCGCCTAGCCCAATACGCTATACGAAATTGGAGTTACGTAAATTGAACAAGTGTGATAGAGCTTCGATGAATTCTTAAATTAACCATAATATAAAATGATCTAAACGGGTCTCTGTTTGCCCTACCCTAGAATTTTAATAGTGCAATTTACTCGACATTTCATGCGCTTTAAGATGCAACCTAGCCCAATACGGTATCTGAAATAGGGGCGACGTAAATTGAACCAACGTGGTAGAATTACGCAGAATTCTTATATTAACCATAATATAATATGATCTATTCGGGTGACTGATTGCCCTGTCATAGAAGGTTAGTAGTGCATTTTACTCCACATTCCACGCGCTTTAAGATGCCGCCTAGCCTAATATACTATCTGAAATAGGAGCGTCGTAAATTGAACTAATGTGATAGAATTACGCAGAATCCTTATATTAACCATAATATAAAATGATCTAATCGGGTCTCTGTTTGCCCTACCCTAGAAGTTTAATAGTGCATTTTACTCGAAACTTCATGCGCTTTAAGACGCTACATAGCCCAGTACGCTATCTGAAATAGGGGCTACGTAAATTGGACAAATGTGATAAAATTACGCATAATTCTTATATTAACAATAATATAAAATGATCTAAACGGGTCTCTGATTACCCAATCATAGAAGTTTAGTAGTGCATTTTACTCGTCATTTCATGCGTTTTGAGATGCTGCTTAGCCCAATACGCTATCTGACATAGGAGCGACGTAAATTGAACAAATGTGATAGAATTATGCTGAATTCTTATATTAACCATAATGTAAAATGATCTAATCGTGTCTCTGTTCGCCCTACCCTAGAAGTTTAATAGTGCATTTCACTCGTCATTTCATGCGCTTTGAGATGCCGCGTAGCCCAATACGCTATCTGAAATAGGAGCGACGTAAATTGAACAAATGTGAGAGTTTCGCTGAATTCTTATATTAAACAAAATATAAAATGATCTAAGCGGGTCTCTGTTTCCCAACCACAGAAGATTAATAGTGCATTTCACTCGACATTTCATGCGCTTTGAGATGCCGCATAGTCCAATACGCTATCTGAAATAGGAGCGACGTAAATTGAACAAATGTGATAGAATTTCGCTGAATTCTTATATTAAACAAAATATAAAATGATCTAAGCGGGTCTCTGTTTGCCCAACCATAGAAGATTAATAGTGCATTTTACTCGCCATTTCATGCGCTTTGAGATGCCGCCTAGCCCAGTACGCCTTCTGAAATAGGAGCGACGTAAATTGAACAAATGTGATAGAATTTCGCTGAATTCTTATATTAACCAGAGTATAAGATGACCTAATCGGGTCTCTGATTGCCCTATCCGAGAAGTTTAATAGTGCATTGTACTCGTCATTTCATGCGCTTTAAGGTGCCGCCTAGCCCAATACGCTATCTGAAATTGGAGCGACATAAATTGAACAAAACGTGATAGAATAACGCTGAATTCTTATATTAACCATAATATAAAATGATCTAATCGGGTCTCTGATTACCCTATCCTAGAAGCTTGGTAGTGCATTTTACTCGATATATCATGCGCTTTAAGATGCCGCTTAGCCCAATACGGTATCTGAAATAGGAGCGACGTAAATTGAACAAATGTGATATAATTACGCAGAATTCTTATATTAACCATAATATAAAATGATCTAATTGGGTCTCTGATTGCCCTATCCTAGAAGCTTAGTAGTGCATTTTACTCGACATTTCATGCGCTTTAAGATGCCTCCTAGCCCAATATGCTATCTGAAATAGTAGCGGCGTAAATTGAACAAATGTGATAGAATAACGCTGAATTCTTATATTAACCATAATATAAAATGATCTAATCCGGTCTCTGATCGCTGTATCATAGAAGTTGAATAGTGCATTTTGCTCGGCATTACATGCGCATTTAGGTGCCGCTTATCCCGATACGCTATCTGAAGTTGGAGCGACGTAAATTGAACAAATGTGATAGACTTGCGCTGAATTCTCATATTAACCATAAAATGAAATGATATAATCGGGTCTCTGTTTGCCCTACCCTGGAAGTTTAATAGTGCGTTTTACTCGACATTTCATGCGCTTTAATATGCCACATAGCCCAATACGCTATCTGAAATAGGGGCGACGTAAATTGAACAAATGTGATAAAATTACGCTGAATTCTTATATTATCCATAATATAGAATGACCTAATCGGGTCTTTGATTGCCCCATCATAGAAGGTTAGTAGTGCATTTTACTCGCCATTCTACGCGCTTTAAGATGCCGCCTAGCCCAGTACTGTATCTGAAATAGGAGCGACGTAAATTGAACAAATGTGATAAAATTACGCTGCATGCTTATATTAAAAATAATATAATAGGATCTAATCGGGTCTCAGATTGCCCTATCAAAGAAGTTTAATATTGCATTTTACTCGACATTTCATGCGCTTTAAGGTGCCTCCTGTCCCAATACGCTATATGAAATTGGAGCTACGTAAATTGACCAAATGTGATAGAGTTACGACGAATTCTTAAAATAACCATAATATAAGATGATCTAATCGGGTCTCTGATTGCCCTATCATAGAAGTTTAATAGTGCATTTTACTCATCATCTCATGCGCATTAAGGTCCCGGTTAGCCCAATACGCTATCTGAAATTGGAGCTACGTAAATTGAATAAATGTGATGGAATTACCCAGAATTCTTATATTAACCGTAATATAATACGATCTCTTCGGGTCTCTGATTGCCCTATCATAGAAGTTTAATAGTGCATGTTACTCGTCATTTCATGCGCTTTAAGGTGCCGCCTAGCCCAATACGCTATCTGAAATTGGAGCGACATAAATTGAACAAAACGTGATAGAATAACGCTGAATTCTTATATTAACCATAATATAAAATGATCTAATCGGGTCTCTGATTACCCTATCCTAGAAGCTTGGTAGTGCATTTTACTCGATATATCATGCGCTTTAAGATGCCGCTTAGCCCAATACGCTATCTGAAATAGGAGCGACGTAAATTGAAAAAATGTGATATAATTACGCAGAATTCTTATATTAACCATAATATAAAATGATCTAATTGGGTCTCTGATTGCCCTACCCTAGATGTTTAATAGTACATTTTACTCGACATTTCATTCGCTTTAAGATGCCGCTTAGCCGAATACGCTATTTGAAGTAGGAGCGACGTAAATTGAACAAATATGATAGAATTGCGCAGAATTCTTATATTAACCATAATATAAAACGATCTAATCGGGTCTCTGTTTGCCCTACCCTAGAAGTATAATAGTGCGTTTTACTCGACATTTCATGCGCTTTAAGATGCCACATAGCCCAATACGCTATCTGAAATAGGGGCGACCTAAATTGAACAAATGTGATAAAATTACGCTGAATTCTTATATTAACAATAATGTAAAATGATCTAATCGGGTCTTTGATTGCCCTATCATAGAGGTTTTATAGTGCATTTTACTCGTCATTCCACGCGCTTTAAGGAGCCGCCTCGCCCAATACGCTATCTGAAATAGGAGCGACGTAAATTGAACAAATGTGATAGAATTACGCTGAATTCTTATATTAACCATAATTTAAAATGATTTAATCGGGTCTCTGATTGCCCTATCCGAGAAGTTTAGAAGTGCATTTTACTCGACATTTCATGCGCTTTAAGATGCCGCGTAGACCAATACGCTATCTGAAATTGGAGCTACGTAAATTGAACAAACGTGATAGAATTACGCAGAATACGTAAATTAACCATAATATAATATGATCTATTCGGGTCTCTGATTGCCCTTTCATAGAACTTTAATAGTGCATTCTACTCGTCATTTCATGCGCTTTAAGGTGCCGCCTAGCCCAATACGCTATCTGAAATAGGAGCTACATAAATTGAACTAATGTGATAGAATTACGCAGAATTCTTATATTACTCATAATATAGAATGATCTAATCGTGTCTCTGATTGCCCTATCATAGAAGTTTATCAGTGCATTTTACTCGACATTTCATGCGCTTTAAGATGCCACCTAGCCCAATACGCTATCTGAAATAGGGTCGACGTAAATTGAACAAATGTGATAGAATTTCGCTGAATCCTTAAATTAACAATAATATAAAATGATCTAATCGGGTCACTGTTTGCCCTACCGTAGAAGTTTAATAGTGCATTTTACTCGCCATTTCATGCGCTTTTAGATGCCGCTTAGCCCATACGCTATCTGAAATAGGAGCGACGTAAATTGAACAAATGTGATAGAATTTCGCTGAATTCTTATATTAACCAAAATATAAAATGATCTAATCGGTTCTCAGATTGCCCTATCATACAAGGTTAATAGTGCATTTTGCTCGCCATTCCACGCGCTTTAAGATGCCCCCTAGCCCAGTACGCTATCTGAAATAGGAGCAACGTAAATTGAACAAATGTGATAGAATTTCGCTGAATTCTTATATAAACCATAATATAAAATGATCTAATCGGGTCTCTGTTCGCCTTACCCTAGAAGTTAAATAGTGCGTTTTACTCGCAATTTCATGCGCTTTGAGATGCTTCTTAGCCCAATACGCTATCTGAAATAGGAGCGACGTAAATTGAACAAATGTGATAGAATTTCGCTGAATTCTTATATTAACCATAATGTAAAATGATCTAATCGGGTCTCTGTTCGCCCTAACCTAGAAGTTGAATAGTGCATTCCACTCGTCATTTCATGCGCTTTCAGATGCCGCTTAGCTCAATACGCTATCTGAAATAGGAGCGACGTAAATTGAACAAATGTGATAGAATTACGCAGAATTCTTAGATTAACAATAATATAAAATGATATAGTCGAGTCTCTGATTGCCCTATCATAGAAGTTAAATAGTGGTATTTTACTCGTCATTTCATGCGCTTTAAGGTGACGCTTAGCCAAATAAGCTATCTGAAATATGAGCGACGTAAATTGAACAAATGTGATCGAATTACGCACAATTCTTGTATTAACCATAATATAGAATGGTCTAATCGGGTCTCTGATTGCCCTATCATAGAAGGTTAGTAGTGCATTTTACTCGCTATTTCATGCGCTTTAAGGTGCCGCTTAGCCCAATACGCTATCTGAAATAGGTGCGACGTATATTGAACAAATGTTATAAAATTACGCTGAATTCTTATAATAACAATAATATAAAATGATCTAATCGGGTCTCCGATTGCCCTATCATAGAAGTTTAATAGTTCATTTTACTCGTCATTTCATGCGCTTTAAGGTGCCGCTTAGCCCAATACGCTATCTGAAATAGGTGCGACGTATATTGAACAAGTGTGATAGAATTTCGCTGAATTCTTATATTAACCATGATTTAAAATGATCTAATCGGGTCTCTGATTGCCCTATCATAGAAGTTGAATAGTGCATTTCACTCGTCATTTCATGCGCTTTTAGGTGCCGCCTAGCCCAATACGCTATCTGAAATTGGAGGTACGTAAATTGAACAAGGGTGATAGAGCTTCGCTGAATTCTTAAATTAACCATAATATAAGACGATCTAATCGGGTCTCTGATTGCCCTATCCTGGAAGTATAGTAGTGCATTTTACTCGAAATTTCATGCGCTTTAAGATGCCGCTTAGCTCAATACGCTATCTGAAATACGGGCGACGTAAATTGAACAAATGTGATAAAATTACACTGAATTCTTATATTAATCATAATATAATATGATCTAATCGGGTCTCTGATTGCTCTATCATAGAAGTTTAATAGTGCATTTTGCTCGTCATTTCATGCGCTTTATGATGCCGCTTAGCCCAATATGCTATCTGAAATAGGAGCGATGTAAATTGAACAAATGTGATAGAATTTCGCTGAATTCTTAAATGAACCATAATATAAAATTATCTAATCGGGTCTCTGATTGCCCTATTATAGTAGGCTAGTAGTGCATTTTACTCGACATTTCATGCGCTTGAAGATGCCGCTTAGACCAATACGCTATCTGAAGTTGGAGCGACGTAAATTTACCAAATGTGATAGAATTTCGCAGAATTCTTATATTAACCATAATATGAAATGATCTAATCGGGTCTCTGATTGCCCTATCATAGAAGTGTAATAGTGTATTTTACTCGTCATTCCACGCGCTTTAAGATGCCGCCTAGCCCAAAACGCTATCTGAAGAAGGAGCGACGTAAATTGAACAAATGTGATAGAATTTCGCTGTATTCTTAAATTAACCATAATATAAAATGATCTAATCGTGTCTCTGTTTGCCCTATCATAGAAGGTTAGTAGTGCATTTTACTCGTCATTTCATGCGCTTTATGATGCCGCTTAGCCCAATATGCTATCTGAAATAGGAGCGACGCAAATTGAACAAATGTGATAGAATAACGCTAAATTCTTATATTAACCATAATATAAAATGATCTAATCGGGTCTCTGATTGCTCTATCATAGAAGTTTAATAGTGCATTTTGCTCGGCATTTCACGCGCTTTAAGGTGCCGTCTAGCCCAATACGCTATCTGAAGCTGGAGCGACGTAAATTGAACAAATGTGATAGAATTTCACTGAATTCTTATATTAACCATAATTTAAAATGATCTAATCGGGTCTCTGACTGCCCTATCATAGAAGTTTAGTAGTGCATTTTGCTCGACATTTCATGCGCTTTAAGATGCAGCTTATACCAATACGCTATCTGAAATAGGAGCGACGTGAATTGAACAAATGTGATAGAATTACGCTGAATTCTTATATTAACCATAATATGAAATGATCTAATAGGGTCTCTGATTACCCTATCATAGAAGTTTAGTAGTGCATTTTAATTGGCGTTTCATGCCCATTATGATTCTGCTTAGCCCAATACGTTATCTGAAATAGGGGCAACGTAAATTGAACAAATGTGATAAAATTACGCTGCATCCTTATATTAATAATAATATAAGATGCTGTAATCGGGTCTCTGATTGCCCTATCGCAGAAGTTTAATAGTGCATTTTACTCGTCATTCTACGCGCTTTAAGATGCCGCCAAGCCCAATACGCTATCTGAAATTGGAGATACGTAAATTGAACAAACGTGATAGAATTACGCAGAATTCTTATATTAACCATAATATAATACGATCTATTCGGTTCTCTGATTGCCATATCATAGAAATTTAATAGTGCATTTTACTCGTCATTTCATGCGCTTTATGGTGCCGCCTAGCCCAATACGCAATCTGAAATAGGAGCGATATAAATTGAACAAATGTGATAAAATTACGTTGAATTCTTATATTAACAATAATATAAAATGATCTAATCGGGTCTCTGTTTGCCCTACCCTAGAAGTTTCATGGTGCACTTTACTCGTCATTTCATGCGCTTTAAGGTGCCTCTTAGCCCAATACGCTATCTGAAATAGGAGCGATATAAATTGAACAAATGTGATAAAATTACGTTGAATTCTTATATTAACAATAATATAAAATGATCTAATCAGGTCTCTGATTGCCCTATCATAGAAGGTTAGTAGTGCATTTTACACGTCATTCCACGCGCTTTAAGATGCCGTCTAGCCCAATACGCTATCTGAAGGAGGAGCGACGTTAATTAAACAAATGTCATAGAATTACGCAGCATTCTTATATTAACCATAATATAAAATGATCTAATCGGGTCTCTGATTTCCCTATCCTAGAAGTTTAGCAGTGCATTTTACTCGACATTTCATGCGCTTTAAGATCCCGCTTATACCAATACGCTATCTGAAATAGGGGCGACGTAAATTGAACAAATGTGATAAAATTACGTTGAATTCTTATATTAACAATAATATAAAATGATCTAACCGGGTCTCTGATTGCCCTATCATAGAAGTTTAATAGTGAATTTTACTCGTCATGTCATGCGCTTTAAGGTGCCGCCTAGCCCAATACGCTATCTGAAACTGGAGCGACATAAACTGAACAAATGTGATAGAATTACGCTGTGTTCTTATATTAACAATAATATAAAACGCTCTAATCGGGTCTCTGATTGCCCTATCATAGAAGTTTCATAGTGCATTTTATTCCTCATGTCATGCGCTTTAAGATGCCTCCTAGCCCAATACGCTATCTGGAATTGGAGCTACGTAAATTGAACAAACGTGATAGAATTACGCAGAATTCTTATTTTAACCATAATATAATACGATCAAATCGGGACTCTGATTGCCATATCATAGAAGGTTAGTAATGTATTTTACTCGTCATTCCTCGCGCTTTAAGATACCGCCTAGCCCAATACGCTATCTGAAATAGGAGCGACATAAATTGAACAAATGTGATAGAATTACGCAGAATTCTTATATTAACCATAATATAGAATGATCTAATCGGGTCCTTGACTGCCCTATCATAGAAGGTTAGTAGTGAATTTTCTCGTCATTTCATGCGCTTTAAGGTGCCGCCTAGCCCAATACGCTATCTGAAATAGGAGCGATGTAAATTGAACAAATGTGATAGAATTTCGCTGAATTCTTAAATGAACCATAATATAAAATTATCTAATCTGGTCTCTGATTGCCCTATCATAGTAGGTTAGTAGTGCATTTTACTCGACATTTCATGCGCTTGAAGATGCCGCTTAGACCAATACGCTATCTGAAGTTGGAGCGACGTAAATTTACCAAATGTGATAGAATTACGCAGAAATCTTATATTAACCATAATATAAAATGATCTAATCGGGTGTCTGTTTGCCCTACCCTAGAAGTTTAATAGTGCATTTTACTCGACATTTCATGCGCTTTAAGATGCCGCCTAGCCCAATACGCTATCTGAAATATTGGCGACGTAAATTCAACAAATGTGATCAAATTACGCTGCATTCTTATATTAACAATAATATAAATGATCTAAACGGGGCTCTGATTGCCCTATCATAGAAGTTTAGCAGTGCATTTGACTCGTCATTTCATGCGCTTTAAGGTGCCACATCGCCCAATACGCTATCTGAAATAGGAGCGACGTAAATTGAACAAATGTGAAAGAATTTCGCTGAATTCTTATATTAACCATAATATAAAATGATATAATGGGGTCTCTGATTACCGCATCACTGAAGTTTAGTGGTGCATTTCAATCGGCATCTCATGCCCTTTAAGATTCTGCTTAGCCCCATACGCTATCTGAAATAGGAGCGACGTAAATTGAACAAATGTGATAGAATTACGCACAATTCTTATATTAACCATAATATAGAATGATCTAATCGGGTCTTTGATTGCCCTATCATAGACGATTAGTAGTGTATTTTACTTGTCATTCCACGCACTTTAAGATGCCGGCTAGCCCAATACGCTATCTGAAATAGGAGCGACGTAAATTGAACAATTGTGATAGAATTACCCTGAATTCTTATATTAGCCATACTATAAGATGATCTAATCGGGTCTCCGATTGCCCTATCATAGACGATTAGTAGTGTGTTTTACTTGTCATTCCACGCACTTTAAGATGCCGGCTAGCCCAATACGCTATCTGAAATAGGAGCTGCGTAAATTGAATAAATGTGATAGAGTTACGCAGCATTCTTATATTAACCATAACATAAAATGATCTACTCGGTTCTCTGATTGCCCTATCAAAGAAGTTTAGTAGTGCATTTTACTCGCCATTTCATGCGCTTTAAGGTGCCGCTTAGCCCAATACGGTATCTGAAATAGGAGCGACGTAAGTTGAACCAATGTGATAGAATCTCGCTGAATTCTTATATTAACCATAATATAAAATCATCTAATTGGGCCTCTGACGGCCGTATCTGAGATGGTTAGTAGTGCGTTTGACCCGCCATTTCATGCGATTTAAGATGCCGCCTAGCTCAATACCATATCTGGTGTAGGAGCGACGTGAATTGGAGAAAATGTGATAGAGTTACGATGAATACTTATATTAACAATAATATAAGATGATCTAATCGGGATTCTGATTGCCGTATCCTAGAAGTTTAGTAGTGCATTTTACTCGTCATCTCATGCGCTTTGAGGTGCCGCCTAGCGCAATACGCTATTTGAAATAGGAGCGACGTAAATTGAACAAATATGATAGAATTCCACTGAATTCTTATATTAATCATAATATAAGATGACCTAATCGGGTCTCTGATTGACATATCCGAGACCTTTAGTAGTGCATTTTACTCGACATTTCATGCGCTTTAAGATGCCGCCTCGCCCATACGCTATCTGAAATAGGAGCGTCGTAAATTGAACAAATGTGATAGAATTCAGCAGAATTCTTATCTTAACCATAATTTAAAATGATCTAATCGGGTCTCTGATCGCCCTATCATAGAAGGTTAATAGTGCATTTTACTCGTCATTTCATACTGCCTTAATGGGCCGCCTAGCCCAATACGCTATCTGAATTTGGAGCGACATAAATTGAACAAATGTGATAGAATTTCGCTGAATTCTTATATTAACCATAATATAAGATAACGTAATCGGGTCTCTGATTGCCCTATCCGAGGAGTTTAGTAGTGCAATTTACTCGACATTTCATGCGCTTTAAGATGCCGCATCGCCCAATACGCAATCTGAAATAGGAGCGTCGTAAATTGAACAAACGTGATGGAATTATGTAGAATTCTTATATTAACCATAATTTGAAATGATCTAATCGGGTCTCTGATTGCCCTATCATAGAAGCTTAATAGTGCATTTTACTCGTCATGTCATGCGCTTTTAGGTGCCGCCTAGCCCAACACGCTATCTGAAATAGGAGCGACATAAATTGAACAAATGTGATAAAATTACGTTGAATTCTTATATTAACAATAATACAAAATGATCTAATCTGGTCTGTGATTGCCCTATCATAGAAGTATAATAGTGCATTTTACTCGACATTTCAAGCGCTTTAAGATGAAACCTAGCCCAATACGCTACCTGAAATAGGGGCGACGTAAATTGAACAAATGTGATAAAATTACGTTGAATTCTTCTATTAACAATAATATAAAATGATCTAATCTGGTCTCTGATTGCCATATCATAGAAGTTTAATAGTGCATTTTACTCGTCATTTCATGCGCTTTAAGGTATCGCCTAGCCCAATACGCTATCTGAAGTAGGAGCGACATAAATTGAACAAATGTGATAAAATTACATTGAATTCTTATATTAACAATAATACAAAATTATCTAATCGGGTCTCTGATTGCCCTATCATAGAAGTTTAATAGTGCATTTTATTCGTCATTTCATGCGCTTTAAGGTGCCGCTCTGGCCAATGCGCTATCTGAAATAGGAGCGACGTAAATTGAACAAATGTGATAAAATTACGCTGAATTCTTATATTAACAATAATATAAAATGATCTAATCGGTTCTCTGATTGCCCTCTCATAGAAGGTTAGTAGTGCATTTTACTCGACATTCCACGCGCTTTAAGATGCCGCCTAGCCCAATACGCTATCTGAAATAGGGCGACGTAAATTCAACAAAAGTGATCAAATTACGCTGCATTCTTATATTAACAATAATATAAATGATCTAAACGGGGCTCTGATTGCCCTATCATTGAAGTTTAGTAGTGCATTTGACTCGTCATTTCATGCGCTTCAAGGTGCCACTTTGCCCAATACGCTATCTGAAATAGAAGCGACGTAAATTGAACAAATGTGAAAGAATTTCGCTGAATTCTTATATTAACCATAATATAAAATGATATAATGGGGTCTCTGATTACCGTATCACTGAAGTTTAGTGGTGCATTTCAATCGGCATCTCACGCCCTTTATGATTCTGCTTAGCCCAATACGCTATCTGAAATAGGAGCGACGTAAATTGAACAAATGTGATAGAATTACGAAGCATCCTTATATTAATCATAATACAAGATGACCTGATCGGGTCTCTGATTGCCCTATCATAGAAGTTTAATAGTGCACTTCACTCGTCATTTCATGCTCCGTAAGGTGCCGCTTAGCCCAATACGCTACCTGAAATAGGAACTACGTAAATTGAACAAATGTGATAGAATTTCGCAGAATTCTTATATTAACCAAAATATAAAATGATCTAATCGGGTCTCTGATTGCCCTATCCAAGAAGTTTAGTAGTGCATTTTACTCGTCATTTCATGCTCCTCAAGGTGCCGCCCAGCCCAGTACGCTATCTGAAATAGGAGCGACATATATTGAACAAATGTAACAGAATTACGCAGAATTCTTATATTAACCATAATATAGAATGATCTAATCGGGTCTCTGATTGCCCTATCCTAGAAGTTTAGCAGTGCATTTTACTCAACATTTCATGCGCTTTAAGATGCCGCCTAGCCCAATACGCTATCTGAAATTGGAGCTACGTAAATTGAACAAACGTGATAGAATTACGCAGAATTCTTATATTAACCATAATATAATACGATCTATTCGGGTCTCTGATTGCCCTATCCTCGAAGTTTAGTAGTGCGTTTTACTCGACATTTCATGCGCTTTAAGGTGCCGCTTAGCACAATACGCTATCTGAAATAGGAGCGACGTAAATTGAACAAATGTGATCGAATTACGCAGAATTCTTATATTAGCCATAATATAAAATGATCTAATCGGGCCTCTGATTGCCTTAACCTAGAAGCTTAATAGTGCATTTTACTCGACATTTCAAGCGCTTTAAGATGCCGCCTAGCCCAATACGCTATCTGAAATTGGAGCTACGTAAATTGAACAAGTGTGATACAGTATCGCTGAAATCTTAAATTAACCATTATATAAAATGATCTAATCGGGTCTCTGATTGCCCTAGCATAGAAGTTTAATAGTGCATTTTACTCGACATTTCATGCGCTTTAAGATGCCACCTAGCCCAATACGCTATCTGAAATAGGAGCGACATAAATTGAACAAATGTGATAGAATTACGCAGAATTCTTATATTAACCATAATATAATACGATCTATACGGTTCTCTGATTGCCCTATCATAGGAGTTTAATAGTGCATTTTACTCGTCATTTCATGCGCTTTAAGGTGCCGCCTGGACCAATACGCTATCTGAAATAGGAGCGATATAAATTGAACAAATGTGATAAAATTTCGCTGAATTCTTATATTAACCATAATATAATACGAACTGTTCGGGTCTCTGATTGCCCTATCACAGAAGCTTAATAGTGCATTTTACTCGACATTTCATGCGCTTTAAGATGCCGCTTAGCACAATACGCTATCTGAAATAGGAGCGACGTAAATTGAAGAAATGTGATCGAATTACGCAGAATTCTTATATTAGCCATAATATAAAATGATCTAATCGGGCCTCTGATTGCCTTAACCTAGAAGCTTAATAGTGCATTTTACTCGACATTTCATGCGCTTTAAGGTGCCGCCTAGTCCAATGCGCTATCTGAAATTGGAGTTACATAAATTGAACTAACGTGATATAATTACGCAGAATTCTTATATTAACCATAATATAATACGATCTATTCGGGTCTCTGATTGCCGTATCATAGATGTTTAATAGTGCATTTTACCCGTCATTCCACGGGCATTACGATGCCGCATCGCCCAATACGCTATCTGAAATAGGAGCGACGTAAATTGAAGAAATGTGGTATAATTACGCTGCATCCTTATATTAATCAGAACATAAGATGACCTTATCGGGTCTCTGATTGCCCTATCATAGAAGTTTAATAGTTGCTCTTTACTCGTCATTTCATGCGCTTTAAGGTGCCGCCTAGCCCAATACGCTATCTGAAGTAGGAGCGACATAAATTGAACAAATGTGATTGAATTACGCAGAATTCTTATATTAACCATAATATAGAATGATCTAATCGGGTCTCTGATTGCCCTATGATAGAAGTTTTATAGTGCGTTTTACTCGCCATTCCATGCGCTTTAAGATGCCACCTATCCCAGTACGCTATCTGAAATAGGAGCGACGTAAATTGAACAAATGTGATAGAATTACGCTGAATTCTTATATTAATCATAATATAAGATGACCTAATCGGGTCTCTGATTGCCCTATCCTCGAAGTTTAGTAGTGCGTTTTACTCGACATTTCATGCGCTTTAAGGTGCCGCTTAGCACAATACGCTATCTGAAATAGGAGCGACGTAAATTGAACAAATGTGAACGAATTACGCAGAATTCTTATATTAGCCATAATATAAAATGATCTAATCGGGTCTCTGATTGCCTTAACCTAGAAGCTTAATAGTGCATTTTACTCGACATTTCATGCGCTTTAAGATGCCGCCTAGCCCAATATGCTATCTGAAATAGGAGCGACGTAAATTGAACAAATGTGATAGAATACCGCTGAATTCTTATATTAACCATAATATAAAATGATCTAATCGGGTCTCTGATTGCCTTACCCTAGAAGCTTAATAGTGCGTTTTACTCGACATTTCATGCGCTTTAAGATGCCGCCTAGCCCAATATGTTATCTGAAATAGGAGCGACGTAAATTGAACAAATGTGATAGAATACCGCTGAATTCTTATATTAACCATAATATAATATGATCTATTCGGGTGACTGATTGCTCTATCATAGAAGGTTAGCAGTGCATTTTACTCCACATTCCACGCGCTTTAAGATGCCGCCTAGCACAATATACTATCTGAAATAGGAGCGTCGTAAGTTCAACAAATGTGATAGAATTACGCAGAATTCTTATTTTAACCATAACATAAAATGATCTAATCGGGTCTCTGTTTGCCCTACCCTAGAAGTTTAAGAGTGCATTTTACTCGACATTTCATGCGCTGTAAGATGCCACCTAGCCCAATACGCTATCTGGAATAGGGGCGACGTAAATTGAACAAATGTGATAAAATTTCGCTGAATTCTTATATTAACCATAATATAAGATGACCTAATCGAGTCTCTGATTGCCCAATCCGAGAAGTTCAGTAGTGCATTTTACTCGACATTTCATGCGCTTTCAGATGCCGCCAGGTCCAATATGCTATCTGAAATTGGAGCTACGTAAATAGAACAAACGTGATAGAATTACGCTGAATTCTTATATTAACCATAATATAAGATGACCTAATCGGGTCTCTGATTGCCCTATCCGAGAAGGTTAGCAGTGCATTTTACTCGACATTTCATGCGCTTTCAGATGCCGCCAGGTCCAATATGCTTTCCGAAATTGGAGCTACGTAAATTGAACAAACGTGATATAATTACGCAGAATTCTTATATTTACCATAATATAATACGATCTATTCGGGTCTCTGATTGCCCTATCATAGAAGTTTAATAGTGCATTTTACTCGCCATTTCATGCGCTTTAAGGTGACGCTTAGCCGAATACGCTATATGAAATAGGAGCAACGTAAATTGAACAAATGTGATACAACTTCGCAGATTTCTTATATTAACCATAATATAAAATGATCTAATCGGGTCTCTGATGGCCCTGTCATAGAAGTTTAATAGTGCATTTTACTCGTCATTCCATGCGCTTTAAGATGCCGCCTCGCCCAATACACTATCTGAAATTGGAGCTACGTAAATTGGACAAATGTGATAGAGTTACGACGAATTCTTATAATAACCATAATGTAAGATGATCTAATCGGGTCTCTGATTGCCCTATCCTCGAAGTGTTGTAGTGCATTTTACTCGACATCTCATGCGCTTTAAGATGCCGCTTAGTCTAATACGCTATCTGAAATTGGAGCTACGTAAGTTGAACAAGTGTGATAGAGTTTCGCTGAATTCTTAAACTAACCATAATATAAAATCATCTAATCGGGTCTCTGAATGCCCTATAATAGAAGGTTTGTAGTGCAGTTTACTCGTCATGCCATGCGCTTTAAGGTGCCGCCTAGCCCAATACGCTATCTGAAATTGGAGCTACGTAAGTTGAACAAATGTGATAGAATTACGCAGAATTCTTATATTAACCATAATATAAAATGATCTAATGGGGTCTCTGATTGCACTATCATAGAAGGTTAGTGAAGTGCATTTTACTCGTCATTCCACGTGCTTTAAGATGCTGCCTAGCCCAATACGCTATCTGAAATAGGAGCGACGTAAATTGAACAAATGTGATAGAATTGCGCTGAATTCTTATACTAACCATAATATAAAATGATCTAATCGGGTCTCTGATTGCCCTATCATAGACGCTTAATAGTGCATTTTACTCGCCATTTCATGCGCTTTAAGGAGCGGCCTTGCCCTATACGCTATCTCAAATTGGAGCTGCGTAAATTGAACAAGTGTGATGAAGTTTCGCTGAATTCTTGAATTAAACATAATATAAAATGATCTAATCGGGTCTCTGATTACCCTATCAAAGAAGTTTCATAGTGCATTTTACTCGTCATATCATGCGCTTTAAGGTGCCGGTTAGCCCAATACGCTATCTGAAATAGGAGCGACGTAAATTGAACAAGTGTGATAGAATTACGCAGCATTCTTATATTAACCATAATATGATATGCTCTATTTGGGTCTCTGATTTCCCTATCCTAGAAGGTTAGTATTGCATTTTACTCGCGATTCCACGCGCTTTAAGGTGCCGCCTTGCCCAATATACTATCTGAAATAGGAGCGCCGTAAATTGAACAATTGTGATGGAATTACGCAGCATTCTTATATTAACCATAATATAAAATGATCTAAACGGGTCTCTGATTGCCCTATCATAGAAGCTTAATAGTGCATTTTACTGGTCATTCCATGCGCTTTAAGATGCTAAATAGCCCAGTACGCTATCTGAAATAGGAGCGACCCGATTAGATCATTTTATATTATTGTTAATATAAGAATTCAGCGTAATTTTATCACATTTGATCAATTTACGTCGCCCCTATTTCAGATAGCGTATTAGTCTAGGTGGCATCTTAAAGCGCATGATATGTCGAGTAAAATACACTAGTAAACTTCTAGGGTAGGGCAAACAGAGACCCGATTAGGTCTTCTTATATTATGATTAATATAAGGATGCATCGTAATTCTATCATATTTGTTCAATTTACGTCGCTCCAATTTCGGATAGCGTATTGGGCTAGGCGGCATCTTAAAGCGCGTGGAATGACGAGTAAAATGCACTACTAGCCATCTATGGTAGGGCAATGAGAGACCCGAATATATCGTATTATATTATGGTTAATATAAGAATGCAGCGTAATTTTATCACATCTGTTCAATTTACGTCGCCACTATTTCAGATAGCGTATTGGGCTACGTGGCACCTTAAAGCCCATGAAATGGCGAGTAAAATGCACTATTAAACTTCTCGGATAGGGCAATTAGAGATCCGATTAGGTCATTTTACATTATGGTTAATATAAGAATTCGGCGTAATTTTATCACATTTGTTCAATTTACGTCGCCCCTATTTCAGATAGCGTATTGGGATAGGCGGCATCTTAAAGCGCATGAAATGTCGAGGAAAATGCACTGTTAACCTTCTATGATAGGGCAATCAGAGACCCGATTAGATCATTTTATATTATGGTTAATATAAGAATTCAGCGAAATTCTATCACATTTGTTCAATTTACGTCGCTCCTATTTCAGATAGCGTATTGGACGAGGCGGCATCTTAAAGCGCATGAAATGTCGAGTAAAATGCGATACTAAACTTCTCGGATAGGGCAATCAGAGACCCGATTAGGCCATCTGATATTATGATTAATATAAGAATTCAGCGTAATTCTCTCACATTTTTTCAATTTACGTCGCTCCTATTTCAGATAGCGTATTTGGATAAGCGGCACCTTAAAGCGCATGAAATGCCGAGCAAAATGCACTATTAAACTGCTATGATACGGCAATCAGAGACCCGATTAGATCATTTTAAATTATGGTTAATATAAGAACTCTACGTAATTCTATCACATTTCTTCAATTTACGACGCTCCTATTTCATATTGAGCATTGGGCGAGGCGGCATCTTAAAGCGCATGACATGTCGAGTAAAATGCGATACTAAACTTCTCGGATAGGGCAGTCAGAGACCCGATTAGGTCATCTGATATTATGATTAATATAAGAATTCAGCGTAATTCTATCACATTTGTTCAATTTACGTCGCTCCAACATCAGATAGCGTATTGGGCTAGGCGGCACGATAAAGCGCATGAAATGACGAGAAAATCGATCTATTAAGCTTCTATGATAGGGTAATCAGAGACCCGATAAGATCATTTTATATTATGGTTAATTCAAGAATTAAGCAAAACTTTATCACACTTGTTCAGTTTACGTAGGTCCAATTTCAGATAGCGCATTGGGCTGTGCGGCATCTTAAAGCGCATGAAATGCCGAGCAAAATGCACTATTAAACTTCTGTGATAGGGCAATCAGAGACCCGATTAGATCATTTTATATTATGGGTAATATAAGAATTCAGTGAAATTCTATCACATTTGTTCAATTTACGTCGCTCTAACTTCAGATAGCGTACTGGGCTAGACGGCATCTTAAAACGCATGAAATGCCGAGCAAACTGCACTATTCAACTTTTATGGTAGAGCAATCAGAGACCCGATTGGATCATTTTATATTAAGGTTAATATCAGAGTTCAGAGTTATTCTATCACATTTGTTCAATTTACGTCGCTCCTATTTCAGACAGCATATTGGGCTAGGCGGCATCTGAAAGCGCATGCAATGTCCAGTAAAATGCACTACCACCCTTCTAGGATAAGGCAATCAGAGACCCGCTCAGATCATTTTATATTATGTCTAATATAAGAATTCTGCGTAATTCGATCACATTTGTTCAATGTACGTCGCTCCTATTTCAGATAGCGTATTGGGCTATGTGGCACCTTAAAGCGCATGAAATGACGAGTAAAATGCACTATTAAACTCCTATGATAGGGCAATCAGAGACCCGAATAGATCGTATTATATTATGGTTAATATAAGAATGCTGCGTAATTCTATCACGTTTGCTCAATTTACGTAGCTACAATTTCAGATAGCGTATTAGGCTAGGCGGCATCTTAAAGCGCATGAAATGTCGAGTGAAGTGCACTACTAAACTTCTCGGATAGTGCAATCGGAGACCCGATTAGGTCATCTTATATTATGATTAATATAAGAATTCAGCGTAATTCTATCACATTTGCTCAAATTACGTCGCTCCTATTTCAGATAATATATTGGGCTTGGCGGCAACTTAAAGCGCGTGGAATGACGAGTAAAATGCACTCCTAACCTTCTATGATAGGGCAATCAGAGACCAGATTAGATCATTTTATATTATTGTTAATATAAGAATTCAGCTTAATTTTATCACATTTGTTCAACTTACGTCGCCCCTATTTCAGATAGCGTATTGGGCTAGGTGGCATCTTAAAGCGCATGACATGACGAGTAAAATGCACTATTAAACTTCTAGGGTAGGGCGAATAGAGACCCGATTAGATCATTTTACATTAAGGTTAATATAAGAATTCAGGGAAATTCTATCACATTTGTTCAATTTACGTCGCTCCAATTTCAGATAGCGTATTGTTCTAAGCGGCACCTCAAAGCGCATGAAATGGCGAGTAAAATGCACTATTAAACTTCTAGAGTAGGGCAAACAGAGACCCGAATAGACCATTTTATATTATGGTTAATTTAAGAATTCAGCAAAATTCTATCACATTTGTTCAATTTACGTCGCTCCTATTTCAGATAGCGTACTGGTCTAGGCGGCATCTTAAAGCGCGTGGAATGGCGAGTAAAATGCACTATTAAACTTCTATGATGGGGCAATCAGAGATCCGATTAGATCATTTTATATTTTGGTTAATATAAGAATTCAGCGAAATTCTATCACATTTGTTCAATTTACGTCACTCCTATTTCAGATAGCGTATTGGGCTAAGCGGCATCTCAAAGCGCATGAAATGACGAGTGAAATGCACTATTAAACTTCTAGGGTAGGGCGAATAGAGACCCGATTAGATCATTTTACATTAAGGTTAATATAAGAATTCAGGGAAATTCTATCACATTTGTTCAATTTACGTCGCTCCTATTTCAGATAGCGTACTGGACTAGGCGGCATCATAAAAGGCGTGGAATGGAGAGTAAAATGCACTATTAAACTTCTATGATAGGGCAATCAGAGACCTGATTAGATCATTTTATGTTATGGTTAATTTAAGAATTCAGCAAAATTCTATCACATTTGTTCAATTTACGTCGCTCCTATTTCAGATAGCGTATTGGGCTAAGCAGCAAGCCAAAGCACATGAAATTGCCAGTAAAATGCACTACTAAACTTCTAGGATAGGGCAATCAGACGCCCGATTAGATCATTTTATATTACGGTTAATATATGAATACAGCGTAATTCTATCACATTTGTTCAATTTACGTCACTCCTAATTCAGATGGCGTATTGGGCTAAGGGGCATCATAAAGCGCGTGGAATGGCGAGTAAAATGCACTATAAAACTTCTATGATAGGGCAATCAGAGACCCCATTAGATCGTTTTATATTTTGGTTAATATAAGAATTCAGCGAAATTCTATCACATTTGTTCAATTTACGTCGCTCCCATTTCAGATAGCGTATTGGGCTAGGCGGCGTCTCAAAGCGCATGAAATGGCGAGTAAAATGCACTATTAAACTTCTAGGGTAGTGCAAACAGAGACCCGATTAGATCATTTTATATTATGGTTAATAAAAGAATTTAGCGAAATTCTATCACATTTGTTCAATTTACGTCGCTCCTATTTCAGATAGCGTATTGGGCTAAGCGGCATCTCAAAGCACATGAAATGTCGAGTAAAATGCACTAATAAACTTCTAGGGTAGGGCAAACAGAGTCCCGATTAGATCATTTTATATTATGGTTAATTTAAGAATTCAGCAAAATTCTATCACATTTCTTCAATTGACGTCGCTCCTATTTCAGATAGCGTACTGGCATAGGCGGCATCTTAAAGCGCGTGGAATGGCGAGTAAAATGCAGTATTAAACTTCTATGAAAGGGCAATCAGAGACCCGATTAGATCATTATATATTATGGTTAATTTAAGAATTCAGGCAAATTCTATCACATTTGTTCAATTTACGTCGCTCCTATTTCAGATAGCGTACTGGCCTAGGCGGCATCATAAAGCGCATGGCATGTCGTGTAAAGTGCACTATTAAAATTCTATGATAGGGCAATCGGAGACCCGATTAGATCATTTTATATTTTGGTTAATATAAGAATTCAGCGAAATTCTATCACATTTGTTCAATTTACGTCGCCCATATGTCAGATAGCGTATTGGGCTAAGCGGCATCTCAAAGCGCATGAAATGCCGAGTTAAATGCACTATTAAACTTCTAGGGTAGGGCAAACAGAGACCCGATTAGATCATTTTTCATTAAGATTAATATATGAATTCAGCGAAATTCTATCACATTTGTTCAATTTATGTCGCCCATATGTCAGATAGCGTATGGGGCTAAGCGGCATCTCAAAGCGCAAGAAATGGCCCGTAAAATGCACTGTTAAACTTCTAGGGTAGGGCAAACAGAGACCCGATTAGATCATTTTATATTATGGTTAATTTAAGAATTCAGCAAAATTCTATCACATTTGTTCAATTTACGTCGCTCATATTTCAGATAGCGTATTGGGCTAAGCGGCATCTGAAAGCGCAAGAAATGGCGAGTAAAATGCAGTATTAAACTTCTATGAAAGGGCAATCAGAGACCCGATTAGATCATTTTATATTATGGTTAATATAAGAATTCAGGGAAATTCTATCACATTTGTTCAGTTTACGTCGCTCCTATTTCAGATAGCGTATTGGGCTAGGCGGCGTCTCAAAGCGCGTGAAATGGCGAGTAAAATGCTCTATTAAACTTCTAGGGTATGGCAAACAGAGACCCGATTAGATCATTTTATATTATGGTTAATATAAGAATTCAGCGTAATTCTATCACATTTGTTCAATTTACGTCGCTCCTATTTCAGATAGCCTACTGGGCTAGGCGACATCTTAAAGCGCTTGGAGTGGCGAGTAAAATGCACAATTAACCTTCTATGATACGGCAATCAGAGACCTGATTAGATCTTTCTATATTTTGGTTAATATAAGAATTCAGCGAAATTCTCACATTTGTTCAATTTACGTCGCTCCTATTACAGATAGCGTATTGGGCTCAGCAGCATCTCAAAGCGCATGAAATGGCGAGTAAAATGCACTATTAAACTCCTATGAAAGGGCAATCAGAGACCCGATTAGATCATTTTATATTACGGTTAATATACGAATCCAGCGTAATTCTGTCACATTTGTTCAACTTACGTCGCACCTGTTTCTGATAGCGTTCTGGGCTAGGCGGCATCTTAAAGCGCCTGGAATGGCGAGTAAAATGCACTTATAAACATCTAGGGTAGGGCAAACAGAGACCCGATTAGATCATTTTATATTATGGTTAATTTAAGAATTCAGCGAAATTCTATCACATTTGTTCAATTTACGTCGCTCCTATTTCTGATAGCGTATTGGGCTAAGCGGCATCTTAAAGCCCATGAAATGGCGAGTAAAATGCACTATTAAACTTCTGGGGTAAGGCAAACAGAGACCCGATTAGATCTTTCTTTATTACGGTTAATATAAGAATTCAGCGTAATTCTATCACATTTGTTCAATTTACGTCGCTCCTATTTCAGATAGCGTACTGGCATAGGCGGCATCTTAAAGCGCGTGGAATGGCGAGTAAAATGCACTATTAAACTTCTATGAAAGGGCAATCAGAGACCCGATTAGGTCATTTTACAGTATGGTTAATGTAAGAATTCAGCGAAATTCTATCACATTTTTTCAATTTACGTCGCTCCTATTTGAGATAGCGTATTGATCTAAGCGGCATCTTAAAGCGCGTGAAATGGCGAGTAAAATGCACTATTAAACTTCTATGATAGGGCAATCAGAGAACCGATTAGATCATTTTATATTTTGGTTAATATAAGAATTCAGCGAAATTCTATCACATTTGTTCAATTTCCGTCGCTCCTATTCCGGGTAGCATATTAGGTTAAATAGCATCTTAAAGCGCGTGGAATGGCGTGTAAAATGCACTATTAAACTTATAGGGTAGGGCGAACAGAGACCCGATTAGATCATTTTACATTATGGTTAATATAAGAATTCAGCGAAATTCTATCACATATGTTCAATTTACGTCGCTCGTATTTCAGATAGCGTATTGGGCTAAGCGGCATCTCAAAGCGCATGAAATGGCGAGTAAAATGCACTATTAAACTTCTAGGGTAGGGCAATCAGAGACCCGATTAGATCATTTTATATTATGGTTAATTTAAGAATTCAGCAAAATTCAATCACATTTGTTCAATTTCCGTCGCTCCTATTTCAGATAGCGTATTAGGATAAGCGGCATCTCAAAGCGCATGAAATGGCGAGTAAAATGCACTATTAAACTTCTATGATAGGGCAATCAGAGACCCGATTAGATCATTTTATATTTTGGTTAATATAAGAATTCAGCGAAATTCTATCACATTTGTTCAATTTACGTCGCTCCTATTTCAGATAGCGTATTAGGTTAAATAGCATCTTAAAGCGCGTGGAATGGCGAGTAAAATGCACTATTAATCTTCTATGATAGGGCAATCAGAGAACCGATTAGATCATTTTATATTTTGGTTAATATAAGAATTCAACGAAATTCTATCACATTTGTTCAATTTACGTCGCTCCTATTTCAGATAGCGTATTAGGCTAATCGGCCTCTCAAAGCGCATGAAATGGCGAGTAAAATGCACTATTAAACTTGTAGGGTAGGGCAAACGGAGAACCGATTAGATCATTTTATATTATGGTTAATTTAAGAATTAAGCAAAATTCTATCACGTTTGTTCAATTTACGTCGCTCCTAGTTCAGATAGCGTTTTGGGCTAGGCGGCACCTTAAAGCGCATGCAATAACGAGTAAAATGCACAATTAAACTTCTATGAAAGGGCAATCAGTGACCCGAATAGATCATATTATATTATGGTTAATATAAGAATTCTGCGTAACTCTGTCACATTTGTTCAATTTACGTCGCTCCGATTTCAGATTGCGGATTGGGCAATACGGCACCTTAAAGAGCATGAAATGACGAGTGACATGCACTATTAAACTCCTATGATAGGGCAATCAGAGACCCGAATAGATCGTACTATATTATGGTTAATATAAGGATTGTGAGTAATTCTATCACGTTTGTCCAATTTACGTAGCTCCTATTTAAGATAGCGTATTGGGCTAGGCGGCACCTTAAAGCGTATGAAATGACTAGTAAAATGCACTATTAAACTTCGAGAATAGGGCAATCAGAATCCCGATTAGATCATCTTATATTAATATTAATATAAGAATTCAGTGTAATTCTATCACATTTGTTCAATTTACGTCGCTCCTATTTCAGATAGCGTATTGGGCCAAGCGGCACCTTGAAGCGCATGAAATGACGAGTAACATGCACTACTAAACTTCTCGGATAGGGTAATCAGAGACTCGATTAGATCATTTTATATTATTGTTAATATAAGAATGCAGCGTAATTATATCACATTTGTTCAATTTACGTCTCCCCTATTTCAGACAGCGTATTGGGCTAGGCGGCATCTTAATGCGCATGAAATGTCGAGTAAAATGCACTATTAAACTTCTATGATAGGGCAATCAGAGAACCGAATAGGTCGTGTTATATTATGGTTAATATAGGAATTCTGCGTAATTCCATCACGTTTGTTCAATTTACGTCGCTCCTATTTCAGATACCGTATTGGGGTAGGCGGCACCTTAAAGCGCATGAAATGACGGGTAAAACGCACTATTAAACTTCTAGGGTAGGGCAAACAGAGACCCGATTAGATAGTTTTATATTATGGATAATATAAGAATTCAGCGATATTCTATAACATTTGTTTAATTTACGTCGCTCCTATTTCACATAGCGTATTGGGCTAAGCGGCATCTTATAGCGCATGAAATGCCGAGTGAAATGCCCTATTAAACTTCTAGGGTCGGGCAAACACAGAGCCGATTAGAGCATTTTATATTACGGTTAATACAAGTATCCTGAGTAATTCTATCACATTTGTTCAATTTACGTAGATCCTATTTCAGATAGTATATTGGTCTAGGCGGCATCTTGAAGCGCATGGAGTGACGACTAAAAGGCACTACTAACCTTCTATGATAGGGCAATCAGAGACCCGAATAGATCATATTATATTATGGTTAATATAAGAATTCTGAGTAATTCTATCACATTTGTTCAATTTACGTCGCTCCTATTTCAGATAGCGTATTGAGATAGGCGGCATCTGAAAGCGTATGAAATGCCGAGTAAAATGCACTACTAAACTTCTCGGGTAGGGCAATCAGAGACCCGATTAGGTCATCCTATATTATGGCTAATATAAGAATTCAGCGAAATTCTATCAAATTTGCTCAATTTACGTCGCTCCTATTTCAGATAGCGTATTGGGTTAAGCGGCACCTTAAAGCGCATGAAATGACTAGTAAAATGCACTACTAACCTTCTATGATAGGGCAATCATTGACCCGATTAGATCATTTTAAATTATGGTTAATATAAGAATTCAGCGTAATTCTATCACATTTGTTCAATGTACGTCGCTCCTATTTCAGATAGCGGATTCAGCTAGGCGGGACCTTAAAGCGCATGAAATGCCGAGCAAAATGCACTATTAAACTTCTTTCATACGGCAATCAGAGACCCGATTAGATCATTTTATACTATGGTTAATATAAGAATTCTGCGTAATTCTATCAGATTTGTTCAATTTATGTCGCTCCTATTTCAGTTAGCGTATTGGGGTTGGCGGCACCTTAAAGCGCATGAAATGACGAGTAAAATGCACTATTGAACTTCTATGATAGGGCAATCAGAGACCCGAATAGATCGTATTATATTATGGTTAATAAAAGAATGCTGCGCAATTCTATCACGTTTGTTCAATTTACGTAGCTCCAATTTCAGATAGCGTATTGGGCTAGGCGGCATCTTAAAGCGCATGAAATGTCTAGTAAAATGCACTACTAAACTTCTCGGATAGGGCAATCAGAGACCCGATTAGGTCATCTTATATTATGGTTAAAATAAGAATTCAGCGAACTTTTATCACATTTGTTCAATTTACGTCGCCCCTTATTCAGATAGCGCATTGGGCTAGGTGGCATCTTAAAGCGCATGAAATGTCGAGTAAAATGCACTATTAAACTTCTAGGGTAGGGCAAACAGAGACCCGATTAGATCATTTTATATTATGGTTAATTTAAGAATTCTGCGTAATTCTATCAGATTTGTTCAATTTATGTCGCTCCTATTTCTGTTAGCGTATTGGGCTTGGCGGCACCTTAAAGCGCATGAAATGACGAGTAAAATGCACTATTGAACTTCTATGATAGGGCAATCAGAGACCCGAATAGATCGTATTATGTTATGGTTAATAAAAGAATGCTGCGCAATTCTATCACGTTTGTTCAATTTACGTAGCTCCAATTGCAGATAGCGTATTGGGCTAGGCGACATCTTAAAGCGACTGAAATGTCGAGTAAAATGCACTACTAAACTTCTCGGATAGGGCAGTCAGAGACCCGATTAGGTCATCTTATATAATGGTTGATATAAGAATTGTGCGTAATTCTATCACATTTGTTCAAGTTTCGTCGCTCCTATTTCAGATAGCGTATTGGGCTAAGCGGCAATTTAAAGCGCATGAAATGACGAGTAAAATGCACTATTAAACTTCTATGATAGGGCAATCGGAGACACGATTAGGTCATCTTATATTATTGTTAATTTAAGAATTCATCGTAACTCTATCACATTTGTCCTATTCACGTCGCTCCTACACCAGATATCGTATTGAGATTGGCGGCATCTTACAGCGCATGAAATCACGAGTAAAATGCACTATTAAACTCCTATGATAGTGCAATCAGAGACCCGAATATATCGTATTATATTATGGTTAATATAAGAATTCTGCGTAATTCTATCACTTTTGTTCAATTTACGTAGCTCCAATTTCAGATAGCGTATTGGTCTAGGCGGCATCTTAAAGTGACTGAATTGTCGAGTAAAATGCACTACTAAACGTCTCGGATAGGGCAATCAGAGACCCGATTAGGTCATCTTATATTATGGTTAATATAAGAATTCAGCGAAATTCTATCAGATATGTACAATTTACGTCGCTCCTATTTCAGATAGCGTAGTGGGCTAGCAGGCATACTAAAGCGCATGAAGTGACGAGTAAAATGCACTATTAAACTTCTGGGGTAAGGCAAACAGAGACCCGATTAGATCTTTCTTTATTACGGTTAATATAAGAATTCAGCGTAATTCTATCACATTTGTTCAATTTACGTCGCTCCTATTTCAGATAGCGTACTGGCATAGGCGGCATCTTAAAGCGCGTGGAATGGCGAGTAAAATGCACTATTAAACTTCTATGAAAGGGCAATCAGAGACCCGATTAGGTCATTTTATATTTTGGTTAATATAAGTATTCGGCAAAATTCTATCACATTTGTTCATTTTACGTCGCTCCTATTTCAGATAGCGTATTGGGCTAAGCGTCATCTCAAAGGGCATGAAATGGCGAGTAAAATGCACTATTAAACTTCTATGAAAGAGCAATCAGAGAACCGATTAGATCATTTTATATTACGGTTAATATACGAATCCAGCGTAATTCTGTCACATTTGTTCAACTTACGTCGCACCTGTTTCAGATAGCGTTCTGGGCTAGTGGCATCTTAAAGCGCCTGGAATGGCGAGTAAAATGCACTAATAAACTTCTAGGGTAGGGCAAACAGAGACCCGATTAGATCATTTTGTATTATGGTTAATTTAAGAATTCAGCGTGATTCTATCACATTTGTTCAATTTACGTAGCTCCAATTTCAGATAGTGTATTGGGCTAGGCGGCACCTCAAAGCACATGAAATGGCGAGTAAAATGCACTATCAAACTTCTTTGATAGGGCAATCAGAGACCCGATTAGATCATTTTATATTATGGTTAATTCAAGAAGTAAGCGAAACTTTATCACACTTGTTTAGTTTACGTAGCTCCAATTTCAGATAGCGTATTGGGCTGTGCGGCATCTTAAAGCGCATGAAATGCCGAGCAAAATGCACTATTAAGCTTCTATGATAGGGCAATCAGAGAACCGATTAGATCATTTTATATTTTGGTTAATATAAGAATTCAGCGAAATTCTATCACATTTGTTCAATTTCCGTCGCTCCTATTCCGGGTAGCATATTAGGTTAAATAGCATCTTAAAGCGCGTGGAATGGCGTGTAAAATGCACTATTAAACTTATAGGGTAGGGCGAACAGAGACCCGATTAGATCATTTTATATTATGGTTAATATAAGAATTCAGCGAAATTCTATCACATATGTTCAATTTACGTCGCTCCTATTTCAGATAGCGTATTGGGCTAAGCGGCACCTCAAAGCGCATGAAGTGGCGAGTAAAATGCACTATTAAACTTCTAGGGAAGGGCAAACAGAGACCCTATTAGATCATTTTATATTATGGTTAATTTGAGAATTCAGCGAAATTCTATCACATTTGTTCAATTTACGACGCTCCTATTTCAGATAGCGTATTGGGCTAAGCGGCACCTCAAAGCGCGTGGAATGGCGAGTAAAATGCACTATTTAACTTCTCCGATAGGGCAATCAGAGAACCGATTAGATCATTTTATATTTTGGTTAATACAAGAATTCAGCGAAATTCTATAACATTTGTTCAATTTGCGTCGCTCCTATTTCAGATAGCGTATTAGGTTAAATAGCATCTTAAAGCGCGTGGAATGCCGAGTAAAACGCACTTTTAAACTTCTAGGGTAGGGCGAACAGAGACCCGATTAGATCATTTTACATTATGGCTAATATAAAAATTCAGCGAAACTCTATCACATTTTTTTAATTTACGTCGCTCCTATTTCAGATAGGGTATTGGCCTAAGCGGCATCTCAAAGCGCATGACATGGCGAGTAAAATTCAGTGTTAAACTTCTAGGGTAGAGCGAACAGAGACCCGATTAGATCATTTTACATTATGGTTAATATAAGAATTCAGCGATATTCTATCACATTTGTTCAATTTACGTTGCTCCTATTTCAGATAGCGTATTGGGCTAAGCGTCATATCAATGCGCATGAAATGGCGAGTAAAATGCACTATTAAACTTCTACGGTAGGGCAAACAGAGACCATATTAGATCATTTTACATTACGGTTAATTTAAGAATTCAGCAAAATTCTATCACGTTTGTTCAATTTACGTCGCTCCTATTTCAGATAGCGTACTGGGCTAGGCGGCATCTTAAATCGCGTGGAATGGCGAGTAAAATGCACTATTTAACTTCTCTGATAGGGTAATCAGAGAACCGATTAGATCATTTTATATTTTGGTTAATATAAGAATTCAGCGAAATTCTATAACAGTTGCTCAATTTGCGTCGCTCCTATTTCAGATAGCGTATTAGGTTAAATAGCATCTTAAAGCGCGTGGAATGGCGAGTAAAATGCACTATTAAACTTCTAGGGTAGGGCGAACAGAGACCCGATTAGATCATTTTACATTATTGCTAATATAAGAATTCAGCGAAACTCTATCACATTTTTTTAATTTACGTCGCTCCTATTTCAGATAGGGTATTGGGCTAAGCGGCATCTCAAAGCGCATGACATGGCGAGTAAAATGCTGTGTTAAACTTCTAGGGTAGGGCGAACAGAGACCCGATTAGATCATTTTACATTATGGTTAATATAAGAATTCAGCGATATTCTATCACAATTGTTCAATTTACGTCGCTCCTATTTCAGATATCCTATTGGGCTAAGCGGCACCTCGAAGCGCATGAAATGGCGAGTAAAATGCACCATTTAACTTCCATGATAGGGAAATCAGAGAACCGATTAGATCATTTTATATTTTGGTTAATATAAGAATTCAGCGAAATTCTATCACATTTGTTCAATTTACGTCGCTCCTATTTCAGATAGCGTATTAGGTTAAATAGCATCTTAAAGCGCGTGGAATGGCGAGTAAAATGCACTATTAATCTTCTATGATAGGGCAATCAGAGAACCGATTAGATCATTTTACATTATGGTTAATATAAGAATTCAGCGAAATTCTATCACATATGTTCAATTTACGTCGCTCGTATTTCAGATAGCGTATTGGGCTAAGCGGCATCTCAAAGCGCATGAAATGGCGAGTAAAATGCACTATTAAACTTCTAGGGTAGGGCAATCAGAGACCCGATTAGATCATTTTATATTGTGGTTAATTTAAGAATTCAGCAAAATTCAATCACATTTGTTCAATTTCCGTCGCTCCTATTTCAGATAGCGTATTAGGATAAGCGGCATCTCAAAGCGCATGAAATGGCGAGTAAAATGCGCTATTAAACTTCTATGATAGGGCAATCAGAGACCCGATTAGATCATTTTATATTTTGGTTAATATAAGAATTCAGCGAAATTCTATCACATTTGTTCAATTTACGTCGCTCCTATTTCAGATAGCGTATTAGGTTAAATAGCATCTTAAAGCGCGTGGAATGGCGAGTAAAATGCACTATTAATCTTCTATGATAGGGCAATCAGAGAACCGATTAGATCATTTTATATTTTGGTTAATATAAGAATTCAACGAAATTCTATCACATTTGTTCAATTTACGTCGCTCCTATTTCAGATAGCGTATTAGGCTAATCGGCCTCTCAAAGCGCATGAAATGGCGAGTAAAATGCACTATTAAACTTGTAGGGTAGGGCAAACGGAGAACCGATTAGATCATTTTATATTATGGTTAATTTAAGAATTAAGCAAAATTCTATCACGTTTGTTCAATTTACGTCGCTCCTAGTTCAGATAGCGTTTTGGGCTAGGCGGCACCTTAAAGCGCATGCAATAACGAGTAAAATGCACAATTAAACTTCTATGAAAGGGCAATCAGTGACCCGAATAGATCATATTATATTATGGTTAATATAAGAATTCTGCGTAACTCTGTCACATTTGTTCAATTTACGTCGCTCCGATTTCAGATTGCGGATTGGGCAATACGGCACCTTAAAGAGCATGAAATGACGAGTGACATGCACTATTAAACTCCTATGATAGGGCAATCAGAGACCCGAATAGATCGTACTATATTATGGTTAATATAAGGATTGTGAGTAATTCTATCACGTTTGTCCAATTTACGTAGCTCCTATTTAAGATAGCGTATTGGGCTAGGCGGCACCTTAAAGCGTATGAAATGACTAGTAAAATGCACTATTAAACTTCGAGAATAGGGCAATCAGAATCCCGATTAGATCATCTTATATTAATATTAATATAAGAATTCAGTGTAATTCTATCACATTTGTTCAATTTACGTCGCTCCTATTTCAGATAGCGTATTGGGCCAAGCGGCACCTTGAAGCGCATGAAATGACGAGTAACATGCACTACTAAACTTCTCGGATAGGGTAATCAGAGACTCGATTAGATCATTTTATATTATTGTTAATATAAGAATGCAGCGTAATTATATCACATTTGTTCAATTTACGTCTCCCCTATTTCAGACAGCGTATTGGGCTAGGCGGCATCTTAATGCGCATGAAATGTCGAGTAAAATGCACTATTAAACTTCTATGATAGGGCAATCAGAGAACCGAATAGGTCGTGTTATATTATGGTTAATATAGGAATTCTGCGTAATTCCATCACGTTTGTTCAATTTACGTCGCTCCTATTTCAGATAGCGTATTGGGGTAGGCGGCACCTTAAAGCGCATGAAATGACGGGTAAAACGCACTATTAAACTTCTAGGGTAGGGCAAACAGAGACCCGATTAGATAGTTTTATATTATGGATAATATAAGAATTCAGCGATATTCTATAACATTTGTTTAATTTACGTCGCTCCTATTTCACATAGCGTATTGGGCTAAGCGGCATCTTATAGCGCATGAAATGCCGAGTAAAATGCTCTATTAAACTTGTAGGGTCGGGCAAACACAGAGCCGATTAGAGCATTTTATATTACGGTTAATACAAGTATCCTGAGTAATTCTATCACATTTGTTCAATTTACGTAGATCCTATTTCAGATAGTATATTGGTCTAGGCGGCATCTTAAAGCGCATGGTGTGACGACTAAAAGGCACTACTAACCTTCTATGATAGGGCAATCAGAGACCCGAATAGATCATATTATATTATGGTTAATATAAGAATTCTGAGTAATTCTATCACATTTGTTCAATTTACGTCGCTCCTATTTCAGATAGCGTATTGAGATAGGCGGCATCTGAAAGCGTATGAAATGCCGAGTAAAATGCACTACTAAACTTCTCGGGTAGGGCAATCAGAGACCCGATTAGGTCATCCTATATTATGGCTAATATATGAATTCAGCGAAATGCTATCAAATTTGTTCAATTTACGTCGCTCCTATTTCAGATAGCGTATTGGGGTTGGCGGCACCTTAAAGCGCATGAAATGACGAGTAAAATGCACTATTGAACTTCTATGATAGGGCAATCAGAGACCCGAATAGATCGTATTATGTTGTGGTTAATAAAAGAATGCTGCGCAATTCTATCACGTTTGTTCAATTTACGTAGCTCCAATTGCAGATAGCGTATTGGGCTAGGCGACATCTTAAAGCGACTGAAATGTCGAGTAAAATGCACTACTAAACTTCTCGGATAGGGCAGTCAGAGACCCGATTAGGTCATCTTATATAATGGTTGATATAAGAATTGTGCGTAATTCTATCACATTCGTTCAAGTTTCGTCGCTCCTATTTCAGATAGCGTATTGGGCTAAGCGGCAATTTAAAGCGCATGAAATGACGAGTAAAATGCACTACTAAACTTCTATGATAGGGCAATCGGAGACACGATTAGGTCATCTTATATTATTGTTAATTTAAGAATTCAGCGAAATTCTATCAGATATGTACAATTTACGTCGCTCCTATTTCAGATAGCGTAGTGGGCTAGCAGGCATACTAAAGCGCATGAAGTGACGAGTAAAATGCACTATTAAACATCTATGATAGGCCAATCAGAGACCCGGATAGATCGTATTATATTATGGTTAATATAAGAATTCTGCGTAATTCTATCACATTTCTTCAATTTACGTAGCTCCAATTTCAGATAGCGTATTGGTCTAGGCGGCATCTTAAAGCGACTGAATTGTCGAGTAAAATGCACTACTAAACGTCTCGGATAGGGCAATCAGAGACCCGATTAGGTCATCTTATATTATGGTTAATATAAGAATTCAGCGAAATTCTATCAGATATGTACAATTTACGTCGCTCCTATTTCAGATAGCGTAGTGGGCTAGCAGGCATACTAAAGCGCATGAAGTGACGAGTAAAATGCACTATTAAACATCTATGATAGGCCAATCAGAGACCCGGATAGATCGTATTATATTATGGTTAATATAAGAATTCTGCGTAATTCTATCACATTTGTTCAATTTCTGTCGCTCCTATAGCAGATAGCGAATTGGGCTAGGCGGCACGTTAAAGCGCATGAAATGACGAGTAAAATGCAGTATTAAACTTGTATGATAGGCCAATCAGAGACCCGATTAGATCATTTTATATTATTGTTAATATAAGAATTCAACGTAATTTTATCACATTTGTTCAATTTATATCGCTCCTATTTCAGATACCGTATTGGGCCTGGCGGCACCTTAATGCGCATGGAATGACGAGTAAAATGCACTATTAAACTCCTATGATAGGGCAATCAGAGAACCGAATATGCCGTATTATATTATGGTTAATATAAGAATGCTGCGTAATTCTATCACGTTGGTGCAATTTACGTAGCTCCAATTTCAGAAAGCGTATTGGGCTTGGCGGCATCTTAAAGCGCATGAAATGTCGAGAAAAATGCACTACTAAACTTCTCGGATAGGGCAATCAGAGACCCGGTTATGTCATCTTATCTTATGGTTAATATAAGAATTCAGCGAAATTTTATCACATTTGTTCAATTTACGTCGCCCCTATTTCAGACAGCGTATTGGGCTAGGTGTCATCTTAAAGCGCATGATATGTCGCGTAAAATGCACTACTAAACATCTAGGCTAGGGCAATCAGAGACCCGATTAGATCATTTTATATTATGATTAATATAAGAATTCAGCGAAATTCTATCACATTTGTTCAATTTACGTCGCTCCTATTTCAGATAGCGTATTAGGTTAAATAGCATCTTAAAGCGCGTGGAATGGCGAGTAAAATGCACTATTAAACTTCTATGATAGGGCAATCAGAGAACCGATTAGATCATTTTATATTATGGTTAATATAAGAATTCAGCGAAATTCTATCACATTTGTTCAATTTCCGTCGCTCCTATAGCAGATAGCGTATTGGGCTAGGCGGCACGTTAAAGCGCATGAAATGACGAGTAAAATGCAGTATTAAACTTGTATGATAGGCCAATCAGAGACCCGATTAGATCATTTTATATTATTGTTAATATAAGAATTCAACGTAATTTTATCACATTTGTGCAATTTACGTCGCTCCTATTTCAGAAAGCGTATTGGGCTAAGCGGCGACTTAAAGCGCGTGAAATGACGACTAAAATGCACTATTAAACTTCTATGATAGGGCAATCAGAGAACCGATTAGATCATTTTATATTTTGGTTAATATAAGAATTCAGCGAAATTCAATGACATTTGTTCAATTTACGTCGCTCCTGTTTCAGATAGCGTATTAGGTTAAATAGCATCTTAAAGCGCGTGGAATGGCGAGTAAAATGCACTATTAATCTTCTATGATAGGGCAATCAGAGAACCGATTAGATCATTTTATATTTTGGTTAATATAAGAATTCAACGAAATTCTATCACATTTGTTCAATTTACGTCGCTCCTATTTCAGATAGCGTATTGGGCTAAGCGGCATCTTATAGCGCGTGGAATGGCGAGTGAAATGCACTATTAAACTTCTATGATAGGGCAATCAGAGAACCGATTATATCATTTTACAGTATGGTTAATGTAAGAATTCAGCGAAATTCTATCACATTTTTTCAATTTACGTCGCTCCTATTTGAGATAGCGTATTGATCTAAGCGGCATCTTAAAGCGCGTGAAATGGAGAGTAAAATGCACTATTAAACTTCTATGATAGGGCAATCAGAGAACCGATTAGATCATTTTATATTTTGGTTAATATAAGAATTCAGCGAAATTCTATCACATTTGTTCAATTTCCGTCGCTCCTATTCCGGGTAGCATATTAGGATAAATAGCATCATAAAGCGCGTGGAATGGCGTGTAAAATGCACTATTAAACTTATAGGGTAGGGCGAACAGAGACCCGATTAGATCATTTTATATTATGGTTAATATAAGAATTCAGCGAAATTCTATCACATATGTTCAATTTACGTCGCTCCTATTTCAGATAGCGTATTGGGCTAAGCGGCACCTCAAAGCGCATGAAGTGGCGAGTAAAATGCACTATTAAACTTCTAGGGAAGGGCAAACAGAGACCCTATTAGATCATTTTATATTATTGTTAATTTAAGAATTCAGCGAAATTCTATCACATTTGTTCAATTTACGTCGCCCCTATTTCAGCTAGCGTATTAGGCTAAGCGTCATCTCAAAGCGCATGAAATGGCGAGTAAAATGCACTATTAAACTTCTATGATACGGCAATCAGAGAACCGATTATATAATTTTATATTTTTGTTAATGTAAGAATTCAGCAAAATTCTATCACATTTGTTCAATTTACGTCGCTCCTATTTCAGATAGCGTACTGGGCTAGTCGGCATATTAAAGCGCGTGGAATGGCGAGTAAAATGCACTATTTAACTTCTCCGATAGGGCAATCAGAGAACCGATTAGATCATTTTATATTTTGGTTAATACAAGAATTCAGCGAAATTCTATAACATTTGTTCAATTTGCGTCGCTCCTATTTCAGATAGCGGATTAGGTTAAATAGCATCTTAAGGCGCGTGGAAAGGCGAGTAAAATGCACTATTAAACTTCTAGGGTAGGGCAAACAGAGACCCGATTAGATCATTTTACATTATGGCGAATATAAGGATTCAGCGAAACTCTATCACATTTTTGTAATTTACGTCGCTCCTATTTCAGATAGGGTATTGGGCTAAGCGGCATCTCAAAGCGCATGACATGGCGAGTAAAATGCAGTGTTAAACTTCTAGGGTAGGGCGAACAGAGACCCGATTAGATCATTTTACATTATGGTTAATATAAGAATTCAGCGATATTCTATCGCATTTGTTCAATTTACGTCGCTCCTATTTCAGATATCGTATTGGGCTAAGCGGCACCTCGAAGCGCATGAAATGGCGAGTAAAATGCACCATTTAACTTCCATGATAGGGAAATCAGAGAACCGATTAGATCATTTTATATTTTGGTTAATATAAGAATTCAGCGAAATTCTATCACATTTGTTCAATTTACGTCGCTCCTATTTCAGATAGCGTATTAGGTTAAATAGCATCTTAAAGCGCGTGGAATGGCGAGTAAAATGCACTATTAATCTTCTATGATAGGGCAATCAGAGAACCGATTAGATCATTTTATATTTTGGTTAATATAAGAATTCAACGAAATTCTATCACATTTGTTCAATTTACGTCGCTCCTATTTCAGATAGCGTATTGGGCTAAGCGGCATCTTATAGCGCGTGGAATGGCGAGTGAAATGCACTATTAAACTTCTATGATAGGGCAATCAGAGAACCGATTATATCATTTTACAGTATGGTTAATGTAAGAATTCAGCGAAATTCTATCACATTTTTTCAATTTACGTCGCTCCTATTTGAGATAGCGTATTGATCTAAGCGGCATCTTAAAGCGCGTGAAATGGCGAGTAAAATGCACTATTAAACTTCTATGATAGGGCAATCAGAGAACCGATTAGATCATTTTATATTTTGGTTAATATAAGAATTCAGCGAAATTCTATCACATTTGTTCAATTTCCGTCGCTCCTATTCCGGGTAGCATATTAGGATAAATAGCATCATAAAGCGCGTGGAATGGCGTGTAAAATGCACTATTAAACTTATAGGGTAGGGCGAACAGAGACCCGATTAGATCATTTTATATTATGGTTAATATAAGAATTCAGCGAAATTCTATCACATATGTTCAATTTACGTCGCTCCTATTTCAGATAGCGTATTGGGCTAAGCGGCACCTCAAAGCGCATGAAGTGGCGAGTAAAATGCACTATTAAACTTCTAGGGAAGGGCAAACAGAGACCCTATTAGATCATTTTATATTATTGTTAATTTAAGAATTCAGCGAAATTCTATCACATTTGTTCAATTTACGTCGCCCCTATTTCAGATAGCGTATTGGGCTAAGCGTCATCTCAAAGCGCATGAAATGGCGAGTAAAATGCACTATTAAACTTCTATGATACGGCAATCAGAGAACCGATTATATAATTTTATATTTTTGTTAATGTAAGAATTCAGCAAAATTCTATCACATTTGTTCAATTTACGTCGCTCCTATTTCAGATAGCGTACTGGGCTAGTCGGCATATTAAAGCGCGTGGAATGGCGAGTAAAATGCACTATTTAACTTCTCCGATAGGGCAATCAGAGAACCGATTAGATCATTTTATATTTTGGTTAATACAAGAATTCAGCGAAATTCTATAACATTTGTTCAATTTGCGTCGCTCCTATTTCAGATAGCGGATTAGGTTAAATAGCATCTTAAGGCGCGTGGAAAGGCGAGTAAAATGCACTATTAAACTTCTAGGGTAGGGCAAACAGAGACCCGATTAGATCATTTTACATAATGGCGAATATAAGGATTCAGCGAAACTCTATCACATTTTTGTAATTTACGTCGCTCCTATTTCAGATAGGGTATTGGGCTAAGCGGCATCTCAAAGCGCATGACATGGCGAGTAAAATGCAGTGTTAAACTTCTAGGGTAGGGCGAACAGAGACCCGATTAGATCATTTTACATTATGGTTAATATAAGAATTCAGCGATATTCTATCGCATTTGTTCAATTTACGTCGCTCCTATTTCAGATATCGTATTGGGCTAAGCGGCACCTCGAAGCGCATGAAATGGCGAGTAAAATGCACCATTTAACTTCCATGATAGGGAAATCAGAGAACCGATTAGATCATTTTATATTTTGGTTAATATAAGAATTCAGCGAAATTCTATCACATTTGTTCAATTTACGTCGCTCCTATTTCAGATAGCGTATTAGGTTAAATAGCATCTTAAAGCGCGTGGAATGGCGAGTAAAATGCACTATTAATCTTCTATGATAGGGCAATCAGAGAACCGATTAGATCATTTTACATTATGGTTAATATAAGAATTCAGCGAAATTCTATCACATATGTTCAATTTACGTCGCTCGTATTTCAGATAGCGTATTGGGCTAAGCGGCATCTCAAAGCGCATGAAGTGGCGAGTAAAATGCACTATTAAACTTCTAGGGTAGGGCAAACAGAGACCCTATTAGATCATTTTATATTATGGTTAATTTGAGAATTCAGCGAAATTCTATCACATTTGTTCAATTTACGACGCTCCTACTTCAGATAGCGTATTGGGCTAAGCGTCATCTCAAAGCGCATGAAATGGCGAGTAAAATGCACTATTAAACTTCTATGATACGGCAATCAGAGAACCGATTATATAATTTTATATTTTTGTTAATGTAAGAATTCAGCAAAATTCTATCACATTTGTTCAATTTACGTCGCTCCTATTTCAGATAGCGTACTGGGCTAGGCGGCATATTAAAGCGCGTGGAATGGCGAGTAAAATGCACTATTTAACTTCTCCGATAGGGCAATCAGAGAACCGATTAGATCATTTTATATTTTGGTTAATACAAGAATTCAGCGAAATTCTATAACATTTGTTCAATTTGCGTCGCTCCTATTTCAGATAGCGTATTAGGTTAAATAGCATCTTAAAGCGCGTGGAATGCCGAGTAAAACGCACTTTTAAACTTCTAGGGTAGGGCGAACGGAGACCCGATTAGATCATTTTACATTATGGCTAATATAAAAATTCAGCGAAACTCTATCACATTTTTTTAATTTACGTCGCTCCTATTTCAGATAGGGTATTGGCCTAAGCGGCATCTCAAAGCGCATGACATGGCGAGTAAAATTCAGTGTTAAACTTCTAGGGTAGAGCGAACAGAGACCCGATTAGATCATTTTACATTATGGTTAATATAAGAATTCAGCGATATTCTATCACATTTGTTCAATTTACGTTGCTCCTATTTCAGATAGCGCATTGGGCTAAGCGTCATATCAATGCGCATGAAATGGCGAGTAAAATGCACTATTAAACTTCTACGGTAGGGCAAACTGAGACCATATTAGATCATTTTACATTACGGTTAATTTAAGAATTCAGCAAAATTCTATCACGTTTGTTCAATTTACGTCGCTCCTATTTCAGATAGCGTACTGGGCTAGGCGGCATCTTAAATCGCGTGGAATGGCGAGTAAAATGCACTATTTAACTTCTCTGATAGGGTAATCAGAGAACCGATTAGATCATTTTATATTTTGGTTAATATAAGAATTCAGCGAAATTCTATAACAGTTGCTCAATTTGCGTCTCTCCTATTTCAGATAGCGTATTAGGTTAAATAGCATCTTAAAGCGCGTGGAATGGCGAGTAAAATGCACTATTAAACTTCTAGGGTAGGGCGAACAGAGACCCGATTAGATCATTTTACATTATTGCTAATATAAGAATTCAGCGAAACTCTATCACATTTTTTTAATTTACGTCGCTCCTATTTCAGATAGGGTATTGGGCTAAGCGGCATCTCAAAGCGCATGACATGGCGAGTAAAATGCTGTGTTAAACTTCTAGGGTAGGGCGAACAGAGACCCGATTAGATCATTTTACATTATGGTTAATATAAGAATTCAGCGATATTCTATCACAATTGTTCAATTTACGTCGCTCCTATTTCAGATAGCGTATTAGGTTAAATAGCATCTTAAAGCGCGTGGAATGACGAGTAAAATGCACTATTAATCTTCTATGATAGGGCAATCAGAGAACCGATTAGAACATTTTATATTTTGGTTAATATAAGAATTCAGCGAAATGCTATCACATTTGTTCAATTTACGTCGCTCCTATTTCAGATAGCGTATTAGGCTAAGCGTCATATCAATGCGCATGAAATGGCGAGAAAAATGCACTATTAAACTTCTCCGGTAGGGCAAACAGAGACCATATTAGATCATTTTACATTACGGTTAATTTAAGAATTCAGCAAAATTCTATCACGTTTGTTCAACTTACGTCGCACCTATTTCAGATAGCGTACTGGGATAGGCGGCATCTTAAAGCGCGTAGAATGGCGAGTAAAATGCACTATTTAACTTCTCTGATAGGGCAATCAGAGAACCGATTAGATCATTTTATATCTTGGTTAATATAAGAATTCAGCGAAATTCTATAACATTTGCTCAATTTGCGTCGCTCCTATTTCAGATAGCGGATTAGGTTAAATAGCACCTTAAGGCGCGTGGAATGGCGAGTAAAATGCACTATTAAACTTCTAGGGTAGGGCAAACAGAGACCCGATTAGATCATTTTACATTATGGCGAATATAAGGATTCAGCGAAACTCTATCACATTTTTGTAATTTACGTCGCTCCTATTTCAGATAGGGTATTGGGCTAAGCGGCATCTCAAAGCGCATGACATGGCGAGTAAAATGCAGTGTTGAACTTCTAGGGTAGGGCGAACAGAGACCCGATTAGATCATTTTACATTATGGTTAATATAAGAATTCAGCGATATTCTATCGCATTTGTTCAATTTACGTCGCTCCTATTTCAGATATCCTATTGGGCTAAGCGGCACCTCGAAGCGCATGAAATGGCGAGTAAAATGCACCATTTAACTTCCATGATAGGGAAATCAGAGAACCGATTAGATCATTTTATATTTTGGTTAATATAAGAATTCAGCGAAATTCTATCACATTTGTTCAATTTACGTCGCTCCTATTTCAGATAGCGTATTAGGTTAAATAGCATCTTAAAGCGCGTGGAATGGCGAGTAAAATGCACTATTAATCTTCTATGATAGGGCAATCAGAGAACCGATTAGATCATTTTACATTATGGTTAATATAAGAATTCAGCGAAATTCTATCACATATGTTCAATTTACGTCGCTCGTATTTCAGATAGCGTATTGGGCTAAGCGGCATCTCAAAGCGCATGAAGTGGCGAGTAAAATGCACTATTAAACTTCTAGCGTAGGGCAAACAGAGACCCTATTAGATCATTTTACATTACGGTTAATTTAAGAATTCAGCAAAATTCTATCACGTTTGTTCAATTTACGTCGCTCCTATTTCAGATAGCGTACTGGGCTAGGCGGCATATTAAAGCGCGTGGAATGGCGAGTAAAATGCACTATTTAACTTCTCCGATAGGGCAATCAGAGAACCGATTAGATCATTTTATATTTTGGTTAATACAAGAATTCAGCGAAATTCTATAACATTTGTTCAATTTGCGTCGCTCCTATTTCAGATAGCGTATTAGGTTAAATAGCATCTTAAAGCGCGTGGAATGCCGAGTAAAACGCACTTTTAAACTTCTAGGGTAGGGCGAACAGAGACCCGATTAGATCATTTTACATTATGGTTAATATAAGAATTCAGCGATATTCTATCACATTTGTTCAATTTACGTTGCTCCTATTTCAGATAGCGTACTGGGCTAAGCGGCATCTCGAAGCGCATGAAATGGCGAGTAAAATGCACTATTAAACTTCTATGATAGGGCAATCAGAGACCCGATTAGATCATTTTATATTTTGGTTAATATAAGAATTCAGCGAAATTCTATCACATTTGTTCAATTTACGTCGCTCCTATTTCAGATAGCGTATTAGGTTAAATAGCATCTTAAAGCGCGTGGAATGGCGAGTAAAATGCACTATTAATCTTCTATGATAGGGCAATCAGAGAACCGATTAGATCATTTTATATTTTGGTTAATATAAGAACTCAACGAAATTCTATCACATTTGTTCAATTTACGTCGCTCCTATTTCAGATAGCGTATTGGGCTGAGCGGCATCTCAAGGCGCATGAAATGGCGAGTAAAATGCACTATTAAACTTCTTGGGTAGGGCGAGCAGAGACCCGATTAGATCATTTTACATTATGGTTAATATAAGAATTCAGCGAAATTCTATCACATTTGTTCAATTTCCGTCGCTCCTACTTCAGATAGCGTATTGGGCTAAGGGGCATCTCAAAGCGCATGAAATGGCGAGTAAAATGCACTATTAAACTTCTAGGGTAGGGCAATCAGAGACCCGATTAGATCATTTTATATTATGGTTAATTTAAGAATTCAGCAAAATTCAATCACATTTGTTCAATTTCCGTCGCTCCTATTTCAGATAGCGTATTAGGATAAGCGGCATCTCAAAGCGCATGAAATGGCGAGTAAAATGCACTATTAAACTTCTATGATAGGGCAATCAGAGACCCGATTAGATCATTTTATATTTTGGTTAATATAAGAATTCAGCGAAATTCTATCACATTTGTTCAATTTACGTCGCTCCTATTTCAGATAGCGTATTAGGTTAAATAGCATCTTAAAGCGCGTGGAATGGCGAGTAAAATGCACTATTAATCTTCTATGATAGGGCAATCAGAGAACCGATTAGATCATTTTATATTTTGGTTAATATAAGAATTCAACGAAATTCTATCACATTTGTTCAATTTACGTCGCTCCTATTTCAGATAGCGTATTAGGCTAATCGGCCTCTCAAAGCGCATGAAATGGCGAGTAAAATGCACTATTAAACTTGTAGGGTAGGGCAAACGGAGACCCGATTAGATCATTTTATATTATGGTTAATTTAAGAATTAAGCAAAAATCTATCACGTTTGTTCAATTTACGTCGCTCCTAGTTCAGATAGCGTTTTGGGCTAGGCGGCACCTTAAAGCGCATGCAATAACGAGTAAAATGCACAATTAAACTTCTATGAAAGGGCAATCAGAGACCCGAATAGATCATATTATATTATGGTTAATATAAGAATTCTGCGTAACTCTGTCACATTTGTTCAATTTACGTCGCTCCGATTTCAGATTGCGGATTGGGCAATACGGCACCTTAAAGAGCATGAAATGACGAGTAACATGCACTATTAAACTCCTATGATAGGGCAATCAGAGACCCGAATAGATCGTATTATATTATGGTTAATATAAGGATTGTGAGTAATTCTATCACGTTTGTCCAATTTACGTAGCTCCTATTTAAGATAGCGTATTGGGCTAGGCGGCACCTTAAAGCGTATGAAATGACTAGTAAAATGCACTATTAAACTTCGAGAATAGGGCAATCAGAATCCCGATTAGATCATCTTATATTAATATTAATATAAGAATTCAGTGTAATTCTTTCACATTTGTTCAATTTACGTCGCTCCTATTTCAGATAGCGTATTGGGCCAAGCGGCACCTTGAAGCGCATGAAATGACGAGTAACATGCACTACTAAACTTCTCGGATAGGGTAATCAGAGACTCGATTAGATCATTTTATATTATTGTTAATATAAGAATGCAGCGTAATTATATCACATTTGTTCAATTTACGTCTCCCCTATTTCAGACAGCGTATTGGGCTAGGCGGCATCTTAATGCGCATGAAATGTCGAGTAAAATGCACTATTAAACTTCTATGATAGGGCAATCAGAGAACCGAATAGATCGTGTTATATTATGGTTAATATAGGAATTCTGCGTAATTCCATCACGTTTGTTCAATTTACGTCGCTCCTATTTCAGATAGCGTATTGGGGTAGGCGGCACCTTAAAGCGCATGAAATGACGGGTAAAACGCACTATTAAACTTCTAGGGTAGGGCAAACAGAGAACCGATTAGATAGTTTTATATTATGGATAATATAAGAATTCAGCGATATTCTATAACATTTGTTTAATTTACGTCGCTCCTATTTCACATAGCGTATTGGGCTAAGCGGCATCTTATAGCGCATGAAATGCCGAGTGAAATGCCCTATTAAACTTCTAGGGTCGGGCAAACACAGAGCCGATTAGAGCATTTTATATTACGGTTAATACAAGTATCCTGAGTAATTCTATCACATTTGTTCAATTTACGTAGATCCTATTTCAGATAGTATATTGGTCTAGGCGGCATCTTAAAGCGCATGGAGTGACGACTAAAAGGCACTACTAACCTTCTATGATAGGGCAATCAGAGACCCGAATAGATCATATTATATTATGGTTAATATAAGAATTCTGAGTAATTCTATCACATTTGTTCAATTTACGTCGCTCCTATTTCAGATAGCGTATTGAGATAGGCGGCATCTGAAAGCGTATGAAATGCCGAGTCAAATGCACTACTAAACTTCTCGGGTAGGGCAATCAGAGACCCGATTAGGTCATCCTATATTATGGCTAATATAAGAATTCAGCGAAATTCTATCAAATTTGCTCAATTTACGTCGCTCCTATTTCAGATAGCGTATTGGGTTAAGCGGCACCTTAAAGCGCATGAAATGACTAGTAAAATGCACTACTAACCTTCTATGATAGGGCAATCATTGACCCGATTAGATCATTTTAAATTATGGTTAATATAAGAATTCAGCGTAATTCTATCACATTTGTTCAATGTACGTCGCTCCTATTTCAGATAGCGGATTCAGCTAGGCGGGACCTTAAAGCGCATGAAATGCCGAGCAAAATGCACTATTAAACTTCTTTCATACGGCAATCAGAGACCCGATTAGATCATTTTATACTATGGTTAATATAAGAATTCTGCGTAATTCTATCAGATTTGTTCAATTTATGTCGCTCCTATTTCAGTTAGCGTATTGGGGTTGGCGGCACCTTAAAGCGCATGAAATGACGAGTAAAATGCACTATTGAACTTCTATGATAGGGCAATCAGAGACCCGAATAGATCGTATTATATTATGGTTAATAAAAGAATGCTGCGCAATTCTATCACGTTTGTTCAATTTACGTAGCTCCAATTTCAGATAGCGTATTGGGCTAGGCGGCATCTTAAAGCGCATGAAATGTCTAGTAAAATGCACTACTAAACTTCTCGGATAGGGCAATCAGAGACCCGATTAGGTCATCTTATATTAAGGTTAAAATAAGAATTCAGCGAACTTTTATCACATTTGTTCAATTTACGTCGCCCCTTATTCAGATAGCGCATTGGGCTAGGTGGCATCTTAAAGCGCATGAAATGTCGAGTAAAATGCACTATTAAACTTCTAGGGTAGGGCAAACAGAGACCCGATTAGATCATTTTATATTATGGTTAATTTAAGAATTCTGCGTAATTCTATCAGATTTGTTCAATTTATGTCGCTCCTATTTCTGTTAGCGTATTGGGCTTGGCGGCACCTTAAAGCGCATGAAATGACGAGTAAAATGCACTATTGAACTTCTATGATAGGGCAATCAGAGACCCGAATAGATCGTATTATGTTATGGTTAATAAAAGAATGCTGCGCAATTCTATCACGTTTGTTCAATTTACGTAGCTCCAATTGCAGATAGCGTATTGGGCTAGGCGACATCTTAAAGCGACTGAAATGTCGAGTAAAATGCACTACTAAACTTCTCGGATAGGGCAGTCAGAGACCCGATTAGGTCATCTTATATAATGGTTGATATAAGAATTGTGCGTAATTCTATCACATTTGTTCAAGTTTCGTCGCTCCTATTTCAGATAGCGTATTGGGCTAAGCGGCAATTTAAAGCGCATGAAATGACGAGTAAAATGCACTATTAAACTTCTATGATAGGGCAATCGGAGACACGATTAGGTCATCTTATATTATTGTTAATTTAAGAATTCATCGTAACTCTATCACATTTGTCCTATTCACGTCGCTCCTACACCAGATATCGTATTGAGATTGGCGGCATCTTACAGCGCATGAAATCACGAGTAAAATGCACTATTAAACTCCTATGATAGTGCAATCAGAGACCCGAATATATCGTATTATATTATGGTTAATATAAGAATTCTGCGTAATTCTATCACTTTTGTTCAATTTACGTAGCTCCAATTTCAGATAGCGTATTGGTCTAGGCGGCATCTTAAAGTGACTGAATTGTCGAGTAAAATGCACTACTAAACGTCTCGGATAGGGCAATCAGAGACCCGATTAGGTCATCTTATATTATGGTTAATATAAGAATTCAGCGAAATTCTATCAGATATGTACAATTTACGTCGCTCCTATTTCAGATAGCGTAGTGGGCTAGCAGGCATACTAAAGCGCATGAAGTGACGAGTAAAATGCACTATTAAACATCTATGATAGGCCAATCAGAGACCCGGATAGATCGTATTATATTATGGTTAATATAAGAATACTGCGTAATTCTATCACATTTGTTCAATTTCTGTCGCTCCTATAGCAGATAGCGTATTGGGCTAGGCGGCACGTTAAAGCGCATGAAATGACGAGTAAAATGCAGTATTAAACTTGTATGATAGGCCAATCAGAGACCCGATTAGATCATTTTATATTATTGTTAATATAAGAATTCAACGTAATTTTATCACATTTGTTCAATTTATATCGCTCCTATTTCAGATACCGTATTGGGCCTGGCGGCACCTTAAAGCGCATGGAATGACGAGTAAAATGCACTATTAAACTCCTATGATAGGGCAATCAGAGAACCGATTATGCCGTATTATATTATGGTTAATATAAGAATGCTGCGTAATTCTATCACGTTGGTGCAATTTACGTAGCTCCAATTTCAGAAAGCGTATTGGGCTTGGCGGCATCTTAAAGCGCATGAAATGTCGAGAAAAATGCACTACTAAACTTCTCGGATAGGGCAATCAGAGACCCGGTTATGTCATCTTATCTTATGGTTAATATAAGAATTCAGCGAAATTTTATCACATTTGTTCAATTTACGTCGCCCCTATTTCAGACAGCGTATTGGGCTAGGTGTCATCTTAAAGCGCATGATATGTCGCGTAAAATGCACTACTAAACATCTAGGCTAGGGCAATCAGAGACCCGATTAGATCATTTTATATTATGATTAATATAAGAACTCAGTGTAATTCTGTCACATTTGTTCAATTTACGACGGTCGTATTTCAGATAGCGTATTGGACTAACCGGCTCCTTAAATCGCATGAAATGGCGAGTAAAATTCACTATGAAACTTCTATCATAGGGCAATCAGAGAACCGTTTCGATCATTTGATATTATTGTTAATATAAGAATTCTGCGTAATTCTATCACATTTGTTCAATTTACGTCGCCATAATTTCAGATAGCGTATTGGGCTAGGTTGCATCATAAAGCGCATGAAATGTCGAGTAGAATGCACTACTGAACTGCTAGGATAGGGCAAGCAGAGACCCGATTAAATCATCTTATATTATGATTAATATAAGAATTCAGCGTAATTCTATCACATTTGTTCAATTTACGTCGCTCCTATTTCAGATAGCGTATTGGGATGGGCGGAATCTTAAAGCGCATGGAATGACGAGTGCATTGCACCATTAAACTTCTATGATAGGGCAATCAGACACCCGATTTGATCATTTTATAGTATGGTTAATTTAAGAATTCTTCGTAATTCTATCACAATTATTCAATTTACGTCGCTCGTATTTCAGATAGCGTATTGGGCTAAGCGGCACCTTAAAGCGCATGAAATGACGAGTAAAATGCACAGTTAAACTTCTATGATAGGGCAATCAGAGACCCGATTTGATCGTTTTATATTATTGTTAATATAAGAATTCAGCGAAATTTTGTCACATTTGTTCACTTTATGTCGCTCCTAATTCTGATAGCGTATTGTGCTAAGCGTCACCTTAAACCGCATGGAATGACGTGTAAAATATACTATTAAACTTTTATGATAGGGCAATCAGGGACCGTATTAGATCATTTTAAATTACGGTTAATATAAGGATTGTGCGTAACTCTATCACATTTGTTCAATTTACATAGCTCCAATTTCAGATAGCGGATTGGGCTAGACGGCACCTTAAAGCGCATGAAACGACGAATCAAATGCACTTCTGAACTTCTTTGATAGGGTGATCACAGGACCGATTACATCATTTTGTATTATGTTTAATATAAGAATTCAGCGAATTTCTATCACATTTGTTCAATTCACGTCGCACCAACTTCAGATAGCGTATTGGGCTAAGCGGCATCTTTAAGCGCATGAAATGAGGAGTAAAATGCACTATTAATCTTCTATGATATTACAATCAGAGACCCGATCAGAACATTGTATATTATGTTTAATATAAGAATTAAGCGTAATTCTATCACATTTGTTCAATTTACGTCGATCCTATTTCAGATAGCGTACTGGTCGAAGCGGCATCTTAAAGCGCATGAAATGTCGAGCAAAATGCACTCTCAAACTTCTATGATAGGGCAATCAGAGTCCCGATTAGATCATCTTATATTATGGTTATTTTAGGAATTCGTCGTAATTCTATCACATTTGTTCAATGTACGTCGCTCCTATTTCAGATAGCGTATTGGGCTAGGCGGCATCTTAAAGCGCGTGGAATGACGAGTAAAATGCACTATCAACCTCCTATGATAGGGCAATCAGAGACCCGATTAGATCATTTTATTTTATGGTTAATATAAGAATTAGCGTAATTCTATCACATATTTTCAATTTGTGTCGCTCCTATTTCAGATAGCGGGTTGGTCTAGACGGAACGTTAAAGCGCATGAAATGAAGAGTAAAATGCACTATTAAACTTGTAGGGTAGGGCAAACGGAGACCCGATTAGATCATTTTATATTATGGTTAATTTAAGAATTAAGCAAAAATCTATCACGTTTGTTCAATTTACGTCGCTCCTAGTTCAGATAGCGTTTTGGGCTAGGCGGCACCTTAAAGCGCATGCAATAACGAGTAAAATGCACAATTAAACTTCTATGAAAGGGCAATCAGAGACCCGAATAGATCATATTATATTATGGTTAATATAAGAATTCTGCGTAACTCTGTCACATTTGTTCAATTTACGTCGCTCCGATTTCAGATTGCGGATTGGGCAATACGGCACCTTAAAGAGCATGAAATGACGAGTAACATGCACTATTAAACTCCTATGATAGGGCAATCAGAGACCCGAATAGATCGTATTATATTATGGTTAATATAAGGATTGTGAGTAATTCTATCACGTTTGTCCAATTTACGTAGCTCCTATTTAAGATAGCGTATTGGGCTAGGCGGCACCTTAAAGCGTATGAAATGACTAGTAAAATGCACTATTAAACTTCGAGAATAGGGCAATCAGAATCCCGATTAGATCATCTTATATTAATATTAATATAAGAATTCAGTGTAATTCTATCACATTTGTTCAATTTACGTCGCTCCTATTTCAGATAGCGTATTGGGCTAAGCGGCAACTTTAAGCGCATGAAATGAGGAGTAAAATGCACTATTAAACTTCTATGATACGGGAATCAGAGATCCGATTAGATCATTTTATATTATTGTTAATATAAGAATTCAATGTAATTTTATCACATTTGTTCAATATACGTCGCCCCTATTTCAGGTAGCGTATTGGGCTAGGTGGCATCTTAAAGCGCATGAAATGTCGAGTAAAATGCACTATTAAACTACTAGGGTAGGGCAAACAGAGACCTGGTTAGATCATTTTATATTATGGTTAACTTAAGAATGCAGCGTAACCCTATCACATTTGTTCAATTTACGTCGCTCCTATTGCAGAGAGCGTATTTGGCTAGGCGGCATCTTAAAGGGCGTGGAATGATGAGTAAAATGCACCACTAACCTTCTATGATAGGGCAATCAGAGACCCGATCAGATCCTTTCATGTTATGGTTAATATAAGAATTCAGCGATATTCTATCACATTTGTTCAATTTACGTCGCTCCTATTTCAGATTGCGTATTGGGCTAAGCGGCATCATAAAGCGTACGAAATGTCGAGGAAAATGCACTACTAAACTTCTAGGATAGGGCCATCAGAGACCCAATTAGTTCATCTTATATTATGGTTAATTTAAGGATTCAGCGTAATTCTATCACATTTGTTCAATTTACGTCGCTCCTACTTCAGATAGCGTATTGGGCTAAGCGGTATCTTAAAGCGCATGAAATGCGTAGCAAAATTGTCTATTAAACTTCTAAGATAGGGCAATCGGAGACCCGATTAGATCATTTTAAATTATGGTTAATATAAGAAATCTGCGAAATTCTATCACGTCTGTTCAATGTACGTCGCTCCTATTTCAGATAGCGTATTGGGCTAAGAGGCATCTTAAAGCGCATGAAGTGCCGAGTAAAATGCACTACTAAACTTCTAGGATAGGGCAATCAGAGACCCAATTAGATCATCTTATATTATGATTAATATAAGAATTCAGTGTAATTCTATCACATTTGTTCAATTTACGACGGTCCTATTTCAGATAGTGTATTGGGCAAAACGGCACCTTAAAGCGCATGAAATGACGAGTTAAATGCACTATTAAACTTCTAGGTTAGGGCAAACAGAGACCCTATTAGATCATTTTATAGTATGGTTAGTATAAGAATTCAGCGAAATTCTATCACATTTGGTCAATTTACGTCGCTCGTATTTCAGATAGCGTATGGTGCTAAGCAGCACCTTAAAGCGCATGAAATGACGAATAAAGTGCACTATTAAGCTTCAATGATAGGGCAATCAGAGACACGATTAGATCATTTTATATTATTGTTAATATAAGAACTCAACGTAATTTTATCACATTTGATCAATTTACGTCGCCCCTATTTCAGACAGCGTATTGGGCTAGGCGGCACCTCAAAGCGCATGAAATGGCGAGTAAAATGCACTACTAAACTTCTATGATAGGGCAACCAGAGACCCGTATAGATCATATTATATTATGGTTAATATAAGAATTCAGCGAAATTCTATCACATTTGTTCAATTTACGTCGCTCCAACTTCAGATAGCGTACTGGGCTAGGCGGCACCTTAAAGCGCATGAAATGACGAGTTAAATGCACTATCAAACTTCTAGGTTAGGGCAAACAGAGACCCTATTAAATCATTTTATATTATGGTTAATTTAAGAATTCAGCAAAATTCTATCACATTTGTTCAATTTACGTCGTTCCTATTTCAGACAGCGTACTGTGCTAGGCGGCACCTTAAAGCGCATGAAATGGCGAGTAAAATGCACTATTAAGCTCCTATGATAGGGCAATCAGAGACCCGATCAGATCATTTTAAATTATGGTTAATATAAGAATTCAGCGAAATTCTATCACATTTGTTCAATTTACGACGATCCTATTTCAGATAGCGTATTGGGATAAGCGGCATCTTGAAGCGCATAAAATGTCGAGTAAAATGCAGTACTAAACTTCTCGGATAGGGCAATCAGAGACCCGATTAGATCATCTTATATTATGATTCATATAAGAATGCAGTGTAATTCTATCACAATTGTTCAATTTGCGACGCTCCCATTCCAGATAGCGTATTGGGCTAGGCGGCACCTTAAAGCGCATGAAATGACGAGTTAAATGCATTATTAAACTTCTAGGTTAGGGCAAACAGAGACCCTATTAGATCATTTTATATTATGGTTAATTTAAAAATTCAGCGAAATCCTATCACATTTGTTCAATTTACGTCGATCCTATTTCAGGTAGCGTATTGGCCTAAGCGGCACCTTAAAGCGCATGAAATGTCAAGTAAAATGCACTACTAAGCTTCTAGGATAGGGCAATCAGAGACCCCATTAGATCATTTTATATTAAGGTTAATATAAGAATTCTGCGTAATTGAACCACATTTATTCTATTTACGTCGCTCTTACTTCAGATAGCGCATTCGGCTTAGCGGCACCTTAAAGCGCATGAAATGTCAAGTAAAATGCATTACTAAGCTTCTAGAATAGGGCAATCAGAGATCAGATTAGGTCATCTTATATTACGATTAATATAAGAATTTAGCGTAATTCTATCACATTTGTTCAATTTACGTCGCTCCTATTTCAGATAGCGTATTGGCCTAAGCGGCATCTTAAAGCGCGTGAAATGGCGAGTAAAATTCACTATAAAACTTCTATGACAGGGTAATCAGAGACCCGATTAGATCATTTTATATTATGGTTAATATAAGAATTCTGCGTAATTCTATCACATTTGTTCAATTCAAGTAGCTCCAATTTCAGATAGCGGATTGGGCTAAACGGCACCTTAAAGGCACATGAAATGGCGAGTAAAATGCACTATAAAACTTCTATGACAGGGCAATCAGAGACCCGATTAGATCATTTTATATTATGGTTAATATAAGAATTCTGCGTAATTCTATCACGTTTGTTCAATTTACGTCGCTCCTATTTCAGATAGTGTATTGGGCTAGACGGCATCTTAAAGTGCCAGGAATGACGAGTTAACTGCACTGCTAACCATCTCGGATACGGCCATCAGAGACCCGATTAGATCATCTTATATTATGGTTAATATAAGAATTCTGCGTAGTTCTATCACATTTGTTCAATTTACGTCGCTCCTGCTTCAGATAGCGTATTGAGCTAAGCGGCACCTTAAAGCGCATGAAATGACGAGTAAAATGCACTATTAAACTTCTATGATAGGGCAATCAGAGAACCCATTAGATCATTTTATATTATGATTAATGTAAGGATGCAGCGTAATTCTATCACATTTGTTCAATTTACGACGCTCCAATTTGAGATAGCGGATTCGGCGAGACGGCATCTTAAAGCGCATGAAATGACGAGCAAAATGCACTACTTATCTTCTTTGATAGGGCAATCAGAGATCCGATTAGATCATTTTATATTATGGTTAATATAAGAATTCTGCGTAATTCTATCACATTTCTTCAATTTACGTCGCTCCTATTTCAGATAGCGTATTGGGGTAGGCGGCACCTTAAAGCGCATGAAATGACGAGTAAAATGCACTATTCAACTTCTATGATAGGGCAATCAGAGACCCGTTTAGAACATTTTATATTATGGTTAATATAAGAATTCAATGAAATTCTATCACATTTGCTCAATTTACGTCACTTCTATTTCAGATAGCGTGTTGGGCTAAGCGGAATTTTAAAGCGCATGAAATGGCGAGTAAAATGCACTATTAAACTTCTAGGATAGGGCAATCAGAGACCCGACTAGGTCATCTTATACTATAGTTAACATAAGAATTCTGCGTAATTCTATCACATTTGTTCAATTTACGTCGCCCCTATTTCAGATAGCGTATTGGGCTATGTCGCATCTTGAAGCGCATGAAATGGCGAGTAAAATGCACTTTTAAACTTCTATGATAGGGCAATCAGAGACACGATTAGATCGTATTATATTATGGTTAATATAAGAATTCTGCGTAATTCTATCACACTTGTTCAATTTACGTAGCTCCAATAACAGATAGCGTATTGGGCTAGGCGGCACGTTAAAGCGCATGAAATGCCGGGTAACATGCACTATTAAATTTCTATGATAGGGCAATCAGAGACCCGAATAGATCATATTATATTATGGTTAATATAAGAATTCTGCGAAATTCTATCACGCTTGTTCAATTTACGTGGCTCCAATTTCAGATAGCGTATTGGCTAGGTGGCATCTTAAAGTGCATGAAATGTCGAGTAAAATACACTATTAAAATTCTATGATAGGGCAATCAGAGACCCGATTAGATCATTTTATAATATTGTTAATATAAGAATTCAACGTAATTTTATCACATTTGTTCAATTTACGTCGCACCTATTTCGGATAGCGTATTGGGCCAAGCGGCACCTTAAAGCGCATGAAAGGACGAGTAAAATGCACTATTAAACTTCTATGATAGGGCAATCAAAGACCCGATTAGATCATTCTATATTATGGTTAAAGTAAGAATTCTGCGTAATTCTATCACATTTGTTCAATTTACGTCGCCCCTATTTCAGATAGCGTATTGGCTAGGTGGCATCTTACAGTGCATGAAATGTCGAGTAAAATACACTATTAAAATTCTATGATAGGGCAATCAGAGACCCGATTAGATCATTTTATAATATTGTTAATATAAGAGTTCAACGTAATTTTATCACATTTGTTCAATTTATATCGCTCATATTACAGATAGCGTATTGGGCTAGGCAGCACCTTCAAGCGCATGAAATGACGAGTAAAATGCACTATTAAACTTCTATGATAGGGCAATCAGAGACCCGAATAGATCATTTTAAATTATGGTTAATATAAGAATCCTGCGTAATTCTATCACATTTGTTCAATATACGTCGCTCCTGTTACAGATAGCGTATTGGGCTAAGCAGAATCTTAAAGGGCATCAAATGCCGATTAAAATGCACCACTAAACTTCTTTGATGGGGCTATCAGAGACCCGATTAGATCATTTTATATTATGGTTAATATAAGAATTCTGCGTAGTTCTATCACATTTGTTCAATTTACGTCGCTCCTGCTTCAGATAGCGTATTGAGCTAAGCGGCACCTTAAAGCGCATGAATTGTCGAGTAAAGTGCACTACTAAACTTCTAGGATAGGGCGATCAGAGACCCGATTAGGTCATTTTATATTATAGTTAATATAAGAATTCAACGTAATTTTATCACATTTGTTCAATTTATATCGCTCCTATTTCAGATAGCGTAGTGGGCTGAGCGGCACCTTAAAGCGCATGAAATGACGAGTAAAATGCACTATTAAACTTCTATAATAGGACAATCAGAGAACCGAATATATCATATTATATTATGGATAATATAAGAATTCTGCGTAATTCTATCACGTTTGTTCAATTTACGGCGCTCCTATTTCAGATAGCGCATTGGGCTAGGCGGCACATTAAAGCGCATGAAATGACGAGTAAAATGCCCTATTGAACTTCTATGATAGGGCAATCAGAGACCCGAATATATCGTATTACATTATGGTTAATATAAGAATTCTGCGTAATTCTATCACATTTGTTCAATTTTCGTCGCTCCTATTTCAGATAGCGTATTGGGCTAAGCGGCACCATGAAGCGCATGAAATGACGAGTAAAATGCACTATTAAACTTCTATGATAGGGCAATCAGAGAACCCATTAGATCATTTTATATTATGATTAATGTAAGGATGCAGCGTAATTCTATCACATTTGTTCAATTTACGACGCTCCAATTTGAGATAGCGGATTCGGCGAGACGGCATCTTAAAGCGCATGAAATGACGAGCAAAATGCACTACTTATCTTCTTTGATAGGGCAATCAGAGATCCGATTAGATCATTTTATATTATGGTTAATATAAGAATTCTGCGTAATTCTATCACATTTCTTCAATTTACGTCGCTCCTATTTCAGATAGCGTATTGGGGTAGGCGGCACCTTAAAGCGCATGAAATGACGAGTAAAATGCACTATTCAACTTCTATGATAGGGCAATCAGAGACCCGTTTAGAACATTTTATATTATGGTTAATATAAGAATTCAATGAAATTCTATCACATTTGCTCAATTTACGTCACTTCTATTTCAGATAGCGTGTTGGGCTAAGCGGAATCTTAAAGCGCATGAAATGGCGAGTAAAATGCACTATTAAACTTCTAGGATAGGGCAATCAGAGACCCGACTAGGTCATCTTATACTATGGTTAACATAAGAATTCTGCGTAATTCTATCACATTTGTTCAATTTACGTCGCCCCTATTTCAGATAGCGTATTGGGCTATGTCGCATCTTGAAGCGCATGAAATGGCGAGTAAAATGCACTTTTAAACTTCTATGATAGGGCAATGAGAGACACGATTAGATCGTATTATATTATGGTTAATATAAGAATTCTGCGTAATTCTATCACACTTGTTCAATTTACGTAGCTCCAATAACAGATAGCGTATTGGGCTAGGCGGCACGTTAAAGCGCATGAAATGCCGGGTAACATGCACTATTAAATTTCTATGATAGGGCAATCAGAGACCCGAATAGATCATATTATATTATGGTTAATATAAGAATTCTGCGAAATTCTATCACGCTTGTTCAATTTACGTGGCTCCAATTTCAGATAGCGTATTGGCTAGGTGGCATCTTAAAGTGCATGAAATGTCGAGTAAAATACACTATTAAACTTCAATGATAGGGCAAACAGAGACCCGATTAGATCATTTAATATTATGGTTAATATAAGAATTCAGCGAAATTCTATCACATTTGTTCAATTTACGTCGCTTGTATTTCAAATAGCGTATTGGCCTAAGCGGCACCGTAAAGCGCATGAAATGACGAGTAGAATGCACTACTAACCTTCTATGATAGGGAAATCAGAGACCCGATTAGATCATTTTATATTATGGTTAATATAAGAATTATGCGAACCTCCATCACATTTGTTCAATTTACATATCTCCAAGGTGACGTAGCGGATTGGGCTAGATGGCACCTTAAAGCGCATGAAATGTCGAGTAAAATTCACTACTAAACTTTTTTGATAGGGCAATCAGAGACCCGAATAGATCATTTTATATTATTGTTAATATAAGAATTCAGCGTAATTCTATCACATTTGTTCAATTTACGTCGCTCCTATTTCACGTAGTGTACTGGGCTTGGCGGCATCTCAAAGCGCATGAAATGGCGAGTAAAATACACTATTAAACTTCTAGGCTTGGGCAAACAGGGACCCGATTAGATCATTTTATATCACGGTTAATATAAGAATTCCGCGAAATGCGTTCACATTTGTTCAATTTACGTCGCTCCTATTTCAGATAGCGTATTGGGCTAAGCGGCATCTCAAAGCGGATGGAATGACGAGTAAAATGCCCAATTAAACTTCTAGGGTAGGGCGAACAGAGAGTCGATTAGATCATTTTACATTATGGTTAATATAAGAATTCCGCGAAAGTCTACCACATTTGTTCAATTTACGTCGCTCCTATTTCAGATAGCCTACTGGTCTAAGAGGCATCTCAAAGCGCATGAAATGGCGACTAAAATGCACTGTTATACTTCTAGGGTAGGGCACACAGAGACCCGATTAGATCATTTTATATTATGGATAATTTAAGAATTCAGCGAAATTCTGTCGCATTTGTTCAATTTACGTCGCTCCTATTTCAGATAGCGTATTGGGCTAGGCGGCACCTTAAAGCACGTGGAATGGCGAGTAAAATGCACTATTCACCTTCTAGTATAGTGCAATCAGAGGCCCGATCAGATCATGTTATGTTTTGGTTAATATAAGAATTCTGCGAAATTCTATCACATTTGTTCAATTTACGTCGCTCCTATTGCAGATAGCGTATTGGGCTAAGCGGCATCTCAAAGCGCATGAAATGCCGAGGAAAACGCATTTTCAAACTTCTGGGGTAAGGCAAAGATAGACCCGATTAGATCATTTTATATTACGGTTAATATAAGACTTCAGCGTAATTCTATCACATTTGTTCAATTTACGTCGCTCCTATTTCAGAGAGTGTATTGGGCTAAAAAGCATCTCAAAGCGCATGAAATGGCGAGTAAAATGCACTATCAAACTTCTAGGGTAAGGCAAACAGTGACCCGATTAGATCATTTTATATTACGGTTAATATAAGAATACAGCGTAATTCTATCACATTTGTTCAATATACGTCGCTCCTATTTCAGATAGCCTGCTGGGCTAGGCGGCATCCTAAAGCGCATGAAATGACGAGTAAAATGCAGTATTAAACTTTTATGATACGCCAATCAGAGACCCGAATAGATCGTATTATATTATGGTTAATATAAGAATTCTGCGTAATTCTATCACGTTCGTTCAATTTACGTAGCTCCAATTTCAGATAGCGTACTGGGCTAGGCGGCATCTTAAAGCGCATGCAATGACGAGTAAGATGCACTACCAAACGTCTCGGATAGGGCTAACATAGACCCGATTAGGTCATCTTATATTATGGTTAATATAAGAATCCAGCGAAAATTCATCACATTTGTGCAATTTACGTCGCCCCTATTTCAGATAGCGTATTGGGCTAGGTGGCATCTTAAAGCGCATGAAATGTCGAGTAAAATGCATTATTAAACTTCTAGGGTGGGGCTAGCAGAGACCCGATTAGATCATTTTATATTATTGTTAATATAAGAATTCAACGTAGTTTTACCACATTTGTTCAATTTATATCGCTCCTATTTTAAATAGCGTTTTGGGCTTGGCGGCACCTTAAAGCGCACGAAATGACGAGTAAAATGCACTATTAAACTTCTATGATAGGGCAATCCGAGAACCAAATAGATCGTATTATATTATGGTTAATATAAGAATGCTGCGTAATTCTATCACGTTTGTTCAATTTACGTCGCTCCTATTTCAGATAGCGTTTTGGGCTAAGCGGCACCTTAAAGCGCATGAAATGGCGAGTAAAATGCACTATTAAACTTCTCGGATAGGACAATCAGAGACCCGATTAGGTCATCTTATATTACGGTTAATATAAGTATTCAGCGAGATTCTATCACATTTGTTCAATTTACGTCGCTCCTATTTCAGATAGCGCATTGAGCTAGGCGGCATCTTAAAGCGCCTAGAATGACGACTAAAATGCACTACTAACATTCTATGACAGGGCAATCAGAGACCCGATTAGATCATTATATATTATGGTTAATATAAGAATTCAGCGAAATTCTGTCACATTTGTTCAATTTACGTCGCTCCTATATCATATGGCGTTTGGGCTAAGCGGCACCTTAAAGCGCATGAAATGTCAAGTAAAATGCACTACTAAGCTTCTAGGATAGGGCAATCAGAGACCCCATTAGATCATTTTATATTAAGGTTAATATAAGAATTCTGCGTAATTGAACCACATTTATTCTATTTACGTCGCTCTTACTTCAGATAGCGCATTCGGCTTAGCGGCACATTAAAGCGCATGAAATGTCAAGTAAAATGCATTACTAAGCTTCTAGAATAGGGCAATCAGAGATCAGATTAGGTCATCTTATATTACGATTAATATAAGAATTTAGCGTAATTCTATCACATTTGTTCAATTTACGTCGCTCCTATTTCAGATAGCGTATTGGCCTAAGCGGCATCTTAAAGCGCGTGAAATGGCGAGTAAAATTCACTATAAAACTTCTATGACAGGGTAATCAGAGACCCGATTAGATCATTTTATATTATGGTTAATATAAGAATTCTGCGTAATTCTATCACATTTGTTCAATTCAAGTAGCTCCAATTTCAGATAGCGGATTGGGCTAAACGGCACCTTAAAGGCACATGAAATGGCGAGTAAAATGCACTATAAAACTTCTATGACAGGGCAATCAGAGACCCGATTAGATCATTTTATATTATGGTTAATATAAGAATTCTGCGTAATTCTATCACGTTTGTTCAATTTACGTCGCTCCTATTTCAGATAGTGTATTGGGCTAGACGGCATCTTAAAGTGCCAGGAATGACGAGTTAACTGCACTGCTAACCATCTCGGATACGGCCATCAGAGACCCGATTAGATCATCTTATATTATTGTTGATTTAAGAATTCATCGTAACTCTATCACATTTGTCCAATTCACGTCGCCCATACACCAGATATCGTATTGAGATCGGCGGCATCTTAAAGCGCATGAAATGGTAGGTAAAATGCACTACTACCCTTCTCGGATACAGCCAGCAGAGACCCAATTAGATGGTTTTATATTATGGTTAATATAAGAATTCTGCGTAATTCTATCACATTTGTTCAACTTACGTCGCTCCTATTTCAGATAGCATATTGGGCCAAGCGGCAACTTAAAGCGCATGAAAGGACGAGTAAAATGCACTACTAAACTTCTAGGATAGGGCAACCAGAATCCCGATTAGATCATCTTATATTATTGTTAATTTAAGAATTCATCGTAACTCTATCACATTTTGTCCAATTCACGTCGCTCCTATATCAGATAGCGTATTGGGCTAGGCGGCATCTTAAAGCGCATGGAATGGCGAGTAAAATGCACTACTAACCCATTCAGATACGGCCATCAGGGACCGAATTAGATGATTTTATATTATGATTAATATAAGGATGCAGCGTAATTCTATCACATTTGTTCAATTTACGTCGCTCCTATTTCAGATAGCGTATTGGGCTGTGCGGCATCTTGAAACGCATGAAATGTCGAGTAAAATGCACTACTAAACTTCGCGGATAGGACAATCAGAGACACGAATAGATCATATTATATTATGGTTAATATAAGCAATCTGCGTAATTCTATCACGCTTGTTCACTTTACGTAGCTCCAATTTCAGTTAGCGTATTGGTCTAGGCGGCACCTTAAAGCGCATGAAATGACGAGTAAAATGCACTATTAAACTTCTATGATAGGGCAATCAGAGACCCGAATAGATCATTTTAAATTATGGTTAATATAAGAATCCTGCGTAATTCTATCACATTTGTTCAATATACGTCGCTCCTGTTACAGATAGCGTATTGGGCTAAGCAGAATCTTAAAGGGCATCAAATGCCGATTAAAATGCACCACTAAACTTCTTTGATGGGGCTATCAGAGACCCGATTAGATCATTTTATATTATGGTTAATATAAGAATTCTGCGTAGTTCTATCACATTTGTTCAATTTACGTCGCTCCTGCTTCAGATAGCGTATTGAGCTAAGCGGCACCTTAAAGCGCATGAATTGTCGAGTAAAGTGCACTACTAAACTTCTAGGATAGGGCGATCAGAGACCCGATTAGGTCATTTTATATTATAGTTAATATAAGAATTCAACGTAATTTTATCACATTTGTTCAATTTATATCGCTCCTATTTCAGATAGCGTAGTGGGCTGAGCGGCACCTTAAAGCGCATGAAATGACGAGTAAAATGCACTATTAAACTTCTATAATAGGACAATCAGAGAACCGAATATATCACATTATATTATGGATAATATAAGAATTCTGCGTAATTCTATCACGTTTGTTCAATTTACGGCGCTCCTATTTCAGATAGCGCATTGGGCTAGGCGGCACATTAAAGCGCATGAAATGACGAGTAAAATGCCCTATTGAACTTCTATGATAGGGCAATCAGAGACCCGAATATATCGTATTACATTATGGTTAATATAAGAATTCTGCGTAATTCTATCACATTTGTTCAATTTTCGTCGCTCCTATTTCAGATAGCGTATTGGGCTAAGCGGCACCATGAAGCGCATGAAATGACGAGTAAAATGCACTATTAAACTTCTATGATAGGGCAATCAGAGAACCCATTAGATCATTTTATATTATGATTAATGTAAGGATGCAGCGTAATTCTATCACATTTGTTCAATTTACGACGCTCCAATTTGAGATAGCGGATTCGGCGAGACGGCATCTTAAAGCGCATGAAATGAAGAGCAAAATGCACTACTTATCTTCTTTGATAGGGCAATCAGAGATCCGATTAGATCATTTTATATTATGGTTAATATAAGAATTCTGCGTAATTCTATCACATTTCTTCAATTTACGTCGCTCCTATTTCAGATAGCGTATTGGGGTAGGCGGCACCTTAAAGCGCATGAAATGACGAGTAAAATGCACTATTCAACTTCTATGATAGGGCAATCAGAGACCCGTTTAGAACATTTTATATTATGGTTAATATAAGAATTCAATGAAATTCTATCACATTTGCTCAATTTACGTCACTTCTATTTCAGATAGCGTGTTGGGCTAAGCGGAATCTTAAAGCGCATGAAATGGCGAGTAAAATGCACTATTAAACTTCTAGGATAGGGCAATCAGAGACCCGACTAGGTCATCTTATACTATGGTTAACATAAGAATTCTGCGTAATTCTATCACATTTGTTCAATTTACGTCGCCCCTATTTCAGATAGCGTATTGGGCTATGTCGCATCTTGAAGCGCATGAAATGGCGAGTAAAATGCACTTTTAAACTTCTATGATAGGGCAATCAGAGACACGATTAGATCGTATTATATTATGGTTAATATAAGAATTCTGCGTAATTCTATCACACTTGTTCAATTTACGTAGCTCCAATAACAGATAGCGTATTGGGCTAGGCGGCACGTTAAAGCGCATGAAATGCCGGGTAACATGCACTATTAAATTTCTATGATAGGGCAATCAGAGACCCGAATAGATCATATTATATTATGGTTAATATGAGAATTCTGCGAAATTCTATCACGCTTGTTCAATTTACGTGGCTCCAATTTCAGATAGCGTATTGGCTAGGTGGCATCTTAAAGTGCATGAAATGTCGAGTAAAATACACTATTAAAATTCTATGATAGGGCAATCAGAGACCCGATTAGATCATTTTATAATATTGTTAATATAAGAATTCAACGTAATTTTATCACATTTGTTCAATTTACGTCGCACCTATTTCGGATAGCGTATTGGGCCAAGCGGCACCTTAAAGCGCATGAAAGGACGAGTAAAATGCACTATTAAACTTCTATGATAGGGCAATCAAAGACCCGATTAGATCATTCTATATTATGGTTAAAGTAAGAATTCTGCGTAATTCTATCACATTTGTTCAATTTACGTCGCCCCTATTTCAGATAGCGTATTGGCTAGGTGGCATCTTACAGTGCATGAAATGTCGAGTAAAATACACTATTAAAATTCTATGATAGGGCAATCAGAGACCCGATTAGATCATTTTATAATATTGTTAATATAAGAGTTCAACGTAATTTTATCACATTTGTTCAATTTACGTCGCTTGTATTTCAAATAGCGTATTGGCCTAAGCGGCACCGTAAAGCGCATGAAATGACGAGTAGAATGCACTACTAACCTTCTATGATAGGGAAATCAGAGACCCGATTAGATCATTTTATATTATGGTTAATATAAGAATTCAGCGTAATTCTATCACATTTGTTCAATTTACGTCGATCCTATTTCACGTAGTGTACTGGGCTTGGCGGCATCTCAAAGCGCATGAAATGGCGAGTAAAATACACTATTAAACTTCTAGGCTTGGGCAAACAGGGACCCGATTAGATCATTTTATATCACGGTTAATATAAGAATTCCGCGAAATGCGTTCACATTTGTTCAATTTACGTCGCTCCTATTTCAGATAGCGTATTGGGCTAAGCGGCATCTCAAAGCGGATGGAATGACGAGTAAAATGCCCAATTAAACTTCTAGGGTAGGGCGAACAGAGAGTCGATTAGATCATTTTACATTATGGTTAATATAAGAATTCCGCGAAAGTCTATCACATTTGTTCAATTTACGTCGCTCCTATTTCAGATAGCGTATTGTGCTGAGCGGCATCTCAAAGCGGATGGAATGGCGAGTAAAATACACTATTAAACTTCTAGGGTACGGCGAACAGAGACCCGATTAGATCATTGTATATTACGGTTAATATAAGAATTCAGCGTAATTCTATCACATTTGTTCAATTTACGTCGCTCCTATTTCAGATAGCCTACTGGTCTAAGAGGCATCTCAAAGCGCATGAAATGGCGACTAAAATGCACTGTTATACTTCTAGGGTAGGGCACACAGAGACCCGATTAGATCATTTTATATTATGGATAATTTAAGAATTCAGCGAAATTCTGTCGCATTTGTTCAATTTACGTCGCTCCTATTTCAGATAGCGTATTGGGCTAGGCGGCATCTTAAAGCGCATGAAATGTCGAGTAAAATGCACTCGTAAACTTCTCGGGTTGGGCAATCAGAGATCCGATTAGATCATTTTATATTATGGATAATTTAAGAATTCAGCGAAATTCTATCACATTTGTTCAATTTACGTCGCTCCTATTTCAGATAGCGTATTGGGCTAGGCGGCATCTTAAAGCGCGCGGAATGACGAGTAAAATGCACTGTTAAACTTCCATGATAGGGCAATCAGAGACCCTATTAGATCATCGTATATTATGGTTAATTTAACAATTCGTCGTAACTCTATCACATTTGTTTAATTTACGTAGCTCCAATTTCAGATACCGTATCGGGCTAGGTGGCATCTTAAAGCGCATGGAATGTCGAGTAAAATGCACTATTAAACTTCTAGGTTAGGGCAAACAGAGACCCGATTAGATCATTTTATATTATGGTTAATTTAAGAATTCTGCGTAATTCTATCACGTTTGTTCAATTTACGTAGCTCCAATTTCAGATAGCGTATTGGGCTGGGCGGCATCTTACAGCGCATGAAATGTCGAGTAAAATGCACTCGTAAACTTCTCGGGTTGGGCAATCAGAGATCTGATTAGATCATTTTATATTATGGATAATTTAAGAATTCAGCGAAATTCTATCACATTTGTTCAATTTACGTCGCTCCTATTTCAGATAGCGTATTGGGCTAAGCGGCACTTGAAAGCGCATGAAATGCCGAGTAAAATGCAGTATTAAACTTCTATGACAGGCCAATCAGAGACACCATTAGAGCCTTTTATATTATTGTTAATATAAGAATCAGGCGTAATTTTATCACAATTGTTCAATTTACGTCGCCCCTAATTCAGATAGCGTATTGGGCTAGGTGGGATCTTAAAGCGCATGGAATGTCGAGTAAAATGCACTATTAAACTTCTAGGGTATGGCAAACAGAGACTCGATTAGATCATTTTATATTATGGTTAATATAACAATTAGGCGTAATTCTATCACATTTGCTCAATTTACGTCGCGGCTATTTCAGATAGCGTAATGGGCGAGGTGGCATCTTAAAGCGCATGAAATGACGAGTAAAAGGCACTATTAAACTTCTATGATAGGGCAATCAGAGACCCGAATAGATCATATTATATTATGGATAATATAAGAGTTCTGTGTAATTCTATCACATTTGTTCAATTTACGACGCTCCTATTTCAGATAGCGTATTGGGCTAAACGGCTCCTTAAAGCGCATGAAATGGCGAGTAAAATGCACTACTAAACTTCTATGATAGGGCAATCGGAGACTCGATTAGATCATTTAATATTATTGTTAATATAAGAATTCAGCGTAATTTTATCACATTTGTTCAATTTACGTTGCCCCTATTTCAGATAGCATATTGGGCTAGGTGGCCTCTTAAAGCGCATGAAATGACGAGTAAAATGCACTATTAAACGTCTAGGGTAGGGCAAACAGAGACCCGATTAGATCATTTTATATTATGGTTAATATAAGGATTCTGCGTAATTCTATCACATTTGTTCTATTTATGTCGCTCCTATTTCAGATAGCGTATTGGCTAGGCGGCACATTAAAGCGCATGAAATGACGTGTAAAATGCACTATTGAACTTGTATGATAGGGCAATCAGAGACCCGAATATATCGTATTACATTATGGATAATATAAGTATTCTGCGTAATTCTATCACGTTTGTTCAATATACGTAGGACCAATTTCAGATAGCGTATTGGACTATGCGGCATCTTAGAGCGCATGAAATGTCGAGTAAAATGTACTACTAAACTTCTCGGATAGGACAATCAGAGACCCGATTAGGTCATCTTATATTACGGTTAATATAAGTATTCAGCGAAATTCTATCACATTTGTTCAATTTACGTCGCTCCTATTTCAGATAGCGCATTGGGCTAGGCGGCATCTTAAAGCGCATGAAATGGCGAGTAAAATGCACTATTAAACTTCTATGATAGGGCAATCAGAGACCCGAATAGATCCTATTATATTATGGTTAATATAAGAATTCTGCGTAATTCAATCACATTTATTCAAGTTATGTCGCTCCTATTTCAGATAGCGTATTGGGCTAGGTGGCATCCTAAAGCGCATCAAACGTCGAGCAAAATGCGCTATTAAACTTCTAGGGTAGAGCAAACAGAGACCTGATTAGATCATTTTATATTATGGTTCATTTAAGAATTCAGCGAAATTCTACCACATTTGTTCAATTTACGTCGCTCCTATTTCAGATAGCGTATTGGGCCAAGGGGCACCTTAAAGCGCATGAAATGACGAGTAACATGCACTATTAAACTTCTATGATAGGGCAATCAGAGACCCGAATAGATCGTATTATATTACGGTTATTATAAGAATTCTGCTTAATTCTATCACATTTGTTCAATTTATGTCGCTCCTATTTCAGATAGTGTATTGGGCTAGGCGGCACCTTAAAGCGCATGAAATGGCGAGTAAAATGCACTATTAAACTTCTATGATAGGGCAATCAGAGACCCGAATAGATCCTATTATATTATGGTTAATATAAGAATTCTGCGTAATTCTATCACATTTGTTCAATTTACGTCGCTCCTATTTCAGATAGCGTATTGGGCCAAGGGGCACCTTAAAGCGCATGAAATGACGAGTAACATGCACTATTAAACTTCTATGATAGGGCAATCAGAGACCCGAATAGATCGTATTATATTACGGTTATTATAAGAATTCTGCTTAATTCTATCACATTTGTTCAATTTATGTCGCTCCTATTTCAGATAGTGTATTGGGCTAGGCGGCACCTTAAAGCGCATGAAATGGCGAGTAAAATGCAGTATTAAACTTCTATGATAGGCCAATCAGAGACCCGAATAGATCGTATTATATTATGGTTAATATAAGAATTCTGCGTAATTCTATCACGTTCGTTCAATTTACGTAGCTCCAATTTCAGATAGCGTATTGGGCTAGGCGGCATCTTAAAGCGCATGCAATGACGTGTAAGATGCACTATCAAACTTCTCGGATAGGGCTAACATAGACCCGATTAGGTCATCTTAGATTATGGTTAATATAAGAATCCAGCGAAATTTCATCACATTTGTTCAATTTACGTCGCCCCTATTTCAGATAGCGTATTGGGCTAGGTGGCATCTTAAAGCGCATGAAATGTCGAGTAAAATGCACTATTAAACTTCTAGGGTAGGGCGAACAGAGATCCGATTAGATCATTTTATATTATGGTTAATTTAAGAATTCAGCGAAACTCTATCACACTTGTTCAATTTACGTAGCTCCAATGTCAGATTGCGTATTGGGCTAGGCGGCACCTTAAAGCGCCTGGTATGGCGAGTAAAATGCAGTACCAAACTTCTCGGATAGGGCAATCAGAGACCCGATTAGGTCATCTTATATTATGATTAATATGTGGATGCAGCTTAATTCTATCACATTTGTTCAATTTACGTCGCCCCTATGTCAGATAGCGTATTGCGCTAGGTGGCATCTTAAAGCGCATGAAATGTCGAGTAAAATGCACTATTAAACTTCTATGATAGGGCAATCAGAGACCCGATTAGATCATTTTATATTGTTGGTAATATAATGATTCAACGTAATTTTATCACATTTGTTCAATTTATATCGCTCCTATTTCAGATAGCGTATTGGGCTAGGCGGCACCTTAAAGCGCATGAAATGACGAGTAAAATGCACTACCAAACTTCTCGGATAGGGCTAACAGAGACCCGATTAGGTCATCTTATGTTATGGTTAATATAAGAATTTAGCGAAGTTTTATCACATTTGTTCAATTTACGTCGCTCCTATTTCAGATAGCGTATTGGGCCAAGCGGCACCTTAAAGCTCATGGAATGTCGAGTAAAATGCACTATTAATCTTCGATGATAGGGCAATCAGAGACCCGATTAGATCATTTTATATTATGGTTAATGTAAGAATTCAGTGAAATTATATCACATTTGTTCAATTTACGTAGCTCCAATTTCAGATAGCGTATTGGGCTAGGCGGCACATAAAGCGCATGAGATGTCGAGTAAACTGCACTATTAAGCTTCTGTGATAGGGCAATCAGAGACCCGATTAGATCGTTTTATATTACGTTTAATATAAGAATTCAGTGAAATTCTATCACATTTGTTCAATTTACGTCGCTCCATCTTCAGATAGCGAATTGGGATAGACAGCACCTTAAAGCGCATGAAATGGCGAGTAAAATGCACTATTAAACTTCTATGATAGGGCAATCAGAGACCCGATTAAATCATTTTAAATTATGGTTGTGATAAGTATTCTGCGTAATTCTATCACATTTGTTCAATTTACGACGCTCCTATTTCAGATAGCGTATTTGGCGTGGCGGCATCTTAAAGCTCATGGAATGTCGAGTAAAATGCACTATTAAACTTCTATGATAGGGCAATCAGAGACCCGATTAGATCATTTTATATTGTTGGTAATATAATGATTCAACGTAATTTTATCACATTTGTTCAATTTATATCGCTCCTATTTCAGATAGCGTATTGGGCTAGGCGGCACCTTAAAGCGCATGAAATGACGAGTAAAATGCACTACCAAACTTCTCGGATAGGGCTAACAGAGACCCGATTAGGTCATCTTATGTTATGGTTAATATAAGAATTTAGCGAAGTTTTATCACATTTGTTCAATTTACGTCGCTCCTATTTCAGATAGCGTATTGGGCCAAGCGGCACCTTAAAGCTCATGGAATGTCGAGTAAAATGCACTATTAATCTTCGATGATAGGGCAATCAGAGACCCGATTAGATCATTTTATATTATGGTTAATGTAAGAATTCAGTGAAATTATATCACATTTGTTCAATTTACGTAGCTCCAATTTCAGATAGCGTATTGGGCTAGGCGGCACATAAAGCGCATGAGATGTCGAGTAAACTGCACTATTAAGCTTCTGTGATAGGGCAATCAGAGACCCGATTAGATCATTTTATATTATGGATAATGTAAGAATTCAGTGAAATTATATCACATTTGTTCAATTTACGTCGCTCCTATTTCAGATAGCGTATTGGGCGAGACGGCATCTTAAAGCGCGTGGAATGACTAGTAAAATGCACTACTAACCTTCTATGATAGGGTAATCAGAGACCCGATTAGATCATTTAATATTATGGTTAATATAAGAATTCAGCGAAATTCTATCACATTTGTTCAATTTACGTCGCTCTTATTTCAGATAGCGTATTGGGCTAAGCGGCATCTTAAAGCGCATGAAATTTCAAGTAAAATGCACTATTAAACTTCTAGGATAGGGCAATCAGAGGCCCGATTAGATCATCTGATATTATGATTAATATAAGAATTCAGTGTAATTCTATCACATTTGTTCAATTTGCGTCGCTCCTAGTTCTGATAGCGTATTGGGCTAGGCGGCATCTCAAAGCGCATTAAATGGCGAGTAAAATGCACTATTAAACTTCTATGATAGGGCAATCAGAGACCCGATTATATAACCTTATATTATGATTAATAAAAGAATGGAGCGTAATTCCATCACATTTGTTTAATTTACGTCTCTCCTATTTCAGATAGCGTATTGGTCTAAGCGGCATCTTAAAGCGCATGAAATGTCGAGTAAATTGCACTACTAAACTTCTAGCGTAGGGCAAACAGAGACCCGATTAGGTCATTTTATATTATGGTTAATATAAGAATTATGCGTAATCCTATCATATTTGTTCAATTTACGTCGCTCCTATTTCAGATAGCGGATTGGGCTAGGCGGGACCTTAAAGCGCATGAAATGACGAGTAAAATGCACTACTAAACTTCTAGGATAGGGCAATCAGAGTCCCGATTAGATCATCTTATATTATTGCTAATTTAAGAATTCATCGTAACTCTATCACATTTGTCCAATTCACGTCGCTCGTACACCAGATATCGTATTGAGCTAGGCGGCATCTTAAAGCGCATGAAATGGCGAATAACATGCACTACTAACCTTCTCGGATACGGCCATCAGAGACCCAATTAGGGCATTTTAAATTATGGTTAATATAAGAATTCAGCGAAATTCTATCACATTTGTTCAATTTACGTAGCTCCAATTTCAGATAGCGTTTTGGGCTAAGCGGCATATTAAAGCGCATGAAATGTCGAGTAAAATGCACTACTAAACTTCTAGGATAGGGCAATCAGAGACCAGATAAGGTCATCTTATGATTTGATTAATATAAGGATGCAGCGTAATTCTATCACATTTGTTCAATTTACGTCGCTCCTATTTCAGATAGCGTATTGGGCTAGGTGGCATCTTAAAGCGCATGAAATGGCGAGTAAAATGCACTATTAAACTTCTATGATAGGGCAAACAGAGACCCGATTAGATCATTTAATATTATGGTTAATATAAGAATTCAGCGAAATTCTATCACATTTGTTCAATTTACGTCGCTTGTATTTCAAATAGCGTATTGGCCTAAGCGGCACCGTAAAGCGCATGAAATGACGAGTAGAATGCACTACTAACCTTCTATGATAGGGAAATCAGAGACCCGATTAGATCATTTTATATTATGGTTAATATAAGAATTCAGCGTAATTTTATCACATTTGTTCAATTGAGGTCGCTCCTATTTCAGATAGCGTATTGGGCTAGGCGGCATCACAAAGCGCATGAAATGACGAGTGAAATGCACTATTAAACTTCTAGGGTAAGGCAAAGGGACACCCGATTAGATCATTTTATATTACGGTTAATATAAGAATTCAGCGAAATTCTATCACATTTTTTCAATTCACGTCGCTCCTATTTCAGATAGCGTATTGGGCTAAACGGCTCCTTAAAGCGCATGAAATGGCGAGTAAAATGCACTACTAAACTTCTATGATAGGGCAATCGGAGACTCGATTAGATCATTTAATATTATTGTTAATATAAGAATTCAGCGTAATTTTATCACATTTGTTCAATTTACGTTGCCCCTATTTCAGATAGCATATTGGGCTAGGTGGCCTCTTAAAGCGCATGAAATGACGAGTAAAATGCACTATTAAACGTCTAGGGTAGGGCAAACAGAGACCCGATTAGATCATTTTATATTATGGTTAATATAAGGATTCTGCGTAATTCTATCACATTTGTTCTATTTATGTCGCTCCTATTTCAGATAGCGTATTGGCTAGGCGGCACATTAAAGCGCATGAAATGACGTGTAAAATGCACTATTGAACTTGTATGATAGGGCAATCAGAGACCCGAATATATCGTATTACATTATGGATAATATAAGTATTCTGCGTAATTCTATCACGTTTGTTCAATATACGTAGGACCAATTTCAGATAGCGTATTGGACTATGCGGCATCTTAGAGCGCATGAAATGTCGAGTAAAATGTACTACTAAACTTCTCGGATAGGACAATCAGAGACCCGATTAGGTCATCTTATATTACGGTTAATATAAGTATTCAGCGAAATTCTATCACATTTGTTCAATTTACGTCGCTCCTATTTCAGATAGCGCATTGGGCTAGGCGGCATCTTAAAGCGCATGAAATGGCGAGTAAAATGCACTATTAAACTTCTATGATAGGGCAATCAGAGACCCGAATAGATCCTATTATATTATGGTTAATATAAGAATTCTGCGTAATTCTATCACATTTGTTCAATTTATGTCGCTCCTATTTCAGATAGTGTATTGGGCTAGGCGGCACCTTAAAGCGCATGAAATGGCGAGTAAAATGCACTATTAAACTTCTATGATAGGGCAATCAGAGACCCGAATAGATCCTATTATATTATGGTTAATATAAGAATTCTGCGTAATTCTATCACATTTGTTCAATTTACGTCGCTCCTATTTCAGATAGCGTATTGGGCCAAGGGGCACCTTAAAGCGCATGAAATGACGAGTAACATGCACTATTAAACTTCTATGATAGGGCAATCAGAGACCCGAATAGATCGTATTATATTACGGTTATTATAAGAATTCTGCTTAATTCTATCACATTTGTTCAATTTATGTCGCTCCTATTTCAGATAGTGTATTGGGCTAGGCGGCACCTTAAAGCGCATGAAATGGCGAGTAAAATGCAGTATTAAACTTCTATGATAGGCCAATCAGAGACCCGAATAGATCGTATTATATTATGGTTAATATAAGAATTCTGCGTAATTCTATCACGTTCGTTCAATTTACGTAGCTCCAATTTCAGATAGCGTATTGGGCTAGGCGGCATCTTAAAGCGCATGCAATGACGTGTAAGATGCACTATCAAACTTCTCGGATAGGGCTAACATAGACCCGATTAGGTCATCTTAGATTATGGTTAATATAAGAATCCAGCGAAATTTCATCACATTTGTTCAATTTACGTCGCCCCTATTTCAGATAGCGTATTGGGCTAGGTGGCATCTTAAAGCGCATGAAATGTCGAGTAAAATGCACTATTAAACTTCTAGGGTAGGGCGAACAGAGATCCGATTAGATCATTCTATATTATGGTTAATTTAAGAATTCAGCGAAACTCTATCACACTTGTTCAATTTACGTAGCTCCAATGTCAGATTGCGTATTGGGCTAGGCGGCACGTTAAAGCGCCTGGTATGGCGAGTAAAATGCAGTACCAAACTTCTCGGATAGGGCAATCAGAGACCCGATTAGGTCATCTTATATTATGATTAATATGTGGATGCAGCTTAATTCTATCACATTTGTTCAATTTACGTCGCCCCTATGTCAGATAGCGTATTGCGCTAGGTGGCATCTTAAAGCGCATGAAATGTCGAGTAAAATGCACTATTAAACTTCTATGATAGGGCAATCAGAGACCAGATTAGATCATTTTATATTGTTGGTAATATAATGATTCAACGTAATTTTATCACATTTGTTCAATTTATATCGCTCCTATTTCAGATAGCGTATTGGGCTAGGCGGCACCTTAAAGCGCATGAAATGACGAGTAAAATGCACTACCAAACTTCTCGGATAGGGCTAACAGAGACCCGATTAGGTCATCTTATGTTATGGTTAATATAAGAATTTAGCGAAGTTTTATCACATTTGTTCAATTTACGTCGCTCCTATTTCAGATAGCGTATTGGGCCAAGCGGCACCTTAAAGCTCATGGAATGTCGAGTAAAATGCACTATTAATCTTCGATGATAGGGCAATCAGAGACCCGATTAGATCATTTTATATTATGGTTAATGTAAGAATTCAGTGAAATTATATCACATTTGTTCAATTTACGTAGCTCCAATTTCAGATAGCGTATTGGGCTAGGCGGCACATAAAGCGCATGAGATGTCGAGTAAACTGCACTATTAAGCTTCTGTGATAGGGCAATCAGAGACCCGATTAGATCGTTTTATATTACGTTTAATATAAGAATTCAGTGAAATTCTATCACATTTGTTCAATTTACGTCGCTCCATCTTCAGATAGCGAATTGGGATAGACAGCACCTTAAAGCGCATGAAATGGCGAGTAAAATGCACTATTAAACTTCTATGATAGGGCAATCAGAGACCCGATTAAATCATTTTAAATTATGGTTGTGATAAGTATTCTGCGTAATTCTATCACATTTGTTCAATTTACGACGCTCCTATTTCAGATAGCGTATTTGGCGTGGCGGCATCTTAAAGCTCATGGAATGTCGAGTAAAATGCACTATTAAACTTCTATGATAGGGCAATCAGAGACCCGATTAGATCATTTTATATTGTTGGTAATATAATGATTCAACGTAATTTTATCACATTTGTTCAATTTATATCGCTCCTATTTCAGATAGCGTATTGGGCTAGGCGGCACCTTAAAGCGCATGAAATGACGAGTAAAATGCACTACCAAACTTCTCGGATAGGGCTAACAGAGACCCGATTAGGTCATCTTATGTTATGGTTAATATAAGAATTTAGCGAAGTTTTATCACATTTGTTCAATTTACGTCGCTCCTATTTCAGATAGCGTATTGGGCCAAGCGGCACCTTAAAGCTCATGGAATGTCGAGTAAAATGCACTATTAATCTTCGATGATAGGGCAATCAGAGACCCGATTAGATCATTTTATATTATGGTTAATGTAAGAATTCAGTGAAATTATATCACATTTGTTCAATTTACGTAGCTCCAATTTCAGATAGCGTATTGGGCTAGGCGGCACATAAAGCGCATGAGATGTCGAGTAAACTGCACTATTAAGCTTCTGTGATAGGGCAATCAGAGACCCGATTAGATCATTTTATATTATGGTTAATGTAAGAATTCAGTGAAATTATATCACATTTGTTCAATTTACGTCGCTCCTATTTCAGATAGCGTATTGGGCGAGACGGCATCTTAAAGCGCGTGGAATGACTAGTAAAATGCACTACTAACCTTCTATGATAGGGTAATCAGAGACCCGATTAGATCATTTAATATTATGGTTAATATAAGAATTCAGCGAAATTCTATCACATTTGTTCAATTTACGTCGCTCTTATTTCAGATAGCGTATTGGGCTAAGCGGCATCTTAAAGCGCATGAAATTTCAAGTAAAATGCACTATTAAACTTCTAGGATAGGGCAATCAGAGGCCCGATTAGATCATCTGATATTATGATTAATATAAGAATTCAGTGTAATTCTATCACATTTGTTCAATTTGCGTCGCTCCTAGTTCTGATAGCGTGTTGGGCTAGGCGGCATCTCAAAGCGCATTAAATGGCGAGTAAAATGCACTATTAAACTTCTATGATAGGGCAATCAGAGACCCGATTATATAACCTTATATTATGATTAATAAAAGAATGGAGCGTAATTCCATCACACTTGTTTAATTTACGTCTCTCCTATTTCAGATAGCGTATTGGTCTAAGCGGCATCTTAAAGCGCATGACATGTCGAGTAAATTGCACTACTAAACTTCTAGCGTAGGGCAAACAGAGACCCGATTAGGTCATTTTATATTATGGTTAATATAAGAATTATGCGTAATCCTATCATATTTGTTCAATTTACGTCGCTCCTATTTCAGATAGCGGATTGGGCTAGGCGGGACCCTAAAGCGCATGAAATGACGTGTAAAATGCACTACTAAACTTCTAGGATAGGGCAATCAGAGTCCCGATTAGATCATCTTATATTATTGCTAATTTAAGAATTCATCGTAACTCTATCACATTTGTCCAATTCACGTCGCTCGTACACCAGATATCGTATTGAGCTAGGCGGCATCTTAAAGCGCATGAAATGGCGAATAACATGCACTACTAACCTTCTCGGATACGGCCATCAGAGACCCAATAAGGGCATTTTAAATTATGGTTATTATAAGAATTCAGCGAAATTCTATCACATTTGTTCAATTTACGTAGCTCCAATTTCAGATAGCGTTTTGGGCTAAGCGGCATATTAAAGCGCATGAAATGTCGAGTAAAATGCACTACTAAACTTCTAGGATAGGGCAATCAGAGACCAGATAAGGTCATCTTATGATTTGATTAATATAAGGATGCAGCGTAATTCTATCACATTTGTTCAATTTACGTCGCTCCTATTTCAGATAGCGTATTGGGCTAGGTGGCATCTTAAAGCGCATGAAATGGCGAGTAAAATGCACTATTAAACTTCTATGATAGGGCAAACAGAGACCCGATTAGATCATTTAATATTATGGTTAATATAAGAATTCAGCGAAATTCTATCACATTTGTTCAATTTACGTCGCTTGTATTTCAAATAGCGTATTGGCCTAAGCGGCACCGTAAAGCGTATGAAATGACGAGTAGAATGCACTACTAACCTTCTATGATAGGGAAATCAGAGACCCGATTAGATCATTTTATATTATGGTTAATATAAGAATTCAGCGTAATTTTATCACATTTGTTCAATTGAGGTCGCTCCTATTTCAGATAGCGTATTGGGCTAGGCGGCATCACAAAGCGCATGAAATGACGAGTGAAATGCACTATTAAACTTCTAGGGTAAGGCAAAGGGACACCCGATTAGATCATTTTATATTACGGTTAATATAAGAATTCAGCGAAATTCTATCACATTTTTTCAATTCACGTCGCTCCTATTTCAGATAGCGTATTGGGCTAAGCGGCATCTCAAAGCGCATTAAATGGCGAGTAAAATGCACTATTAACATTCTTGGGTAGGGCAATCAGAGACCCGATTAGATAATTTTATATTGCGGTTAATATAAGAATACAGCAAAATTCTATCACATTTGTTCAATTTACGTCGCTCCTATTTCAGACAGCGTATTGGGCTAAGCGGTACCTAAAAGCGCATGAAATGACGAGTAAAATGCACTATTAAACTTCTATGATAGGGCAATCGGAGACACGATTAGATCATTTTATATTATTGTTAATATGAGAATTCGGCCTAATTTTATCACATTTGTTCAATTTACGTCGCCCCTATTTCAGAGAGCGTATTGGGCTAGCTTGCATCATAAAGCGCATGAAGTGACGAGTAAAATGCACTATTCGACTTCTATGATCGGGCAATCAGAGACCCGATTAGATCATTTCCAATTATGGTTAATATAAGAATTCTGCGTAATTCTATCACATTTGTTAAATTTATATCGCTCCTACTTCAGATAGCGTATTGGGCTAAGCGGCACCTTAAAGCGCATGAAATGTCGAATAAAATGCACTATTAAACTTCTACGGTAGGGTAAACAGAGACCCGATTAGATCATTTTATATTATGGTTAATTTAAGAATTCAGCGAAATTCTATCACATTTGTTCAATTTACGTCGCTCCTATATCAGATAGCGTATTGGGCTAATCGGCAACTTAAAGCGCATGATATGGCGAGTGAAATGCACTATTATACTTCTATGATAGGGCAATCAGAGACCCGAATAGATCGTATCATATTATGGTTAATATAAGAATTCTGCGTAATTCTATCACGTTTGTTCAATTTACGTAGCTCCAATTTCAGATAGCGCATTGGACTTGGCGGCATCTTAAAGCGCATGAAATGGCGAGTAAAATGCACTACTAAACTTCTCGGATTGGGCACTCAGAGACCCGATTAGGTCATCTTATACTATGGTTAATATAAGAATTCAGCGAAATTTTATCACATTTGCTCAATTTACGTCGCACCTATTTCAGGTAGCGTATTGGGCTAGGTGGCATCGTAAAGAGCATGAAATGTCGAGTAAAATGCACTATTAAACTTCTAGGGTAGGGCAAACAGAGACCCGATTAGATCATTTCATATTATGGTTAATTTAAGAATTCAGCGGAATTCTATCACATTTGTTCAATTTACGTCGCTTCTATTTCAGATAGCGTATTGGGCTAAGCGGCACCTTAAAGCGCATGAAATGACGAGTAAAATTCACTACTAACCTTCTATGATAGGGCAATCAGAGACCCGATTAGATCATTTTATAATATGGTTAATATAAGAATTCTGCGTAACTCTATCACATTTGTTCAATTTACGTCGCTCCTATTTCAGGTAGCGTATTGGGCTAAGAGGCATCTCAAAGCGCATGAAATGACGAGTAAAATGCACTTGTATGATAGGGCACTCAGGGATCCGATTAGATCATCTTATATTATGATTAATATAAGGATGCAGCGTAATTCTATCACATTTGTTCAATTTACGTCGCTCCTATTACAAATAGCGTATTGGGCTAGGCGGCATCTTAAAGCGCGTGGAATGACGAGTAAAATGCACTGCGAACCATCTATGGTAGGGCAATGAGAGACCAGATTAGATCATTTTATATTATGGTTAATGTAAGAATTCAGCGAAATTCTATCACATTTGTTCAATTTACGTCGCTCCTATTTCAGATAGCGTATTAGGCTAGGTGGCATCTTAAAGCGCATTATATGTCGTGTAAAATGCACTATTAAACCTCTTGGATAGGGCAATCAGAGACCCGATTAGGTCATGTTATATTATGATTAATATAAGGATGCAGCGTAATTCTATCACATTTGTTCAATTTACGTCGCCCCTATTTCAGATAGCGCATTTGGGATAGGCGGCACCTTAAAACGCATGAAATGACGAGTAAATTGCACTATTAAACATCTGTGATAGGGCAGTCAGAGATTCAAATAGATCATATTATATTATGGTTAATATAAGAATTCTGCATAAGTCTATCACATTTGTTCAATTTACGTCGCTCCTGCTTCAGATGGCGTATTCGTCTAAGCGGCATCTTAAAGCGAATGAAATGTCGAGTAAAATGCACTATTAAACTTCTATGATAGGGCAATCAGAGATCCGATTAGATCATTTTATATTATGGTTCATATCAGAATGCAGCGTAATTCTATCACCTTTGTTCAATTTACGTCGTTCCTATTTCAGATAGCGTATTGGGCTAAGCGGCACCTTAAAGCGCATGAAATGACGAGTAAAATGCACTACTAAACTTCTATGATAGGGCAATCGGAGACTCGATTAGGTCATTTAATATTATTGTTAATATAAGAATTCAGCGAAATTTTATCACATTTGTTCAATTTACGTCGCCGCGATTTCAGATAGCGTATTGCGCTGGGTGGCATCTTAAAGCGCAAGAAATGTCGCGTAAAATGCACTATTAAACTTCTCGGATAGGGCAATCAGAGACCCGATTAGGTCATCTTATACTCTGGTTAATATAAGAATTCAGCGAAATTTTATCACATTTGCTAAATTTACGTTGCCCCTATTTCAGATAGCGTATTGGGCTAGGCGGCATCTTAAAGCGCGTGGAATGACGAGTAAAATGCACTAATAACCTTATATGATAGGGCAACCAAAGACTCGATTAGATCATTCTATATTATGGTTAATGTAAGAATTCTGCGTAATTCTATCACATTTGTTCAATTTGTGTCGCTCCTATTTCAGATAGCGTAGTGGGCTAGGCGGCACCTTAAAGCGCACGAAATGACGAGTAAAGGGCACTATTAAACTTCTGTGATAGGGCAATCAGAGACCCGAATAGATCGTATTATATTATGGTTAATATAAGAATTCTGCGTAATTCTATCACATTTGTTCAATTTACGTCGCTTCTATTTCAGATAGCGTATTGGGCTAAGCGGAATCTTAAAGCGCATGAAATGTCGAGTAAAATGCACTGCTAAACTTCCAGGATAGGGCAATCAGAGACCCGATTAAATCATCTTATATTATAGTTAATTTAAGAATTCGTCGTAACTCTATCACATTTGTTCAATTTACGTAGCTCCAATTTCAGCTAGCGTATTGGGCTAGGCGGCACCTTAAAGCGCATGAAATGGCGAGTAAAATGCACTACTAAACGTCTCGGATAGGGCACTCAGAGACCCGATTAGGTCATCTTATACTATGGTTAATATGAGAATTCAGCGAAATTTCATCACATTTGCTCAATTTACGTCGCACCTATTTCAGGTAGCGTATTGGGCTAGGTGGCATCTTAAAGAGCATGAAATGTCGAGTAAAATGCACTATTAAACTTCTAGGGTAGGGCAAACAGAGACCCGATTAGACCATTTCATATTATGGTTAATTTAAGAATTCAGCGAAATTCTATCACATTTGTTCAATTTACGTCGCTTCTATTTCAGATAGCGTATTGGGCTAAGCGGCACCTTAAAGCGCATGAAATGACGAGTAAAATGCACTACTAACCTTCCATGATAGGGCAATCAGAGACCCGATTAGATCATTTTATAATATGGTTAATATAAGAATTCTGCGTAACTCTATCACATTTGTTCAATTTACGTCGCTCCTATTTCAGGTAGCGTATTGGGCTAAGAGGCATCTCAAAGCGCATGAAATGACGAGTAAAATGCACTATTAAACTTGTATGAACGGCCCCCAGAGATCCGATTAGATCATCTTATATTATGATTAATATAAGGATGCAGCGTAATTCTATCACATTTGTTGAATTTACGTCGCCCCTATTTCAGATAGCGTATTGGGCTAGGTGGCACCTTAATGCGCATGAAATGTCGAGTAAAATGCACTACTAAACTTCTAGGGTAGGGCAAACACAGACCCGTACACATCATTTTATATTATGGTTAATTTAAGAATTCAGCGAAGATCTATCACACTTGTTCAATTTACGTAGCTCCAATTTCAGAGAGCGTATTGGACTAGGCGGCATCATAAAGAGCATGAAATGTCGAGTAAAATGCACTATTAAACTTCTATGGTAGGGCTATCAGAGACCCGAATAGATCGTATTATATTATGGTTAATATAAGAATTCTGCGTAATTCTATCACGTGTGTTCAATTTACGTAGCTCCAATTTCAGATAGCGAATTGGGCTAGGTGGCATCTTCAAGCGCATGAAATGCCGAGTAAAATGCACTACTAAACTTCTCGGATAGGACAATCGGAGACCCGATTAGGTCATCTTATACTATGGTTAATATAAGAATTCAGCGAAGTTTTATCACATTTGCTCAATTTACGTCGCCCCTATTTCAGATAGCCTATTCATCTAGGTGGCACCTTAAAGAGCATGAAATGTCGAATAAAATGCACTATTAAACTTCTATGGTAGGGTAAACAGTGACCCGATTAGATCCTTTTATATTATGGTTAATTTAAGAATTCAGCGATATTCTATCACATTTGTTCAATTTACGTCGCTCCTATTTCAGATAGCGTATTGGGCTAAGCGGCACCTTAAAGCGCATGAAATGTCAAATAAAATGCACTACTAAACTTCTACGGTAGGGTAAACAGAGACCCGATTAGATCATTTTATATTATGGTTAATTTAAGAATTCAGCGAAATTCTATCACATTTGTTCAATTTACGTCGCCCCTATATCAGATAGCGTATTGGGCTAAGCGGCAACTTAAAGCGCATGAAATGGCGAGTAAAATGCACTATTATACTTCTATGATAGGGCAATCAGAGACCCGAATAGATCATATCATATTATGGTTAATATAAGAATTCTGCGTAATTCTATTACGTTTGTTCAATTTACGTAGCTCCAATTTCAGATAGCGCATTGGACTTGGCGGCATCTTATAGCTCATGAAATGGCGAGTAAAATGCACTACTAAACTTCTCGGATAGGGCACTCAGAGACCCGATTAGGTCATCTTATACTATGGTTAATATAAAAATTCAGCGAAATTTCATCACATTTGCTCAATTTACGTCGCCCCTATTTCAGGTAGCGTATTGGGCTAGGTGGCATCTTAAAGAGCATGAAATGTCGAGTAAAATGCACTATTAAACTTCTAGGGTAGGGCAAACAGAGACCCGATTAGATAATTTTATATTATGGTTAATTTAAGAATTCAGCGAAATTCTATCGCATTTGTTCCATTTACGTCGCTCCTATTTCAGCTAGCGTATTGGGCTAGGCGGCACCTTAAAGCGCATGAAATGGCGAGTAAAATGCACTACTAAACGTCTCGGATAGGGCACTCAGAGACCCGATTAGGTCATCTTATACTATGGTTAATATGAGAATTCAGCGAAATTTCATCACATTTGCTCAATTTACGTCGCACCTATTTCAGGTAGCGTATTGGGCTAGGTGGCATCTTAAAGAGCATGAAATGTCGAGTAAAATGCACTATTAAACTTCTAGGGTAGGGCAAACAGAGACCCGATTAGATCATTTCATATTATGGTTAATTTAAGAATTCAGCGAAATTCTATCACATTTGTTCAATTTACGTCGCTTCTATTTCAGATAGCGTATTGGGCTAAGCGGCACCTTAAAGCGCATGAAATGACGAGTAAAATGCACTACTAACCTTCTATGATAGGGCAATCAGAGACCCGATTAGATCATTTTATAATATGGTTAATATAAGAATTCTGCGTAACTCTATCACATTTGTTCAATTTACGTCGCTCCTATTTCAGGTAGCGTATTGGGCTAAGAGGCATCTCAAAGCGCATGAAATGACGAGTAAAATGCACTATTAAACTTGTATGATAGGGCACTCAGAGATCCGATTAGATCATCTTATATTATGATTAATATAAGGATGCAGCGTAATTCTATCACATTTGTTCAATTTACGTCGCCCCTATTTCAGATAGCGTATTGGGCTAGGTGGCACCTTAAAGCGCATGAAATGTCGAGTAAAATGCACTACTAAACTTCTAGGGTAGGGCAAACACAGACCCGATCACATCATTTTATATTATGGTTAATTTAAGAATTCAGCGAAGATCTATCACACTTGTTCAGTTTACGTAGCTCCAATTTCAGAGAGCGTATTGGACTAGGCGGCATCATAAAGAGCATGAAATGTCGAGTAAAATGCCCTATTAAACTTCTATGGTAGGTCTATCAGAGACCCGAATAGATCGTATTATATTATGGTTAATATAAGAATTCTGCGTAATTCAATCACATTTGTTCAATTTACGTCGACCCTATTTCAGATAGCGTATTGGGCTAGGTGGCATCTTAAAGCGCATGACAAGTCGAGTAAAATGCACTATTAAACTTCTATGATAGGGCGATCAGAGACTCGACTATATCATTTTATATTATTGTTAATCTAAGAATTCTGCGTAATTCTATCACATTTGTTCAATTTACGTCGCTCCTATTTCAGATAGCGTATTGGGCTAAGAAGCATCTCAAAGCGCATGAAATTGCGAGTAAAACGCACTATTTAACTTCTAGGGTAAGGCAAACAGAGACCCGATTAGATCATTTTATATTACGGCTAATATAGGAATTCATCGTAATTCTATTACATTTGTTAAATTTACGTCGCTCCTATTTCAGATAGCGTATTGGGCTAAGAGGGATCTCAAAGCGCATGAAATGGCGAGTAAAATGCACGATTAAACTTCTGGGGCAGGGCAAACCGAGACCCGATTAGATCATTTTATATTATGGTTAATTTAAGAATTCAGCGAAATTCTATCACATTTGTTCAATTTCCGTCGCTCCTAGTTCAGATAGCGTATTGGGCTAAGCGGCATCTCAAAGCGCACGAAATGGCGAGTCAAGTGCACTATTAATCTTCTCGGGTAGGGCGAATAGAGACCCGATTAGATCATTTTCTATTTTTGTTAATATAAGAATACAGCGAAATTCTATCACATTTGTTCAATTTACGTCGCTCCTATTTCAGATAGCGTATTGGGTTAAGAGGCATCTCAAAGCGCATGAAATGATGAGTGGAATGCACTATTAAACTTCTAGGTTAGGGCGAACAGAGACCCGATTAGATCATTTTACATTATGGTTAATATAAGAATTCAGCGAAATTCTCTCACATTTGTTCAATTTACGTCGCTCCTATTTCAGATAGCGTAGTGGGCTAAGCGGCATCTCAAAACTCATGAAATGACGAATGGAATGCACTATTAAACTTCTAGGTTAGGGCGAACAGAGACCCGATTAGATCATTTTACATTATGGTTAATATAAGAATTCAGCGAAATTCTATCACATTTGTTCAATTTACGTCGCTCCTATTTCAGATAGCGTATTGGGCTCAGCGGCATCTCAAGCCGCATGATATCTCGAGTGGAATGCACCATTAAACTTCTAGGTTAGGGCGAACAGAGACCCGATTAGATCATCTTATATTATGGTTAATTTAAGAATTCGTCGTAATTCTATCACATTTGTTCAATTTACGTCGCTTCTATTACAGATAGCGTATTGGGCTAGACGGCATCCTAAAGCGCGTGGAATGACGAGTAAAATGCACTATTAAACTTCTATCATGGGGCAATCAGAGACCCGATTACATCATCTTATATTATGATTAATATAAGAGTTCAGCGTAATTCTATCACATTTGTTCAATTTACGTCGCTCCTATTTCAGATAGCGCTTTCGAATATGCGGCATCTTAAAGCGCATGGAATGACGAGTAAAATGCATTATTAAACTTCTATGATAGGGCAATCAGAGACCCGATTAGATCATATTATATTATGATTAATATAAGAATTCTGCGTAATTCTATCACATTTGTTCAATTTACGTCGCTCCTATTTCAGATAGCGTATTGGGCTAGGCGGCACCTCAAAGCGAATGAAATGTCGTGTAAAAAGCACTATTAAACTTCAATGATACGGCAATCAGAGACCCGAATAGATCATATTATATTATGGTTAATATAAGAATTCTGCGTAATTCTGTCACGTTAGTTCAATTTACGTAGCTCCAATTTCAGATATGGTATTGGGGTATGCGGCATTGTAAAGCGCATGAATGTCGAGCAAAATGCACTACTAAACTTCACGGATAGGGCAATCAGAGACCCGAATAGATCGTACTATATTATGGTTAATATAAGAATTCTGCGTAATTCTACCACGTTTGTTCAATTTACGTAGCTCCAATTTCAGATAGCGTATTGGGTTAGGCGGCATCCTAAAGCGCATGAAATGTCGAGTAAAATGCACTATAAAACCTCTATGATAGGGCAATCAGAGACCCGATTAGATCATTTTACATTATTGTTAATATAAGAATTCAGCGTAATTTTATCACATTTGTTCAATTTACGTCGCCCCTATTTCAGATAGCGTATTGGGCTATGTGGCATCTTAAAGCGCATGAAATGTCGAGTAAAACGCACTATTAAACTTCTAGGGTAGGGCAAACAGAGACCCGATTAGATCGTTTTATATTATGGTTAATATAAGAATTCTGCGCAATTCTATCATATTTGTTCAATTTACGTCGCTCCTACTTCAAATAGCGTATTGGGCTAAGCGGCATCTTAAAGCGAATGAAATGTCGAGTAAAATGTACTATTAAACATCTAGGGTAGGGCAAACGGAGAGCCGATTAGATCATTTTATATTCTGATTAATTTAAGAATTCATCGTAATTCTATAACATTTGTTCAATTTACGTAGCTCCAATTTCAGTTAGCGGATTCGACTAGGCGGGACCTTAAAGCGCATGAAATGACGAGTAAAATGCGTTATTAAACTTCTATGATAGGGCAATCAGAGACCCGATTAGATCATTTTAAATTATGGTTAATATAAGAATTCTGCGTAATTCTATCACACTCGTTCAATTCACGTAGCTCCAATTTCAGGTAGCGTATTGGGCTAGGCAGTACCTTAAAGCGCGTGAAATGACGAGTAAAATGCACTATTAAGCTTCTATGATAGGGCAATCAGAGTCCCGATAAGATCATTTTATATTATTGCTAATATAAGAATTCTACGTAGCTCTATCACATTTGTTCAATTTACGTCGCTCCTATTTCAGATAGCGTATTGGGATAGGCGCCACCTTGATGCGCGTGGACTGACGAGTAAAATGCACTATTAAACTTCTATGATAGGGCAATCAGAGGCCCGAATAGATCGTATTATATTATGGTTAATATAAGAATACTGCGTAATTCTATCACGTTTGTTCAATTTACGTAGCTCCAATTTCAGATAGCGTATTGGGCTAGGGGGCATCTTAAAGCGCATGAAATGTCGAGTAAAATGCAGTGTTAAACTTCTAGGGTAAGGCAAACAGAGACCCGATTAGGTCATTTTATATTATGGTTAATATAAGAATTCTGCGTAATTCTATCACATTTGTTCAATTTACGACGCCCCTACTTCAGATAGCGTATTTGGCTGGGTGGCATCTTAAAGCGCACGAAATGTCGAGTATAATGCACTGTTAAACATCTAGGGTAGGGCAAACAGCGACCCGATCAGATCATTTTATGTTATGGTTAATATAAGAATTCTGCGTAATTCTATCACATTTGGTCAATTTACGTCGCTCCTATTTCAGATAGCGCACTGGGCTATGCGCCACCTTAAAGCGCATGAAATGACGAGTAAAATGCACCATCAAACTTCTATGATAGGGCAATCAGAGACCCGAATAGATCATATTATATTATGATTAATATAAGAATTCAGCGTAATTCTATTACATTTGTTCAATTTACGTCGCTCCTATTTCAGATAGTATATTGGGCAACGCGGCATCTTAAAGCGCGTGGACTGACGAGTAAAATGCACTACTAACCTTCTATGATAGGGCAATCAGAGACCCGATTATATCATTTTATATTATGGTTAATATAAGAATTCAGCGATATTCTATAACATTTGATTAATTTACGTCGCTCCTATTTCACATAGCGTATTGGGATAAGCGGCATCTTATAGCGCATGAAATGCCGAGTAAAATGCACTACTAACCTTCTATGATAGGGCAATCACAGACCCGATTAGATCATTTTATATTATTGTTAATATAAGAATCCAACGTAATTTTATCACATTTGTTCAATTTTCGTCGCTCCTATTTCAGATAGCGTATTGGGCTAAGCGGCATCTTAAAGCGCATGAAAGGTCGAGTAAAATGCACTACTAATCTTCTAGGATTGGGCAATCAGAGACCCGATTAGATCATATTATATTATGATTAATATAAGAATTCAGTGTAATTTTATCACATTTGTTCAATTTACGTCGCCCGTATTTCAGATAGCGTATTGAGCTAAGCGGCATCTTAAAGCGCATGAAATTTCGAGTAAAATGCACTACTATACTTCCAGGATAGGGCAATCAGAGACCCGATTAGATCATCTTATATTATGGTTAATTTAAGAATTCAGCGAAACTCTATCACCCTTGTTCAATTTACGTACCTCCAATTTCAGGTAGCGTATTGGGCTAGGCGGCACCTAAAAGCGCATGAAATGACGAGTAAAATGCACTATTCAACTTCTATGATAGGGCAATCAGAGACTCGACTATATCATTTTATATTATTGTTAATCTAAGAATTCTGCGTAATTCTATCACATTTGTTCAATTTACGTCGCTCCTATTTCAGATAGCGTATTGGGCTAAGAAGCATCTCAAAGCGCATGAAATTGCGAGTAAAACGCACTATTTAACTTCTAGGGTAAGGCAAACAGAGACCCGATTAGATCATTTTATATTACGGCTAATATAGGAATTCAGCGTAATTCTATTACATTTGTTAAATTTACGTCGCTCCTATTTCAGATGGCGTATTGGGCTAAGAGGGATCTCAAAGCGCATGAAATGGCGAGTAAAATGCACGATTAAACTTCTAGGGCAGGGCAAACCGAGACCCGATTAGATCATTTTATATTATGGTTAATTTAAGAATTCTGCGTAATTCTACCACGTTTGTTCAATTTACGTAGCTCCAATTTCAGATAGCGTATTGGGTTAGGCGGCATCTTAAAGCGCATGAAATGTCGAGTAAAATGCACTACTAAACTTCTCGGATAGGGCATTCAGAGACCCGATTACGTCATCTTACACTATGGTTAATATAAGAATTCAGCGAAATTTTATCACATTTGCTCAATTTACGTCGCCCCCATTTCAGATAGCGTATTGGGCTAGGTGGCATCTTAAAGTGCATGAAATGACGAGTAAAACGCACTATGAAACTTCTATGATAGGGTAATCAGTGACCCGATTAGATCATTTTATATTATTGTTAATACAAGAATATAACGTGTTTTGATCATATTTGTTCAATATAAGTCGCCCCTATTTCAGATAGCGTACTGGGCTAGGTGGCATCATAAAGCGCATGAAATGTCGAGTAAAATGCACTATTAAACTTCTAGGGTAGGGTAAACAGAGACCCGATTAGATCATTTTATGTAATGGTTAATTTAAGAATTCAGCGAAATTCTATCACATTTGTTCAATTTACGTCGCTCCTAGTTCAGATAGCGTTTTGGGCTAGGCGGCACCTTAAAGCGCATGCAATAACGAGTAAAATGCACAATTAAACTTCTATGATAGGGCAATCAGAGACCCGAATAGATCATATTATATTATGGTTAATATAACGATTGTGAGTAATTCTATCACGTTTGTCCAATTTACGTAGCTCCTATTTAAGATAGCGTATTGGGCTTGGCGGCACCTTAAAGCGTATGAGATGACTAGTAAAATGCACTATTAAACTTCGAGAATAGGGCAATCAGAATCCCGATTAGATCATCTTATATTAATATTAATATAAGAATTCAGTGTAATTCTATCACATTTGTTCAATTTACGTCGCTCCTATTTCAGATAGCGTATTGGGCCAAGCGGCACCTTGAAGCGCATGAAATGACGAGTAACATGCACTATTAAACTTCTATGATAGGGCGATCAGAGACCCGAATAGATCGTATTATATTATGGTTAATATAAGAATACTGCGTAACTCTATCACATTTGTTCAATTAATGTCGCTCCTATTTCAGATAGCGTATTGGGCTAGGCGGCACCTTAAAGCACATGAAATGACGAGTAAAATGCGCTATTGAACTTCTATGGTAGGGCAATTAGAGACCCGAATAGATCGTATTATATTATGGCTAATATAAGAATTCTGCGTAATTCTATCACGTTTGTTCAATTTACGTAGCTCCAATTTCAGATAGCGTATTGGGCTAGGCGGCATCTTAAGGCGCATGAAATGTCGAGTAAAATGCTCTACCAAACATCTCAGATAGGGCTAACAGAGACAAATTACGTCATCTTATATTATGGTTAATATAAGAATTCAGCGAAATTTTATCACATTCGTTCAATTTACGTCGCCCCTATTTCAGATAGCGTATTGGGCTAGGTGGCATCTTAAAGCGCATGAAATGTCGAGTAAAACGCACTATTAAACTTCTAGGGTAGGGCAAACAGAGACCCGATTAGATCGTTTTATATTATTGTTAATATAAGAATGCAGCGTAATTTTATCACATTTGTTCAATTTACGTCGCCCCTATTTCAGATAGCGTATTGGGCTATGTGGCATCTTAAAGCGCATGAAATGTCGAGTAAAACGCACTATTATACTTCTAGGGTAGGGCAAACAGAGACCCGATTAGATCGTTTTATATTATGGTTAATATAAGAATTCTGCGCCATTCTATCATATTTGTTCAATTTACGTCGCTCCTACTTCAAATAGCGTATTGGGCTAAGCGGCATCTTAAAGCGAATGAAATGTCGAGTAAAATGTACTATTAAACATCTAGGGTAGGGCAATCAGAGACCCAATTAGATCATTTTATATTATGGTTAATTTAAGCCTTCAGCGAAATTCCTATCACATTTGTTCAATTTGCGTCGCTCCTATTTCAGATAGCGTACTGGGCTAGGCGGCATCTTAAAGCGCGTGGAATGGCGAGTAAAATGCACTATTTAACTTCTATGATAGGGCAATCAGAGACCCGATTAGATGATTTTATATTATTGTTAATATAAGAATACAGCGAAATTCTATAACATTTGTTCAATTTGCGTCGCTCCTATTTCAGATAGCGTATTTGGTTAAATAGCATCTTAAAGCGCGTGTAATGGCGAGTAAACTGCACTATTAAACTTCAAGGGTAGGGCGAACAGAGACCCGATTAGATCATTTTACATTATGGCTAATATAAGAATTCTGCGAAACTCTATCACATTTTTTTAATTTACGTCACTCCTATTTCAGATAGGGTATTGGGCTAAGCGGCATCTCAAAGCACATGACATGGCGAGTAAAATGCACTGTTAAACTTCTAGGGTAGGGCAATCAGAGACCCGATTAGAGCATTTTATATTTTGGTTAATATAAGAATTCAGCGAAATTCTATCACATTTGTTCAATTTGCGTCGCTACTATTTCAGATAGCGTACTGGGCTAGGCGGCATCTTAAAGCGCGTGGAATGGCGAGTATAATGCACTATTTAACTTCTCTGATAGGGCAATCAGAGAACCGATTAGATCATTTTATATTTTGGTTAATATAAGTATTCAGCGAAATTCTATAACATTTGCTCAATTTGCGACGCTATTTCAGATAGCGTATTAGGTTAAATAGCATCTGAAAGCGCGTGGAATGGAGAGTAAAATACACTATTAATCTTCTAGGGTAGGGCAAACAGAGACCCGATTAGATCATTTTATATTATGGTTAATTTAAGAATTCAGCAAAATTCTATCACGTTTGTTCAATTTGCGTCGCTCCTATTTCAGATAGCGTAGTGGGCTAAGCGGCATCTCAAAGCGCATGAAATGACCAGTGGAATGCACTATTAAACTTCTAGGGTAGGGCGAACAGAGACCCGATTAGATCATTTTACATTATGGCGAATATAAGAATTCAGCGAAACTCTATCACATTTTTGTAATTTACGTCGCTCCTATTTCAGATAGCGTATTGGGCTAAGCGGCACCTCGAAGCGCATGAAATGGCGAGTAAAATGCACCATTTAACTTCCATGATAGGGCAATCAGAGAACCGATTAGATCATTTTATATTTTGGTTAATACAAGAATTCAGCGAAATTCTATCACATTTGTTCAATTTGCGTCGCTACTATTTCAGATAGCATATTGGGCTAAGCGGCATCTTAAAGCGCGTGGAATGGCGAGCAAAATGCGCTATTAGACTTCTATGACAGGGCAATCAGAGAACCGATTAGATCATTTTATATTATCGTTAATATAAGAATTCAGCGAAATTCTATCACATTTGTTCAATTTCCGTCGTTCCTATTTCAGATCGCGTATTGGGCTAAGCGGCAACTCCAAGCGCATGAAATGACGAGTGGAATGCACTATTACACTTATAGGGTAGGGCGAACAGAGACCCGATTAGATCATTTTATATTATGGTTAATTTAAGAATTCAGCAAAATTCTATCACGTTTGTTCAATTTACGTCGCTCCAATTTCAGATAGCGTACTGGGCTAGGCGGCATCTCGAAGCGCATGAAATGACGAGTAAAATGCACTATTAAACTTCTCTGATAGGGCAATCAGAGAACCGATTAGATCATTTTATGTTTTGGTTAATATAAGACTTCAGCGAAATTCTATCACATTTGTTCAATTTACGTCTCTCCTATTTCAGATAGCGTATTAGGTTAAATAGGATCTTAAAGCGCGTGGAATGGCGAGTAAAATGCACTATTAATCTTCTATGATAGGGCAATCAGAGAACCGATTAGATCATTTTATATTTTGGTTAATATAAGAATTCAGCGAAATTCTATCACATTTGTTCAATTTCCGTCGCTCCTAGTTCAGATAGCGTATTGGGCTAAGCGGCATCTCAAAGCGCACGAAATGGCGAGTCAAGTGCACTATTAATCTTCTCGGGTAGGGCGAATAGAGACCCGATTAGATCATTTTCTATTTTTGTTAATATAAGAATACAGCGAAATTCTATCACATTTGTTCAATTTACGTCGCTCCTATTTCAGATAGCGTATCGGGCCAGGCGGCACCTTAAAGCGCATGAAATGACGAGTAAAATGCACTATTAAACTCCTATGATAGGACAATCAGAGACCCGAATAGATCGTACTATATTATGGCTAATATAAGAATTCTGCGTAATTCTATCACGCTTGTTCAATTTACGTAGCTCCAATCTCAGATAGCGCACTGGACTAGACGGCATCTTAAGGCGCATGAAATGGCGAGTAAAATGCACTACTAAACTTCTCGGATAGGGCAATCAGAGACCCGATTAGATCATTTTATATTATGGATAATATAAGAATTGTATGTAAATCTGTCACATTTGTTCAATTTACGTAGCTCCAATTTCAGATTGCGGATTGGGCTAGACGGCACCTTAAAGCGCATGAAATGACGAGTCAAATGCACTACTAAACTTCTAGGATAGGGCAATCAGAATCCCGATTAGATCATCTTATATTATTGTTAATTTAAGTATTCATCGTAACTCTATCACCGTTGTCCAATTCACGTCTCTCCTACACCAGATATCGTATTGAGATTGGCTGCATCTTACAGCGCATGAAATCACGAGTAAAATGCACTATTAAACTCCTATGATAGGGCAATCAGAGAACCGAATATGCCGTATTATATTATGGTTAATATAAGAATTCTGCGTAATTCTATCACGTTGGTGCAATTTACGTAGCTCCAATTTCTGAAAGCGTATTGGGCTAGGCGGCATCTTAAAGCGCATGAAATGTGGAGTAAAATGCACTACTAAACTTCTCGGATAGGGCAATCAGAGACCCGGTAATGTCATCTTATCTTATGGTTAATATAAGAATTCAGCGAAATTTTATCACATTTGTTCAATTTACGTCGCCCCTATTTCAGACAGCGTATTGGGCTAGGTGTCATCTGAAAGCATATGATATGTCGCGTAAAATGCACTACTAAACATCTAGGCTAGGGCAATCAGAGACCCGATTAGATCATTTTATATTATGATTAATATAAGAATTCAGTGTAATTCTGTCACATTTGTTCAATTTACGTCAGTCCTGTTTCAGACAGCGTACTGGGCTAAGCGGAATCTTAAAGCGCGTGGAATGACGAGTAAAATGAAATACTAACTTTCTATGGTAGGGCAATCAGAGACCCGATTATATAATTTTATATTATTGTTAATATAAGAATTCAGCGTAATTTTATCACATTTGTTCAATTTACGTCGCCCCTATTTCAGATAGCGTACTGTGCTAGGTGGCATCTTAAAGCGCATTAAATGTCGAGTAAAATGCACTATCAAACTTCTATGATAGGGCAATCAGAGACCCGAATAGATCGTATTATATTATGGTTAATATAAGAATTCTGCGTAATTCTATCACGTTGGTGCAATTTACGTAGCTCCAATTTCTGAAAGCGTATTGGGCTAGGCGGCATCTTAAAGCGCATGAAATGTGGAGTATAATGCACTACTAAACTTCTCGGATAGGGCAATCAGAGACCCGGTAATGTCATCTTATCTTATGGTTAATATAAGAATTCAGCGAAATTTTATCACATTTGTTCAATTTACGTCGCCCCTATTTCAGACAGCGTATTGGGCTAGGTGTCATCTGAAAGCATATGATATGTCGCGTAAAATGCACTACTAAACATCTAGGCTAGGGCAATCAGAGACCCGATTAGATCATTTTATATTATGATTAATATAAGAATTCAGTGTAATTCTGTCACATTTGTTCAATTTACGTCAGTCCTGTTTCAGACAGCGTACTGGGCTAAGCGGAATCTTAAAGCGCGTGGAATGACGAGTAAAATGAAATACTAACTTTCTATGGTAGGGCAATCAGAGACCCGATTATATAATTTTATATTATTGTTAATATAAGAATTCAGCGTAATTTTATCACATTTGTTCAATTTACGTCGCCCCTATTTCAGATAGCGTACTGTGCTAGGTGGCATCTTAAAGCGCATTAAATGTCGAGTAAAATGCACTATCAAACTTCTATGATAGGGCAATCAGAGACCCGAATAGATCGTATTATATTATGGTTAATATAAGAATTCTGCGTAACTCTATCACGTTTGTTCAATTTACGTAGCTCCAATTTCAAATAGCGTATTGGGCTTGGCGGCATCTTAAAGCGCACGAAATGTCGAGAAAAATGCACTACTAAACTTCTCGGATAGGGCAATCAGAGACCCGGTTATGTCATCTTATCTTATGGTTAATATAAGAATTCAGCGAAATTTTATCACATTTGTTCAATTTACGTCGCCCCTATTTCAGACAGCGTATTGGGCTAGGTGTCATCTTAAAGCGCATGATATGTCGCGTAAAATGCACTACTAAACATCTAGGCTAGGGCAATCAGAGACCCGATTAGATCATTTTATATTATGATTAATATAAGAATTCAGTGTAATTCTGTCACATTTGTTCAATTTACGACGGTCGTATTTCAGATAGCGTATTGGACTAACCGGCTCCTTAAATCGCATGAAATGGCGAGTAAAATTCACTATGAAACTTCTATCATAGGGCAATCAGAGAACCGTTTCGATCATTTGATATTATTGTTAATATAAGAATTCTGCGTAATTCTATCACATTTGTTCAATTTACGTCGCCATAATTTCAGATAGCGTATTGGGCTAGGTTGCATCATAAAGCGCATGAAATGTCGAGTAAAATGCACTATTAAAATTCTGGGGTACGGCAAACGCAGATCCGATTAGATCATTTTATATTATGGTTAATTTAAGATTTCAGAGAAACTCTATCACGCTTGTTCAATTTACGTAGCTCCAATTTCAGATAGCGAATTGGGCTAGGCGGCACCTTAAAGCGCATGAAATAACGATTAAAATGCACTATTAAAGTTTTATGATAGGACAATCAGAGACCCGATCAGATCACTTCAAATCATGGTTAATATAAGAATTCTGCTTAATTCTATCACATTTGTTCAACTTACGTCACTGCTATTTCAGATAGCGTATTGGGCTAAGCGGCACCTTAAAGCGTATGAAATGACGAGTAAAATGCACTGTTAAACTTCTATGATAGGGCAATCAGAGAACCGATTAGATCCTTTTATATTATTGTTAATATAAGTATTCAGCCTAATTTTATCACATTTGTTCAATTTACGTCGCCCCTATTTCAGAGAGCATATTGGGCTAGGTGGTATCTTAAAGCGCATGATATGTCGAGTAAAATGCACTATTAAACTTCTGGGGTAGGGCAAACAGAGACCGGATTAGGTCATCTTATATTATGGTTAATATAAGATTTCAGCGAAATTTTAGCACATGTGTTCAATTTACGTAGCTCCAATTTCAGATAGCGTATTGGGCTAGGCGGCATCTTAAAGCGCATGAAATGTCGAATAAAATGCACTACTAAACATCTCGGATAGGGCAATCAGAGACCCGATTAGGTCATCTTATATTATGGTTAATATAAGAATTCAGCGAAATTTTATCACATTTGTTCAATTTACGTCGCCCCTACTTCAGATAGCGTATTGGGCTATGTTGCATCTTAAAGCGCATGAAATGACGAGTAAAATGCACTATTAAACTTCTATGACAGAGCAACCAGAGACCCGATTAGATCATTTTATATTATGGTTAATATAAGAATTCAGCGTAATTCTATCACATTTGTTCAATTTACGTCGCTCCTATTTCAGATAGCGTATTGGTCTAAGAAGCATCTCAAAGCGCATGAAATGGCGAGTAAAATGCACTATCAAACTTCTAGGGTAAGGCAAACAGAGACCCGATTAGATCATTTTATATTACGGTTAATATAAGAATTCAGCGTAATTCTATCACATTTGTTCAATATACGTCGCTCCTATTTCAGATAGCCTGCTGGGCTAGGCGGCATCCTAAACCGCGTGGAATGGCGAGTAAAATGCACTATTAACCTTCTATGATAGGGCAATCAGAGACCCGAATAGATCGTATTATATTATGGTTTATATTAGAATTCTGCGTAATTCTATCACATTTGTTCAATTTTTGGCGCTGCTATTTCAGATAGCGTATTGGGCTAGGCGGCATCTTAAAGCGCGTGGAATGACGAGTAAAATGCACTACTAACCTTCAATGATAGGGCAATCAAAGACCTGATTAGATCATTCTATATTATGGTTAATATAAGGATTCTGCGTAATTCTATCACATGTGTTCAATTTACGTCGCACCTATTTCAGATAGCCTATTGGGCTAAGCGGCATCTCAAAGCGCATGAAATGGCGACTAAAATGCACTGTTATACTTCTAGGGTAGGGCACACAGAGACCCGATTAGATCATTTTATATTATGGTTCATTTAAGAATTCAGTGAAATTCTGTCGCATTTGTTCAATTTACGTCGCTCCTATTTCAGATAGCGTCTTGGACTAAGCGGCATCTCAAAGCGCATGAAATGGCGAGTAAAATACACTGTCAAACTTCTGGGGTAAGGCAAACAGAGACCCGATTAGATCATTTTATATTACGGTTAATATAAGAATTCAGCGTAATTCTATGACATCTGTTCAATTTACGTCGCTCCTATTTCCGATAGCGTATTGGGCTAAGCGGCATCTCAAAGCGCATGAAATGGCGAGTAAAATATACTGTCAAACTTCTGGGGTAAGGCAAACAGAGACCCGATTAGATCATTGTATATTACGGTTAATATAAGTATTCAGTGTAATTCTATCACATTTGTTGAATTTACGTCGCTCCTATTTCAGATAGTGTACTGGGCTTGGCGGCATCTCAAAGCGCATGAAATGGAGAGTAAAATACACTATTAAACTTCTGGGCTTGGGCAGACAGAGGCCCGCTTATTTCATTTTATATTTTGTTTAATATAAGAATTCAGCGAAATTCTATCACATTTGTTCAATTTACGTCGCTCCTATTTCAGATAGTGTATTGTGCTAAAAAGCATCTCAAAGCGCATGAAATGGCGAGTAAAATGCACTATCAATCTTCTAGTGTAAGACAAACAGAGACCCGATTAGATCATTTTATATTACGGTTAATATAAGAATTCAGCGTAATTCAATCAGATTTGTTCAATTTACGTCGCTCCTATTTCGGATAGCGTATTGGGCTAAGCGGCATCTCAAAGCGCAAGAAATGGCGAGTACAATGCACTATTAAACTTCTAGGGTAGGTCAAACAGAGACCCGATTAGATCATTCTATATTATGGTTAATTTAAGAATTCAGCAAAATTTTATGACATTCGTTCAATTTACGTCGCTCCTATTTCAGATAGCGTACTGGGCTAAGCGGCATCTCAAAGCGCATGAAATGGCGAGTAAAATGCACGATTATACTTCTAGGGTAGGGCAAACAGAGACCCGATTAGATCATTTTATATTTTGGTTAATATAAGAGTTCAGCGAAATTCTATCACATTTCTTCAATTTACGTCGCTCCTATTTCAGATAGCGTGTTGGGCTAAGCGGCATCTCAAAGCGCATGAAATGGCGAGTAAAATGCCTTATTAAACTTCTTGGGTAAGGCAAACAGAGACCCGATTAGATCATTTTATATTACGGTGAATATAATATTTCAGCGTAATTCTATCACATTTGTTCAATTAACGTCGCTCCTATTGCAAATAGCGTACTGGGCTATGCGGCATCTTGAAGCGCATGAAATGGCGAGTAAAATGCACTGTTAAACTACTAGGATAAGGCAAACAGAGACCCGATTAGATCATTTTATATTACGGTTAATATAAGAATTCAGCGTAATTCTATCACAATTGGTCAACTTACGTCGCTCCTATTACAGATAGAGTACTGGGCTAGGCGGCATCTTAAAGCGCATGGAATGGCGAGTAAAATGCACTATTAAACTTCTATGATAGGGCAATCAGAGACTCGAATAGATCATATTATATTATGGTTGATATAAGAATTCAGCAAAATTCTATCACATTTGTTCAATTTACGTCGCTCCTATTTCAGATAGCGTATTGGGCTGTGCGGCACCTTAAAGCGCATGAAATGACGAGTGAAATGCAATATTAAACTTCTTGGGTAGGGCGAAGAGAGATCCGATTACATCATTTTATATTATGTTTAATTTAAGAATTCAGCGAAATTCTATCACATTTGTTCAATTTACGTCGTTCCTATTTCAGATAGCGTACTGTGCTAGGCGGCATCTTAAAGCGTGCGGAATGGCGAGTAAAATGCACTATTAAACTTCTAGGGTAGGGCAAACAGAGACCCGATTAGATCATTTTATATTATGGTTAATTTAAGAATTCAGCGAAATTCTATCACATTTGTTCAACTTAGGTCGCTCCTATTTCAGATAGCGTATTGGGCTAAGCGGCATCTGAAAGCGCATGAAATGGCGAGTAAAATGCACTATTAAACTTCTAGGGTAGGGCAAACAGAGTCCCGATTAGATCATTTTATATTATAGTTAATTTAAGAATTCAGCAAAATTCTATCACATTTGTTCAATTTACGTCGTTCCTATTTCAGACAGCGTACTGTGCTAGGCGGCATCTTAAAGCGCGCAGAATGGCGAGTAAAATGCACTATTAAACTTCTATGATAGGGCAATCAGAGACCCGATTAGATCATTTTATATTTTGTTTAATATAAGAATTCAGGGACATTCTATCACATTTGTTCAATTTACGTCGCTCCTATTTCAGATAGCGTATTGGGCTAAGCGGCATCTCAAAGCGCAAGAAATGGCGAGTACAATGCACTATTAAACTTCTAGGGTAGGTCAAACAGAGACCCGATTAGATCATTCTATATTATGGTTAATTTAAGAATTCAGCAAAATTTTATGACATTCGTTCAATTTACGTCGCTCCTATTTCAGATAGCGTACTGGGCTAAGCGGCATCTCAAAGCGCATGAAATGGCGAGTAAAATGCACGATTATACTTCTAGGGTAGGGCAAACAGAGACCCGATTAGATCATTTTATATTTTGGTTAATATAAGAATTCAGCGAAATTCTATCACATTTGTTCAATTTACGTCGCTCCTATTTCAGATAGCGTGTTGGGCTAAGCGGCATCTCAAAGCGCATGAAATGGCGAGTAAAATGCACTATTAAACTTCTAGGGTAGGGCAAACAGAGTCCCGATTAGATCATTTTATATTATAGTTAATTTAAGAATTCAGCAAAATTCTATCACATTTGTTCAATTTACGTCGTTCCTATTTCAGACAGCGTACTGTGCTAGGCGGCATCTTAAAGCGCGCGGAATGGCGAGTAAAATGCACTATTAAACTTCTAGGGTAGGGCAAACAGAGACCCGATTAGATCATTTTATATTATGGTTAATTTAAGAATTCAGCGAAATTCTATCACATTTGTTCAACTTATGTCGCTCCTATTTCAGATAGCGTATTGGGCTAAGCGGCATCTCAAAGCGCATGAAATGGCGAGTAAAATGCACTATTAAACTTCTATGATAGGGCAATCAGAGACCCGATTAGATCATTTTATATTTTGGTTAATATAAGAATTCAGCGAAATTCTATCACATTTGTTCAATTTACGTAGTTCCGATATCAAATAGTGTTCTGGGCTAGGCGGCATCTTAAAGCGCGCGGAATGTCGAGTAAAATGCACTATTAAACTTCTATGATAGGGCAATCAGAGACCCGATTAGATCATTTTATATTTTGGTTAATATAAGAATTCAGCGAAATTCTATCACATTTGATCAATTTACGTCGCTCCAATTTCAGATAGCGTATTGGGCTAAGCGACATCTCAAAGCGCATGAAATGACGAGTGAAATGCAATATTAAACTTCTTGGGTAGGGCGAAGAGAGATCCGATTACATCATTTTATATTATGGTTAATTTAAGAATTCAGCGAAATTCTATCACATTTGTTCAATTTACGTCGTTCCTATTTCAGATAGCGCACTGTGCTAGGCGGCATCTTAAAGCGCGCGGAATGGCGAGTAAAATGCACTATTAAACTTCTAGGGTAGGGCAAACAGAGACCCGATTAGATCATTTTATATTATGGTTAATTTAAGAATTCAGCGAAATTCTATCACATTTGTTCAACTTAGGTCGCTCCTATTTCAGATAGCGTATTGGGCTAAGCGGCATCTGAAAGCGCATGAAATGGCGAGTAAAATGCACTATTAAACTTCTAGGGTAGGGCAAACAGAGTCCCGATTAGATCATTTTATATTATAGTTAATTTAAGAATTCAGCAAAATTCTATCACATTTGTTTAATTTACGTCGTTCCTATTTCAGACAGCGTACTGTGCTAGGCGGCATCTTAAAGCGCGCAGAATGGCGAGTAAAATGCACTATTAAACTTCTATGATAGGGCAATCAGAGACCCGATTAGATCATTTTATATTTTGTTTAATATAAGAATTCAGGGACATTCTATCACATTTGTTCAATTTACGTCGCTCCTATTTCAGATAGCGTATTGGGCTAAGCGGCATCTCAAAGCGCAAGAAATGGCGAGTACAATGCACTATTAAACTTCTAGGGTAGGTCAAACAGAGACCCGATTAGGTCATTCTATATTATGGTTAATTTAAGAATTCAGCAAAATTTTATGACATTCGTTCAATTTACGTCGCTCCTATTTCAGATAGCGTACTGGGCTAAGCGGCATCTCAAAGCGCATGAAATGGCGAGTAAAATGCACGATTATACTTCTAGGGTAGGGCAAACAGAGACCCGATTAGATCATTTTATATTTTGGTTAATATAAGAATTCAGCGAAATTCTATCACATTTGTTCAATTTACGTCGCTCCTATTTCAGATAGCGTGTTGGGCTAAGCGGCATCTCAAAGCGCATGAAATGGCGAGTAAAATGCACTATTAAACTTCTAGGGTAGGGCAAACAGAGTCCCGATTAGATCATTTTATATTATAGTTAATTTAAGAATTCAGGAAAATTCTATCACATTTGTTCAATTTACGTCGTTCCTATTTCAGACAGCGTACTGTGCTAGGCGGCATCTTAAAGCGCGCAGAATGGCGAGTAAAATGCACTATTAAACTTCTATGATAGGGTAATCAGAGACCCGATTAGATCATTTTATATTTTGGTTAATATAAGAACTCAGCGAAATTCTATCACATTTGTTCAATTTACGTCGTTCCTATCTCAAATAGTGTTCTGGGCTAGGCGGCATCTTAAAGCGCGCGGAATGTCGAGTAAAATGCACTATTAAACTTCTATGATAGGGCAATCAGAGACCCGATTAGATCATTTTATAGTATGGTTAATTTAAGAATTCAGCGAAATTCTATCACATTTGTTCAACTTACGTTGCTCCTATTTCAGATAGCGTATTGTGCTAAGCGGCATCTCAAAGCGCATGAAATGGCGAATAAAATGCACTATTAAACTTCTAGGCTAGGGCGAACAGAGACCCGATTAGATCATTTCACATTATGGTTAATAAAAGAATTCAGCGAATTTCTATCACATTTGTTCAACTTAGGTCGCTCCTATTTCAGATAGCGTATTGGGCTAAGCGGCATCTCAAAGCGCATGAAATGGCGAGTAAAATGCACTATTAAACTTCTAGGGTAGGGCATACAGAGTGCCGATTAGATCATTTTATATTATGGTTAATATAAGAATTCAGCAAAATTCTATCACATTTGTTCAATTTACGTCGTTCCTATTTCAGACAGCGTACTGTGCTAGGCGGCATCTTAAAGCGCGCAGAATGGCGAGTAAAATGCACTATTAAACTTCTATGATAGGGCAATCAGAGACCCGATTAGATCATTTTATATTTTGGTTAATATAAGAACTCAGCGAAATTCTATCACATTTCTTCAATTTACGTCGTTCCTATTTCAGATAGCGTACTGTGCTAGGCGGCATCTTAAAGCGCGCGGAATGGCGAGTAAAATGCACTATTAAACTTCTAGGGTAGGGCAAACAGAGACCCGATCAGATCATTTTATATTATGGTTAATTTAAGAATTCAGCGAAATTCTATCACATTTGTTCAACTTAGGTCGCTCCTATTTCAGATAGCGTATTGGGCTAAGCGGCATCTCAAAGCGCAAGAAATGGCGAGTAAAATGCACGATTATACTTCTAGGGTAGGGCAAACAGAGACCCGATTAGATCATTTTATATTTTGTTTAATATAAGATTTCAGGGAAATTCTATCACATTTGTTCAATTTACGTCGCTGCAATTTCAGATAGCGTATTGGGCTAAGCGACATCTCAAAGCGCATGAAATGACGAGTGAAATGCAATATTAAACTTCTTGGGTAGGGCGAAGAGAGATCCGATTACATCATTTTATATTATGTTTAATTTAAGAATTCAGCGAAATTCTATCACATTTGTTCAATTTACGTCGTTCCTATTTCAGATAGCGTACTGTGCTAGGCGGCATCTTAAAGCGCGCGGAATGGCGAGTAAAATGCACCATTAAACTTCTAGGGTAGGGCAAACAGAGACCCGATTAGATCATTTTATATTATGGTTAATTTAAGAATTCAGCGAAATTCTATCACATTTGTTCAACTTACGTCGCTCCTATTTCAGATAGCGTATTGGGCTAAGCGGCATCTCAAAGCGCATGAAATGGCGAGTAAAATGCACTATTAAACTTCTATGATAGGGCAATCAGAGACCCGATTAGATCATTTTATATTTTGGTTAATATAAGAATTCAGCGAAATTCTATCACATTTGTTCAATTTACGTAGTTCCTATTCCAGATAGCTTATTGGGCTAAGCGGCATCTCAAAGCGCATGAAATGGCGAGTAAAATGCACTATTAAACTTCTAGGGTAAGGCAATCAGAGTCCCGATTAGATCATTTTATATTTTGTTTAATATAAGATTTCAGGGAAATTCTATCACATTTGTTCAATTTACGTCGCTCCAATTTCAGATAGCGTATTGGGCTAAGCGACATCTCAAAGCGCATGAAATGACGAGTGAAATGCAATATTAAACTTCTTGGGTAGGGCGAAGAGAGATCCGATTACATCATTTTATATTATGGTTAATTTAAGAATTCAGCGAAATTCTATCACATTTGTTCAATTTACGTCGTTCCTATTTCAGATAGCGTACTGTGCTAGGCGGCATCTTAAAGCGCGCGGAATGGCGAGTAAAATGCACTATTAAACTTCTAGGGTAGGGCAAACAGAGACCCGATTAGATCATTTTATATTATGGTTAATATAAGAATTCAGCGAAATTCTATCACATTTGTTCAACTTAGGTCGCTCCTATTTCAGATAGCGTATTGGGCTAAGCGGCATCTGAAAGCGCATGAAATGGCGAGTAAAATGCACTATTAAACTTCTAGGGTAGGGCAAACAGAGTCCCGATTAGATCATTTTATATTATAGTTAATTTAAGAATTCAGCAAAATTCTATCACATTTGTTCAATTTACGTCGTTCCTATTTCAGACAGCGTACTGTGCTAGGCGGCATCTTAAAGCGCGCAGAATGGCGAGTAAAATGCACTATTAAACTTCTATGATAGGGCAATCAGAGACCCGATTAGATCATTTTATATTTTGTTTAATATAAGAATTCAGGGACATTCTATCACATTTGTTCAATTTACGTCGCTCCTATTTCAGATAGCGTATTGGGCTAAGCGGCATCTCAAAGCGCAAGAAATGGCGAGTACAATGCACTATTAAACTTCTAGGGTAGGTCAAACAGAGACCCGATTAGATCATTCTATATTATGGTTAATTTAAGAATTCAGCAAAATTTTATGACATTCGTTCAATTTACGTCGCTCCTATTTCAGATAGCGTACTGGGCTAAGCGGCATCTCAAAGCGCATGAAATGGCGAGTAAAATGCACGATTATACTTCTAGGGTAGGGCAAACAGAGACCCGATTAGATCATTTTATATTTTGGTTAATATAAGAATTCAGCGAAATTCTATCACATTTGTTCAATTTACGTCGCTCCTATTTCAGATAGCGTGTTGGGCTAAGCGGCATCTCAAAGCGCATGAAATGGCGAGTAAAATGCACTATTAAACTTCTAGGGTAGGGCAAACAGAGTCCCGATTAGATCATTTTATATTATAGTTAATTTAAGAATTCAGCAAAATTCTATCACATTTGTTCAATTTACGTCGTTCCTATTTCAGACAGCGTACTGTGCTAGGCGGCATCTTAAAGCGCGCAGAATGGCGAGTAAAATGCACTATTAAACTTCTATGATAGGGTAATCAGAGACCCGATTAGATCATTTTATATTTTGGTTAATATAAGGACTCAGCGAAATTCTATCACATTTGTTCAATTTACGTCGTTCCTATCTCAAATAGTGTTCTGGGCTAGGCGGCATCTTAAAGCGCGCGGAATGTCGAGTAAAATGCACTATTAAACTTCTATGATAGGGCAATCAGAGACCCGATTAGATCATTTTATAGTATGGTTAATTTAAGAATTCAGCGAAATTCTATCACATTTGTTCAACTTACGTCGCTCCTATTTCAGATAGCGTATTGTGCTAAGCGGCATCTCAAAGCGCATGAAATGGCGAATAAAATGCACTATTAAACTTCTAGGCTAGGGCGAACAGAGACCCGATTAGATCATTTCACATTATGGTTAATAAAAGAATTCAGCGAATTTCTATCACATTTGTTCAACTTAGGTCGCTCCTATTTCAGATAGCGTATTGGGCTAAGCGGCATCTCAAAGCGCATGAAATGGCGAGTAAAATGCACTATTAAACTTCTAGGGTAGGGCAAACAGAGTGCCGATTAGATCATTTTATATTATGGTTAATATAAGAATTCAGCAAAATTCTATCACATTTGTTCAATTTACGTCGTTCCTATTTCAGACAGCGTACTGTGCTAGGCGGCATCTTAAAGCGCGCAGAATGGCGAGTAAAATGCACTATTAAACTTCTATGATAGGGCAATCAGAGACCCGATTAGATCATTTTATATTTTGGTTAATATAAGAACTCAGCGAAATTCTATCACATTTGTTCAACTTAGGTCGCTCCTATTTCAGATAGCGTATTGGGCTAAGCGGCATCTCAAAGCGCATGAAATGGCGAGTAAAATGCACTATTAAACTTCTAGGGTAGGGCAAACAGAGTCCCGATTAGATCATTTTATATTATAGTTAATTTAAGAATTCAGCAAAATTCTATCACATTTGTTCAATTTACGTCGTTCCTAGTTCAGACAGCGTACTGTGCTAGGCGGCATCTTAAAGCGCGCAGAATGGCGAGTAAAATGCACTATTAAACTTCTATGATAGGGCAATCAGAGACCCGATTAGATCATTTTATATTTTGTTTAATATAAGAATTCAGGGACATTCTATCACATTTGTTCAATTTACGTCGCTCCTATTTCAGATAGCGTATTGGGCTAAGCGGCATCTCAAAGCGCAAGAAATGGCGAGTACAATGCACTATTAAACTTCTAGGGTAGGTCAAACAGAGACCCGATTAGATCATTCTATATTATGGTTAATTTAAGAATTCAGCAAAATTTTATGACATTCGTTCAATTTACGTCGCTCCTATTTCAGATAGCGTACTGGGCTAAGCGGCATCTCAAAGCGCATGAAATGGCGAGTAAAATGCACGATTATACTTCTAGGGTAGGGCAAACAGAGACCCGATTAGATCATTTTATATTTTGTTTAATATAAGATTTCAGGGAAATTCTATCACATTTGTTCAATTTACGTCGCTGCAATTTCAGATAGCGTATTGGGCTAAGCGACATCTCAAAGCGCATGAAATGACGAGTGAAATGCAATATTAAACTTCTTGGGTAGGGCGAAGAGAGATCCGATTACATCATTTTATATTATGTTTAATTTAAGAATTCAGCGAAATTCTATCACATTTGTTCAATTTACGTCGTTCCTATTTCAGATAGCGTACTGTGCTAGGCGGCATCTTAAAGCGCGCGGAATGGCGAGTAAAATGCACTATTAAACTTCTAGGGTAGGGCAAACAGAGACCCGATTAGATCATTTTATATTATGGTTAATTTAAGAATTCAGCGAAATTCTATCACATTTGTTCAACTTACGTCGCTCCTATTTCAGATAGCGTATTGGGCTAAGCGGCATCTCAAAGCGCATGAAATGGCGAGTAAAATGCACTATTAAACTTCTATGATAGGGCAATCAGAGACCCGATTAGATCATTTTATATTTTGGTTAATATAAGAATTCAGCGAAATTCTATGACATTTGTTCAATTTACGTCGCTCCTATTCCAGATAGCTTATTGGGCTAAGCGGCATCTCAAAGCGCATGAAATGGCGAGTAAAATGCACTATTAAACTTCTAGGGTAAGGCAATCAGAGTCCCGATTAGATCATTTTATATTTTGTTTAATATAAGATTTCAGGGAAATTCTATCACATTTGTTCAATTTACGTCGCTCCAATTTCAGATAGCGTATTGGGCTAAGCGACATCTCAAAGCGCATGAAATGACGAGTGAAATGCAATATTAAACTTCTTGGGTAGGGCGAAGAGAGATCCGATTACATCATTTTATATTATGGTTAATTTAAGAATTCAGCGAAATTCTATCACATTTGTTCAATTTACGTCGTTCCTATTTCAGATAGCGTACTGTGCTAGGCGGCATCTTAAAGCGCGCGGAATGGCGAGTAAAATGCACTATTAAACTTCTAGGGTAGGGCAAACAGAGACCCGATTAGATCATTTTATATTATGGTTAATTTAAGAATTCAGCGAAATTCTATCACATTTGTTCAACTTAGGTCGCTCCTATTTCAGATAGCGTATTGGGCTAAGCGGCATCTCAAAGCGCAAGAAATGGCGAGTAAAATGCACGATTATACTTCTAGGGTAGGGCAAACAGAGACCCGATTAGATCATTTTATATTTTGTTTAATATAAGATTTCAGGGAAATTCTATCACATTTGTTCAATTTACGTCGCTGCAATTTCAGATAGCGTATTGGGCTAAGCGACATCTCAAAGCGCATGAAATGACGAGTGAAATGCAATATTAAACTTCTTGGGTAGGGCGAAGAGAGATCCGATTACATCATTTTATATTATGTTTAATTTAAGAATTCAGCGAAATTCTATCACATTTGTTCAATTTACGTCGTTCCTATTTCAGATAGCGTACTGTGCTAGGCGGCATCTTAAAGCGCGCGGAATGGCGAGTAAAATGCACCATTAAACTTCTAGGGTAGGGCAAACAGAGACCCGATTAGATCATTTTATATTATGGTTAATTTAAGAATTCAGCGAAATTCTATCACATTTGTTCAACTTACGTCGCTCCTATTTCAGATAGCGTATTGGGCTAAGCGGCATCTCAAAGCGCATGAAATGGCGAGTAAAATGCACTATTAAACTTCTATGATAGGGCAATCAGAGACCCGATTAGATCATTTTATATTTTGGTTAATATAAGAATTCAGCGAAATTCTATCACATTTGTTCAATTTACGTAGTTCCTATTCCAGATAGCTTATTGGGCTAAGCGGCATCTCAAAGCGCATGAAATGGCGAGTAAAATGCACTATTAAACTTCTAGGGTAAGGCAATCAGAGTCCCGATTAGATCATTTTATATTTTGTTTAATATAAGATTTCAGGGAAATTCTATCACATTTGTTCAATTTACGTCGCTCCAATTTCAGATAGCGTATTGGGCTAAGCGACATCTCAAAGCGCATGAAATGACGAGTGAAATGCAATATTAAACTTCTTGGGTAGGGCGAAGAGAGGTCCGATTACATCATTTTATATTATGGTTAATTTAAGAATTCAGCGAAATTCTATCACATTTGTTCAATTTACGTCGTTCCTATTTCAGATAGCGTACTGTGCTAGGCGGCATCTTAAAGCGCGCGGAATGGCGAGTAAAATGCACTATTAAACTTCTAGGGTAGGGCAAACAGAGACCCGATTAGATCATTTTATATTATGGTTAATATAAGAATTCAGCGAAATTCTATCACATTTGTTCAACTTACGTCGCTCCTATTTCAGATAGCGTATTGTGCTAAGCGGCATCTCAAAGCGCATGAAATGGCGAATAAAATGCACTATTAAACTTCTAGGCTAGGGCGAACAGAGACCCGATTAGATCATTTCACATTATGGTTAATAAAAGAATTCAGCGAATTTCTATCACATTTGTTCAACTTAGGTCGCTCCTATTTCAGATAGCGTATTGGGCTAAGCGGCATCTCAAAGCGCATGAAATGGCGAGTAAAATGCACTATTAAACTTCTAGGGTAGGGCAAACAGAGTGCCGATTAGATCATTTTATATTATGGTTAATATAAGAATTCAGCAAAATTCTATCACATTTGTTCAATTTACGTCGTTCCTATTTCAGACAGCGTACTGTGCTAGGCGGCATCTTAAAGCGCGCAGAATGGCGAGTAAAATGCACTATTAAACTTCTATGATAGGGCAATCAGAGACCCGATTAGATCATTTTATATTTTGGTTAATATAAGAACTCAGCGAAATTCTATCACATTTCTTCAATTTACGTCGTTCCTATTTCAGATAGCGTACTGTGCTAGGCGGCATCTTAAAGCGCGCGGAATGGCGAGTAAAATGCACTATTAAACTTCTTGGGTAGGGCAAACAGAGACCCGATTAGATCATTTTATATTATGGTTAATTTAAGAATTCAGCGAAATTCTATCACATTTGTTCAACTTAGGTCGCTCCTATTTCAGATAGCGTATTGGGCTAAGCGGCATCTCAAAGCGCATGAAATGGCGAGTAAAATGCACTATTAAACTTCTAGGGTAGGGCAAACAGAGTCCCGATTAGATCATTTTATATTATAGTTAATTTAAGAATTCAGCAAAATTCTATCACATTTGTTCAATTTACGTCGTTCCTATTTCAGACAGCGTACTGTGCTAGGCGGCATCTTAAAGCGCGCAGAATGGCGAGTAAAATGCACTATTAAACTTCTATGATAGGGCAATTAGAGACCCGATTAGATCATTTTATATTTTGTTTAATATAAGAATTCAGGGACATTCTATCACATTTGTTTAATTTACGTCGCTCCTATTTCAGATAGCGTATTGGGCTAAGCGGCATCTCAAAGCGCAAGAAATGGCGAGTACAATGCACTATTAAACTTCTAGGGTAGGTCAAACAGAGACCCGATTAGATCATTCTATATTATGGTTAATTTAAGAATTCAGCAAAATTTTATGACATTCGTTCAATTTACGTCGCTCCTATTTCAGATAGCGTACTGGGCTAAGCGGCATCTCAAAGCGCATGAAATGGCGAGTAAAATGCACGATTATACTTCTAGGGTAGGGCAAACAGAGACCCGATTAGATCATTTTATATTTTATTTAATATAAGATTTCAGGGAAATTCTATCACATTTGTTCAATTTACGTCGCTGCAATTTCAGATAGCGTATTGGGCTAAGCGACATCTCAAAGCGCATGAAATGACGAGTGAAATGCAATATTAAACTTCTTGGGTAGGGCGAAGAGAGATCCGATTACATCATTTTATATTATGTTTAATTTAAGAATTCAGCGAAATTCTATCACATTTGTTCAACTTACGTCGCTCCTATTTCAGATAGCGTATTGGGCTAAGCGGCATCTCAAAGCGCATGAAATGGCGAGTAAAATGCACTATTAAACTTCTATGATAGGGCAATTAGAGACCCGATTAGATCATTTTATATTTTATTTAATATAAGATTTCAGGGAAATTCTATCACATTTGTTCAATTTACGTCGTTCCTATTTCAGATAGCGTACTGTGCTAGGCGGCATCTTAAAGCGCGCGGAATGGCGAGTAAAATGCACCATTAAACTTCTAGGGTAGGGCAAACAGAGACCCGATTAGATCATTTTATATTATGGTTAATTTAAGAATTCAGCGAAATTCTATCACATTTGTTCAACTTACGTCGCTCCTATTTCAGATAGCGTATTGGGCTAAGCGGCATCTCAAAGCGCATGAAATGGCGAGTAAAATGCACTATTAAACTTCTATGATAGGGCAATCAGAGACCCGATTAGATCATTTTATATTTTGGTTAATATAAGAATTCAGCGAAATTCTATCACATTTGTTCAATTTACGTAGTTCCGATATCAAATAGTGTTCTGGGCTAGGCGGCATCTTAAAGCGCGCGGAATGTCGAGTAAAATGCACTATTAAACTTCTATGATAGGGCAATCAGAGACCCGATTAGATCATTTTATATTTTGGTTAATATAAGAATTCAGCGAAATTCTATCACATTTGTTCAATTTACGTCGCTCCTATTCCAGATAGCTTATTGGGCTAAGCGGCATCTCAAAGCGCATGAAATGGCGAGTAAAATGCACTATTAAACTTCTAGGGTAAGGCAATCAGAGTCCCGATTAGATCATTTTATATTTTGTTTAATATAAGATTTCAGGGAAATTCTATCACATTTGTTCAATTTACGTCGCTCCAATTTCAGATAGCGTATTGGGCTAAGCGACATCTCAAAGCGCATGAAATGACGAGTGAAATGCAATATTAAACTTCTTGGGTAGGGCGAAGAGAGATCCGATTATATGATTTTATATTATGGTTAATTTAAGAATTCAGCGAAATTCTATCACATTTGTTCAATTTACGTCGTTCCTATTTCAGATAGCGTACTGTGCTAGGCGGCATCTTAAAGCGCGCAGAATGGCGAGTAAAATGCACTATTAAACTTCTATGATAGGGCAATCAGAGACCCGATTAGATCATTTTATATTTTGGTTAATATAAGAACTCAGCGAAATTCTATCACATTTCTTCAATTTACGTCGTTCCTATTTCAGATAGCGTACTGTGCTAGGCGGCATCTTAAAGCGCGCGGAATGGCGAGTAAAATGCACTATTAAACTTCTTGGGTAGGGCAAACAGAGACCCGATTAGATCATTTTATATTATGGTTAATTTAAGAATTCAGCGAAATTCTATCACATTTGTTCAACTTAGGTCGCTCCTATTTCAGATAGCGTATTGGGCTAAGCGGCATCTCAAAGCGCATGAAATGGCGAGTAAAATGCACTATTAAACTTCTAGGGTAGGGCAAACAGAGTCCCGATTAGATCATTTTATATTATAGTTAATTTAAGAATTCAGCAAAATTCTATCACATTTGTTCAATTTACGTCGTTCCTATTTCAGACAGCGTACTGTGCTAGGCGGCATCTTAAAGCGCGCAGAATGGCGAGTAAAATGCACTATTAAACTTCTATGATAGGGCAATTAGAGACCCGATTAGATCATTTTATATTTTGTTTAATATAAGAATTCAGGGACATTCTATCACATTTGTTTAATTTACGTCGCTCCTATTTCAGATAGCGTATTGGGCTAAGCGGCATCTCAAAGCGCAAGAAATGGCGAGTACAATGCACTATTAAACTTCTAGGGTAGGTCAAACAGAGACCCGATTAGATCATTCTATATTATGGTTAATTTAAGAATTCAGCAAAATTTTATGACATTCGTTCAATTTACGTCGCTCCTATTTCAGATAGCGTACTGGGCTAAGCGGCATCTCAAAGCGCATGAAATGGCGAGTAAAATGCACGATTATACTTCTAGGGTAGGGCAAACAGAGACCCGATTAGATCATTTTATATTTTATTTAATATAAGATTTCAGGGAAATTCTATCACATTTGTTCAATTTACGTCGCTGCAATTTCAGATAGCGTATTGGGCTAAGCGACATCTCAAAGCGCATGAAATGACGAGTGAAATGCAATATTAAACTTCTTGGGTAGGGCGAAGAGAGATCCGATTACATCATTTTATATTATGTTTAATTTAAGAATTCAGCGAAATTCTATCACATTTGTTCAATTTACGTCGTTCCTATTTCAGACAGCGTACTGTGCTAGGCGGCATCTTAAAGCGCGCAGAATGGCGAGTAAAATGCACTATTAAACTTCTATGATAGGGCAATCAGAGACCCGATTAGATCATTTTATATTTTGTTTAATATAAGAATTCAGGGACATTCTATCACATTTGTTCAATTTACGTCGCTCCTATTTCAGATAGCGTATTGGGCTAAGCGGCATCTCAAAGCGCAAGAAATGGCGAGTACAATGCACTATTAAACTTCTAGGGTAGGTCAAACAGAGACCCGATTAGATCATTCTATATTATGGTTAATTTAAGAATTCAGCAAAATTTTATGACATTCGTTCAATTTACGTCGCTCCTATTTCAGATAGCGTACTGGGCTAAGCGGCATCTCAAAGCGCATGAAATGGCGAGTAAAATGCACGATTATACTTCTAGGGTAGGGCAAACAGAGACCCGATTAGATCATTTTATATTTTGGTTAATATAAGAATTCAGCGAAATTCTATCACATTTGTTCAATTTACGTCGCTCCTATTTCAGATAGCGTGTTGGGCTAAGCGGCATCTCAAAGCGCATGAAATGGCGAGTAAAATGCCTTATTAAACTTCTTGGGTAAGGCAAACAGAGACCCGATTAGATCATTTTATATTACGGTGAATATAATATTTCAGCGTAATTCTATCACATTTGTTCAATTAACGTCGCTCCTATTGCAAATAGCGTACTGGGCTATGCGGCATCTTGAAGCGCATGAAATGGCGAGTAAAATGCACTGTTAAACTTCTAGGATAAGGGAAACAGAGACCCGAATAGATCATTTTATATTACGGTTAATATAAGAATTCAGCGTAATTCTATCACATTTGTTCAATTTACGTCGCTCCTATTTCAGATAGCGTATTGGACTAGGCGGCACCTTAAAGCGCATGAAATGACGAGTAAAACGCACTGTTAAGCTTCTATGATAGGGCAATCAGAGACCCGGATAGATCGTATTATATTATGTTTAATATAAGAATTCTGCGTAATTCTATCACATTTGTTCAATTTACGTCGCCCCTATTTCAGATAGCGTATTGGGCTAGGTTTCATCTTAAAGCGCATGAAATGTCGAGTAATGTGCACTATTAAACATCTAGGGTAGGGCAAACAGAGACCCGATTAGATCATTTTATATTATGGTTAATTTATGGATTCAGCGAAATTCTATCACATTTGTTCAATTTACGTCGCTCCTATTTCAGATAGCGTATTGGCCTGAGCGGTACCTTAAAGCACGTGGAATGACGAGTAAAATGCACTCCTAACCTTGTATGATAGGGCAATCAGAGACCCGATTAGATCATTTTATATTATGGTTAATATTAGAATTCAGCGAAATTCTAGCATATTTGTTCAATTTACGTCGCTGCTATTTCAGATAGTGTATTGGGCTGAGCGGCATCTCAAAGCGCATGAAATGGCGAATAAAATGCTCTATTAAACTTCTAGGATAGGGCGAACAGAGACCCGATTAGATCATTTTACATTATGGTTAATAAAAGAATTCAGGGAAATTCTATCACATTTGTTCAATTTACGTCGCTCCTATTTCAGATACCGTATTGGGATAAGCGGCATCGCAATGCGCATGAAATGGCGAGTAAAATGCACTGTTAAACTTCTAGGATAAGGCAAACAGAGACCCGATTAGATCATTTTATATTACGGTTAATATAAGAATTCAGCGTAATTCTATCACATTTGTTCATCTTACGTCGCTCCTATTTCAGATTGCGTATTGGGCTAAGCGGCATCTCAAAGCGCATGAAATGGCGAGTAAAATGCACTATTAAACTTCTAGGGTAGGGCAAACAGAGTCCCGATTAGATCATTTTATATTATAGTTAATTTAAGAATTCAACAAAATTCTATCACATTTGTTCAATTTACGTCGTTCCTAGTTCAGACAGCGTACTGTGCTAGGCGGCATCTTAAAGCGCGCAGAATGGCGAGTAAAATGCACTATTAAACTTCTATGATAGGGCAATCAGAGACCCGATTAGATCATTTTATATTTTGTTTAATATAAGAATTCAGGGACATTCTATCACATTTGTTCAATTTACGTCGCTCCTATTTCAGATAGCGTATTGGGCTAAGAGGCATCTCAAAGCGCAAGAAATGGCGAGTACAATGCACTATTAAACTTCTAGGGTAGGTCAAACAGAGACCCGATTAGATCATTCTATATTATGGTTAATTTAAGAATTCAGCAAAATTTTATGACATTCGTTCAATTTACGTCGCTCCTATTTCAGATAGCGTACTGGGCTAAGCGGCATCTCAAAGCGCATGAAATGGCGAGTAAAATGCACGATTATACTTCTAGGGTAGGGCAAACAGAGACCCGATTAGATCATTTTATATTTTGTTTAATATAAGATTTCAGGGAAATTCTATCACATTTGTTCAATTTACGTCGCTGCAATTTCAGATAGCGTATTGGGCTAAGCGACATCTCAAAGCGCATGAAATGACGAGTGAAATGCAATATTAAACTTCTTGGGTAGGGCGAAGAGAGATCCGATTACATCATTTTATATTATGTTTAATTTAAGAATTCAGCGAAATTCTATCACATTTGTTCAATTTACGTCGTTCCTATTTCAGATAGCGTACTGTGCTAGGCGGCATCTTAAAGCGCGCGGAATGGCGAGTAAAATGCACTATTAAACTTCTAGGGTAGGGCAAACAGAGACCCGATTAGATCATTTTATATTATGGTTAATTTAAGAATTCAGCGAAATTCTATCACATTTGTTCAACTTACGTCGCTCCTATTTCAGATAGCGTATTGGGCTAAGCGGCATCTCAAAGCGCATGAAATGGCGAGTAAAATGCACTATTAAACTTCTAGGGTAGGGCAAACAGAGTCCCGATTAGATCATTTTATATTATGGTTAATATAAGAATTCAGCAAAATTCTATCACATTTGTTCAATTTACGTCGTTCCTATTTCAGATAGCGTACTGTGCTAGGCGGCATCTTAAAGCGCGCGGAATGGCGAGTAAAATGCACTCTCAAACTTGTAGGGTAGGGCAAGCAGTGACCCGATTAGATCATTTTATATTATGGTTAATTTAAGAATTCAGCGAAATTCTATCACATTTGTTCAACTTAGGTCGCTCCTATTTCAGATAGCGTATTGGCCTAAGCGGCATCTCAAAGCGCATGAAATGGGGAGTAAAATGCACTATTAAACTTCTAGGGTAGGGCAAACAGAGTCCCGATTAGATCATTTTATATTATAGTTAATTTAAGAATTCAGCGAAATTCTATCACATTTGTTCAATTTACGTAGTTCCGATATCAAATAGTGTTCTGGGCTAGGCGGCATCTTAAAGCGCGCGGAATGTCGAGTAAAATGCACTATTAAACTTCTATGATAGGGCAATCAGAGACCCGATTAGATCATTTTATATTTTGGTTAATATAAGAATTCAGCGAAATTCTATCACATTTGTTCAATTTACGTCGCTCCTATTCCAGATAGCTTATTGGGCTAAGCGGCATCTCAAAGCGCATGAAATGGCGAGTAAAATGCACTATTAAACTTCTAGGGTAAGGCAATCAGAGTCCCGATTAGATCATTTTATATTTTGTTTAATATAAGATTTCAGGGAAATTCTATCACATTTGTTCAATTTACGTCGCTCCAATTTCAGATAGCGTATTGGGCTAAGCGACATCTCAAATCGCATGAAATGACGAGTGAAATGCAATATTAAACTTCTTGGGTAGGGCGAAGAGAGATCCGATTACATCATTTTATATTATGGTTAATTTAAGAATTCAGCGAAATTCTATCACATTTGTTCAATTTACGTCGTTCCTATTTCAGATAGCGTACTGTGCTAGGCGGCATCTTAAAGCGCGCGGAATGGCGAGTAAAATGCACTATTAAACTTCTAGGGTAGGGCAAACAGAGACCCGATTAGATCATTTTATATTATGGTTAATTTAAGAATTCAGCGAAATTCTATCACATTTGTTCAACTTACGTCGCTCCTATTTCAGATAGCGTATTGGGCTAAGCGGCATCTCAAAGCGCATGAAATGGCGAGTAAAATGCACTATTAAACTTCTATGATAGGGCAATCAGAGACCCGATTAGATCATTTTATATTTTGGTTAATATAAGAATTCAGCGAAATTCTATCACATTTGTTCAATTTACGTAGTTCCGATATCAAATAGTGTTCTGGGCTAGGCGGCATCTTAAAGCGCGCGGAATGTCGAGTAAAATGCACTATTAAACTTCTATGATAGGGCAATCAGAGACCCGATTAGATCATTTTATATTTTGGTTAATATAAGAATTCAGCGAAATTCTATCACATTTGTTCAATTTACGTAGTTCCTATTCCAGATAGCTTATTGGGCTAAGCGGCATCTCAAAGCGCATGAAATGGCGAGTAAAATGCACTATTAAACTTCTAGGGTAAGGCAATCAGAGTCCCGATTAGATCATTTTATATTTTTTTAATATAAGATTTCAGGGAAATTCTATCACATTTGTTCAATTTACGTCGCTCCAATTTCAGATAGCGTATTGGGCTAAGCGACATCTCAAAGCGCATGAAATGACGAGTGAAATGCAATATTAAACTTCTTGGGTAGGGCGAAGAGAGATCCGATTACATCATTTTATATTATGGTTAATTTAAGAATTCAGCGAAATTCTATCACATTTGTTCAATTTACGTCGTTCCTATTTCAGATAGCGTACTGTGCTAGGCGGCATCTTAAAGCGCGCGGAATGGCGAGTAAAATGCACTATTAAACTTCTAGGGTAGGGCAAACAGAGACCCGATTAGATCACTTTATATTATGGTTAATTTAAGAATTCAGCGAAATTCTATCACATTTGTTCAACTTAGGTCGCTCCTATTTCAGATAGCGTATTGTGCTAAGCGGCATCTCAAAGCGCATGAAATGGCGAATAAAATGCACTATTAAACTTCTAGGCTAGGGCGAACAGAGACCCGATTAGATCATTTCACATTATGGTTAATAAAAGAATTCAGCGAATTTCTATCACATTTGTTCAACTTAGGTCGCTCCTATTTCAGATAGCGTATTGGGCTAAGCGGCATCTCAAAGCTCATGAAATGGCGAGTAAAATGCACTATTAAACTTCTAGGGTAGGGCAAACAGAGTCCCGATTAGATAATTTTATATTATAGTTAATTTAAGAATTCAGCAAAATTCTATCACATTTGTTCAATTTACGTCGTTCCTATTTCAGACAGCGTACTGTGCTAGGCGGCATCTTAAAGCGCGCAGAATGGCGAGTAAAATGCACTATTAAACTTCTATGATAGGGCAATCAGAGACCCGATGAGATCATTTTATATTTTGGTTAATATAAGAACTCAGCGAAATTCTATCACATTTCTTCAATTTACGTCGTTCCTATTTCAGATAGCGTACTGTGCTAGGCGGCATCTTAAAGCGCGCGGAATGGCGAGTAAAATGCACTATTAAACTTCTAGGGTAGGGCAAACAGAGACCCGATCAGATCATTTTATATTATGGTTAATTTAAGAATTCAGCGAAATTCTATCACATTTGTTCAACTTAGGTCGCTCCTATTTCAGATAGCGTATTGGGCTAAGCGGCATCTCAAAGCGCATGAAATGGCGAGTAAAATGCACTATTAAACTTCTAGGGTAGGGCAAACAGAGTCCCGATTAGATAATTTTATATTATAGTTAATTTAAGAATTCAGCAAAATTCTATCACATTTGTTCAATTTACGTCGTTCCTAGTTCAGACAGCGTACTGTGCTAGGCGGCATCTTAAAGCGCGCAGAATGGCGAGTAAAATGCACTATTAAACTTCTATGATAGGGCAATCAGAGACCCGATTAGATCATTTTATATTTTGGTTAATATAAGAATTCAGGGACATTCTATCACATTTGTTCAATTTACGTCGTTCCTATCTCAGATAGTGTTCTGGGCTAGGCGGCATCTTAAAGCGCGCGGAATGTCGAGTAAAATGCACTATTAAACTTCTATGATAGGGCAATCAGAGACCCGATTAGATCATTTTATAGTATGGTTAATTTAAGAATTCAGCGAAATTCTATCACATTTGTTCAACTTACGTCGCTCCTATTTCAGATAGCGTATTGTGCTAAGCGGCATCTCAAAGCGCATGAAATGGCGAATAAAATGCACTATTAAACTTCTAGGCTAGGGCGAACAGAGACCCGATTAGATCATTTCACATTATGGTTAATAAAAGAATTCAGCGAATTTCTATCACATTTGTTCAACTTAGGTCGCTCCTATTTCAGATAGCGTATTGGGCTAAGCGGCATCTCAAAGCGCATGAAATGGCGAGTAAAATGCACTATTAAACTTCTAGGGTAGGGCAAACAGAGTGCCGATTAGATCATTTTATATTATGGTTAATATAAGAATTCAGCAAAATTCTATCACATTTGTTCAATTTACGTCGTTCCTATTTCAGACAGCGTACTGTGCTAGGCGGCATCTTAAAGCGCGCAGAATGGCGAGTAAAATGCACTATTAAACTTCTATGATAGGGCAATCAGAGACCCGATTAGATCATTTTATATTTTGGTTAATATAAGAACTCAGCGAAATTCTATCACATTTCTTCAATTTACGTCGTTCCTATTTCAGATAGCGTACTGTGCTAGGCGGCATCTTAAAGCGCGCGGAATGGCGAGTAAAATGCACTATTAAACTTCTTGGGTAGGGCAAACAGAGACCCGATTAGATCATTTTATATTATGGTTAATTTAAGAATTCAGCGAAATTCTATCACATTTGTTCAACTTAGGTCGCTCCTATTTCAGATAGCGTATTGGGCTAAGCGACATCTCAAAGCGCATGAAATGGCGAGTAAAATGCACTATTAAACTTCTAGGGTAGGGCAAACAGAGTCCCGATTAGATCATTTTATATTATAGTTAATTTAAGAATTCAGCAAAATTCTATCACATTTGTTCAATTTACGTCGTTCCTATTTCAGACAGCGTACTGTGCTAGGCGGCATCTTAAAGCGCGCAGAATGGCGAGTAAAATGCACTATTAAACTTCTATGATAGGGCAATTAGAGACCCGATTAGATCATTTTATATTTTGTTTAATATAAGAATTCAGGGACATTCTATCACATTTGTTTAATTTACGTCGCTCCTATTTCAGATAGCGTATTGGGCTAAGCGGCATCTCAAAGCGCAAGAAATGGCGAGTACAATGCACTATTAAACTTCTAGGGTAGGTCAAACAGAGACCCGATTAGATCATTCTATATTATGGTTAATTTAAGAATTCAGCAAAATTTTATGACATTCGTTCAATTTACGTCGCTCCTATTTCAGATAGCGTACTGGGCTAAGCGGCATCTCAAAGCGCATGAAATGGCGAGTAAAATGCACGATTATACTTCTAGGGTAGGGCAAACAGAGACCCGATTAGATCATTTTATATTTTATTTAATATAAGATTTCAGGGAAATTCTATCACATTTGTTCAATTTACGTCGCTGCAATTTCAGATAGCGTATTGGGCTAAGCGACATCTCAAAGCGCATGAAATGACGAGTGAAATGCAATATTAAACTTCTTGGGTAGGGCGAAGAGAGATCCGATTACATCATTTTATATTATGTTTAATTTAAGAATTCAGCGAAATTCTATCACATTTGTTCAATTTACGTCGTTCCTATTTCAGATAGCGTACTGTGCTAGGCGGCATCTTAAAGCGCGCGGAATGGCGAGTAAAATGCACCATTAAACTTCTAGGGTAGGGCAAACAGAGACCCGATTAGATCATTTTATATTATGGTTAATTTAAGAATTCAGCGAAATTCTATCACATTTGTTCAACTTACGTCGCTCCTATTTCAGATAGCGTATTGGGCTAAGCGGCATCTCAAAGCGCATGAAATGGCGAGTAAAATGCACTATTAAACTTCTATGATAGGGCAATCAGAGACCCGATTAGATCATTTTATATTTTGGTTAATATAAGAATTCAGCGAAATTCTATCACATTTGTTCAATTTACGTAGTTCCGATATCAAATAGTGTTCTGGGCTAGGCGGCATCTTAAAGCGCGCGGAATGTCGAGTAAAATGCACTATTAAACTTCTATGATAGGGCAATCAGAGACCCGATTAGATCATTTTATATTTTGGTTAATATAAGAATTCAGCGAAATTCTATCACATTTGTTCAATTTACGTCGCTCCTATTCCAGATAGCTTATTGGGCTAAGCGGCATCTCAAAGCGCATGAAATGGCGAGTAAAATGCACTATTAAACTTCTAGGGTAAGGCAATCAGAGTCCCGATTAGATCATTTTATATTTTGTTTAATATAAGATTTCAGGGAAATTCTATCACATTTGTTCAATTTACGTCGCTCCAATTTCAGATAGCGTATTGGGCTAAGCGACATCTCAAAGCGCATGAAATGACGAGTGAAATGCAATATTAAACTTCTTGGGTAGGGCGAAGAGAGATCCGATTATATGATTTTATATTATGGTTAATTTAAGAATTCAGCGAAATTCTATCACATTTGTTCAATTTACGTCGTTCCTATTTCAGATAGCGTACTGTGCTAGGCGGCATCTTAAAGCGCGCAGAATGGCGAGTAAAATGCACTATTAAACTTCTATGATAGGGCAATCAGAGACCCGATTAGATCATTTTATATTTTGGTTAATATAAGAACTCAGCGAAATTCTATCACATTTCTTCAATTTACGTCGTTCCTATTTCAGATAGCGTACTGTGCTAGGCGGCATCTTAAAGCGCGCGGAATGGCGAGTAAAATGCACTATTAAACTTCTTGGGTAGGGCAAACAGAGACCCGATTAGATCATTTTATATTATGGTTAATTTAAGAATTCAGCGAAATTCTATCACATTTGTTCAACTTAGGTCGCTCCTATTTCAGATAGCGTATTGGGCTAAGCGGCATCTCAAAGCGCATGAAATGGCGAGTAAAATGCACTATTAAACTTCTAGGGTAGGGCAAACAGAGTCCCGATTAGATCATTTTATATTATAGTTAATTTAAGAATTCAGCAAAATTCTATCACATTTGTTCAATTTACGTCGTTCCTATTTCAGACAGCGTACTGTGCTAGGCGGCATCTTAAAGCGCGCAGAATGGCGAGTAAAATGCACTATTAAACTTCTATGATAGGGCAATTAGAGACCCGATTAGATCATTTTATATTTTGTTTAATATAAGAATTCAGGGACATTCTATCACATTTGTTTAATTTACGTCGCTCCTATTTCAGATAGCGTATTGGGCTAAGCGGCATCTCAAAGCGCAAGAAATGGCGAGTACAATGCACTATTAAACTTCTAGGGTAGGTCAAACAGAGACCCGATTAGATCATTCTATATTATGGTTAATTTAAGAATTCAGCAAAATTTTATGACATTCGTTCAATTTACGTCGCTCCTATTTCAGATAGCGTACTGGGCTAAGCGGCATCTCAAAGCGCATGAAATGGCGAGTAAAATGCACGATTATACTTCTAGGGTAGGGCAAACAGAGACCCGATTAGATCATTTTATATTTTATTTAATATAAGATTTCAGGGAAATTCTATCACATTTGTTCAATTTACGTCGCTGCAATTTCAGATAGCGTATTGGGCTAAGCGACATCTCAAAGCGCATGAAATGACGAGTGAAATGCAATATTAAACTTCTTGGGTAGGGCGAAGAGAGATCCGATTACATCATTTTATATTATGTTTAATTTAAGAATTCAGCGAAATTCTATCACATTTGTTCAATTTACGTCGTTCCTATTTCAGACAGCGTACTGTGCTAGGCGGCATCTTAAAGCGCGCAGAATGGCGAGTAAAATGCACTATTAAACTTCTATGATAGGGCAATCAGAGACCCGATTAGATCATTTTATATTTTGTTTAATATAAGAATTCAGGGACATTCTATCACATTTGTTCAATTTACGTCGCTCCTATTTCAGATAGCGTATTGGGCTAAGCGGCATCTCAAAGCGCAAGAAATGGCGAGTACAATGCACTATTAAACTTCTAGGGTAGGTCAAACAGAGACCCGATTAGATCATTCTATATTATGGTTAATTTAAGAATTCAGCAAAATTTTATGACATTCGTTCAATTTACGTCGCTCCTATTTCAGATAGCGTACTGGGCTAAGCGGCATCTCAAAGCGCATGAAATGGCGAGTAAAATGCACGATTATACTTCTAGGGTAGGGCAAACAGAGACCCGATTAGATCATTTTATATTTTGGTTAATATAAGAATTCAGCGAAATTCTATCACATTTGTTCAATTTACGTCGCTCCTATTTCAGATAGCGTGTTGGGCTAAGCGGCATCTCAAAGCGCATGAAATGGCGAGTAAAATGCCTTATTAAACTTCTTGGGTAAGGCAAACAGAGACCCGATTAGGTCATTTTATATTACGGTGAATATAATATTTCAGCGTAATTCTATCACATTTGTTCAATTAACGTCGCTCCTATTGCAAATAGCGTACTGGGCTATGCGGCATCTTGAAGCGCATGAAATGGCGAGTAAAATGCACTGTTAAACTTCTAGGATAAGGGAAACAGAGACCCGAATAGATCATTTTATATTACGGTTAATATAAGAATTCAGCGTAATTCTATCACATTTGTTCAATTTACGTCGCTCCTATTTCAGATAGCGTATTGGACTAGGCGGCACCTTAAAGCGCATGAAATGACGAGTAAAACGCACTGTTAAGCTTCTATGATAGGGCAATCAGAGACCCGGATAGATCGTATTATATTATGTTTAATATAAGAATTCTGCGTAATTCTATCACATTTGTTCAATTTACGTCGCCCCTATTTCAGATAGCGTATTGGGCTAGGTTTCATCTTAAAGCGCATGAAATGTCGAGTAATGTGCACTATTAAACATCTAGGGTAGGGCAAACAGAGACCCGATTAGATCATTTTATATTATGGTTAATTTATGGATTCAGCGAAATTCTATCACATTTGTTCAATTTACGTCGCTCCTATTTCAGATAGCGTATTGGCCTGAGCGGTACCTTAAAGCACGTGGAATGACGAGTAAAATGCACTCCTAACCTTGTATGATAGGGCAATCAGAGACCCGATTAGATCATTTTATATTATGGTTAATATTAGAATTCAGCGAAATTCTAGCATATTTGTTCAATTTACGTCGCTGCTATTTCAGATAGTGTATTGGGCTGAGCGGCATCTCAAAGCGCATGAAATGGCGAATAAAATGCTCTATTAAACTTCTAGGATAGGGCGAACAGAGACCCGATTAGATCATTTTACATTATGGTTAATAAAAGAATTCAGGGAAATTCTATCACATTTGTTCAATTTACGTCGCTCCTATTTCAGATACCGTATTGGGATAAGCGGCATCGCAATGCGCATGAAATGGCGAGTAAAATGCACTGTTAAACTTCTAGGATAAGGCAAACAGAGACCCGATTAGATCATTTTATATTACGGTTAATATAAGAATTCAGCGTAATTCTGTCACATTTGTTCATCTTACGTCGCTCCTATTTCAGATTGCGTATTGGGCTAAGCGGCATCTCAAAGCGCATGAAATGGCGAGTAAAATGCACTATTAAACTTCTAGGGTAGGGCAAACAGAGTCCCGATTAGATCATTTTATATTATAGTTAATTTAAGAATTCAACAAAATTCTATCACATTTGTTCAATTTACGTCGTTCCTAGTTCAGACAGCGTACTGTGCTAGGCGGCATCTTAAAGCGCGCAGAATGGCGAGTAAAATGCACTATTAAACTTCTATGATAGGGCAATCAGAGACCCGATTAGATCATTTTATATTTTGTTTAATATAAGAATTCAGGGACATTCTATCACATTTGTTCAATTTACGTCGCTCCTATTTCAGATAGCGTATTGGGCTAAGAGGCATCTCAAAGCGCAAGAAATGGCGAGTACAATGCACTATTAAACTTCTAGGGTAGGTCAAACAGAGACCCGATTAGATCATTCTATATTATGGTTAATTTAAGAATTCAGCAAAATTTTATGACATTCGTTCAATTTACGTCGCTCCTATTTCAGATAGCGTACTGGGCTAAGCGGCATCTCAAAGCGCATGAAATGGCGAGTAAAATGCACGATTATACTTCTAGGGTAGGGCAAACAGAGACCCGATTAGATCATTTTATATTTTGTTTAATATAAGATTTCAGGGAAATTCTATCACATTTGTTCAATTTACGTCGCTGCAATTTCAGATAGCGTATTGGGCTAAGCGACATCTCAAAGCGCATGAAATGACGAGTGAAATGCAATATTAAACTTCTTGGGTAGGGCGAAGAGAGATCCGATTACATCATTTTATATTATGTTTAATTTAAGAATTCAGCGAAATTCTATCACATTTGTTCAATTTACGTCGTTCCTATTTCAGATAGCGTACTGTGCTAGGCGGCATCTTAAAGCGCGCGGAATGGCGAGTAAAATGCACTATTAAACTTCGAGGGTAGGGCAAACAGAGACCCGATTAGATCATTTTATATTATGGTTAATTTAAGAATTCAGCGAAATTCTATCACATTTGTTCAACTTACGTCGCTCCTATTTCAGATAGCGTATTGGGCTAAGCGGCATCTCAAAGCGCATGAAATGGCGAGTAAAATGCACTATTAAACTTCTAGGGTAGGGCAAACAGAGTCCCGATTAGATCATTTTATATTATGGTTAATATAAGAATTCAGCAAAATTCTATCACATTTGTTCAATTTACGTCGTTCCTATTTCAGATAGCGTACTGTGCTAGGCGGCATCTTAAAGCGCGCGGAATGGCGAGTAAAATGCACTATTAAACTTCTAGGGTAGGGCAAACAGAGACCCGATTAGATCATTTTATATTATGGTTAATTTAAGAATTCAGCGAAATTCTATCACATTTGTTCAACTTACGTCGCTCCTATTTCAGATAGCGTATTGGGCTAAGCGGCATCTCAAAGCGCATGAAATGGCGAGTAAAATGCACTATTAAACTTCTATGATAGGGCAATCAGAGACCCGATTAGATCATTTTATATTTTGGTTAATATAAGAATTCAGCGAAATTCTATCACATTTGTTCAATTTACGTAGTTCCGATATCAAATAGTGTTCTGGGCTAGGCGGCATCTTAAAGCGCGCGGAATGTCGAGTAAAATGCACTATTAAACTTCTATGATAGGGCAATCAGAGACCCGATTAGATCATTTTATATTTTGGTTAATATAAGAATTCAGCGAAATTCTATCACATTTGTTCAATTTACGTAGTTCCTATTCCAGATAGCTTATTGGGCTAAGCGGCATCTCAAAGCGCATGAAATGGCGAGTAAAATGCACTATTAAACTTCTAGGGTAAGGCAATCAGAGTCCCGATTAGATCATTTTATTTTTTTTTAATATAAGATTTCAGGGAAATTCTATCACATTTGTTCAATTTACGTCGCTCCAATTTCAGATAGCGTATTGGGCTAAGCGACATCTCAAAGCGCATGAAATGACGAGTGAAATGCAATATTAAACTTCTTGGGTAGGGCGAAGAGAGATCCGATTACATCATTTTATATTATGGTTAATTTAAGAATTCAGCGAAATTCTATCACATTTGTTCAATTTACGTCGTTCCTATTTCAGATAGCGTACTGTGCTAGGCGGCATCTTAAAGCGCGCGGAATGGCGAGTAAAATGCACTATTAAACTTCTAGGGTAGGGCAAACAGAGACCCGATTAGATCACTTTATATTATGGTTAATTTAAGAATTCAGCGAAATTCTATCACATTTGTTCAACTTAGGTCGCTCCTATTTCAGATAGCGTATTGTGCTAAGCGGCATCTCAAAGCGCATGAAATGGCGAATAAAATGCACTATTAAACTTCTAGGCTAGGGCGAACAGAGACCCGATTAGATCATTTCACATTATGGTTAATAAAAGAATTCAGCGAATTTCTATCACATTTGTTCAACTTAGGTCGCTCCTATTTCAGATAGCGTATTGGGCTAAGCGGCATCTCAAAGCTCATGAAATGGCGAGTAAAATGCACTATTAAACTTCTAGGGTAGGGCAAACAGAGTGCCGATTAGATCATTTTATATTATGGTTAATATAAGAATTCAGCAAAATTCTATCACATTTGTTCAATTTACGTCGTTCCTATTTCAGACAGCGTACTGTGCTAGGCGGCATCTTAAAGCGCGCAGAATGGCGAGTAAAATGCACTATTAAACTTCTATGATAGGGCAATCAGAGACCCGATGAGATCATTTTATATTTTGGTTAATATAAGAACTCAGCGAAATTCTATCACATTTCTTCAATTTACGTCGTTCCTATTTCAGATAGCGTACTGTGCTAGGCGGCATCTTAAAGCGCGCGGAATGGCGAGTAAAATGCACTATTAAACTTCTAGGGTAGGGCAAACAGAGACCCGATCAGATCATTTTATATTATGGTTAATTTAAGAATTCAGCGAAATTCTATCACATTTGTTCAACTTAGGTCGCTCCTATTTCAGATAGCGTATTGGGCTAAGCGGCATCTCAAAGCGCATGAAATGGCGAGTAAAATGCACTATTAAACTTCTAGGGTAGGGCAAACAGAGTCCCGATTAGATAATTTTATATTATAGTTAATTTAAGAATTCAGCAAAATTCTATCACATTTGTTCAATTTACGTCGTTCCTAGTTCAGACAGCGTACTGTGCTAGGCGGCATCTTAAAGCGCGCAGAATGGCGAGTAAAATGCACTATTAAACTTCTATGATAGGGCAATCAGAGACCCGATTAGATCATTTTATATTTTGGTTAATATAAGAATTCAGGGACATTCTATCACATTTGTTCAATTTACGTCGTTCCTATCTCAAATAGTGTTCTGGGCTAGGCGGCATCTTAAAGCGCGCGGAATGTCGAGTAAAATGCACTATTAAACTTCTATGATAGGGCAATCAGAGACCCGATTAGATCATTTTATAGTATGGTTAATTTAAGAATTCAGCGAAATTCTATCACATTTGTTCAACTTACGTCGCTCCTATTTCAGATAGCGTATTGTGCTAAGCGGCATCTCAAAGCGCATGAAATGGCGAATAAAATGCACTATTAAACTTCTAGGCTAGGGCGAACAGAGACCCGATTAGATCATTTCACATTATGGTTAATAAAAGAATTCAGCGAATTTCTATCACATTTGTTCAACTTAGGTCGCTCCTATTTCAGATAGCGTATTGGGCTAAGCGGCATCTCAAAGCGCATGAAATGGCGAGTAAAATGCACTATTAAACTTCTAGGGTAGGGCAAACAGAGTGCCGATTAGATCATTTTATATTATGGTTAATATAAGAATTCAGCAAAATTCTATCACATTTGTTCAATTTACGTCGTTCCTATTTCAGACAGCGTACTGTGCTAGGCGGCATCTTAAAGCGCGCAGAATGGCGAGTAAAATGCACTATTAAACTTCTATGATAGGGCAATCAGAGACCCGATTAGATCATTTTATATTTTGGTTAATATAAGAACTCAGCGAAATTCTATCACATTTCTTCAATTTACGTCGTTCCTATTTCAGATAGCGTACTGTGCTAGGCGGCATCTTAAAGCGCGCGGAATGGCGAGTAAAATGCACTATTAAACTTCTTGGGTAGGGCAAACAGAGACCCGATTAGATCATTTTATATTATGGTTAATATAAGAATTCAGCAAAATTCTATCACATTTGTTCAATTTACGTCGTTCCTATTTCAGACAGCGTACTGTGCTAGGCGGCATCTTAAAGCGCGCAGAATGGCGAGTAAAATGCACTATTAAACTTCTATGATAGGGCAATCAGAGACCCGATTAGATCATTTTATATTTTGGTTAATATAAGAACTCAGCGAAATTCTATCACATTTCTTCAATTTACGTCGTTCCTATTTCAGATAGCGTACTGTGCTAGGCGGCATCTTAAAGCGCGCGGAATGGCGAGTAAAATGCACTATTAAACTTCTTGGGTAGGGCAAACAGAGACCCGATTAGATCATTTTATATTATGGTTAATTTAAGAATTCAGCGAAATTCTATCACATTTGTTCAACTTAGGTCGCTCCTATTTCAGATAGCGTATTGGGCTAAGCGGCATCTCAAAGCGCATGAAATGGCGAGTAAAATGCACTATTAAACTTCTAGGGTAGGGCAAACAGAGTCCCGATTAGATCATTTTATATTATAGTTAATTTAAGAATTCAGCAAAATTCTATCACATTTGTTCAATTTACGTCGTTCCTATTTCAGACAGCGTACTGTGCTAGGCGGCATCTTAAAGCGCGCAGAATGGCGAGTAAAATGCACTATTAAACTTCTATGATAGGGCAATTAGAGACCCGATTAGATCATTTTATATTTTGTTTAATATAAGAATTCAGGGACATTCTATCACATTTGTTTAATTTACGTCGCTCCTATTTCAGATAGCGTATTGGGCTAAGCGGCATCTCAAAGCGCAAGAAATGGCGAGTACAATGCACTATTAAACTTCTAGGGTAGGTCAAACAGAGACCCGATTAGATCATTCTATATTATGGTTAATTTAAGAATTCAGCAAAATTTTATGACATTCGTTCAATTTACGTCGCTCCTATTTCAGATAGCGTACTGGGCTAAGCGGCATCTCAAAGCGCATGAAATGGCGAGTAAAATGCACGATTATACTTCTAGGGTAGGACAAACAGAGACCCGATTAGATCATTTTATATTTTATTTAATATAAGATTTCAGGGAAATTCTATCACATTTGTTCAATTTACGTCGCTGCAATTTCAGATAGCGTATTGGGCTAAGCGACATCTCAAAGCGCATGAAATGACGAGTGAAATGCAATATTAAACTTCTTGGGTAGGGCGAAGAGAGATCCGATTACATCATTTTATATTATGTTTAATTTAAGAATTCAGCGAAATTCTATCACATTTGTTCAATTTACGTCGTTCCTATTTCAGATAGCGTACTGTGCTAGGCGGCATCTTAAAGCGCGCGGAATGGCGAGTAAAATGCACCATTAAACTTCTAGGGTAGGGCAAACAGAGACCCGATTAGATCATTTTATATTATGGTTAATTTAAGAATTCAGCGAAATTCTATCACATTTGTTCAACTTACGTCGCTCCTATTTCAGATAGCGTATTGGGCTAAGCGGCATCTCAAAGCGCATGAAATGGCGAGTAAAATGCACTATTAAACTTCTATGATAGGGCAATCAGAGACCCGATTAGATCATTTTATATTTTGGTTAATATAAGAATTCAGCGAAATTCTATCACATTTGTTCAATTTACGTAGTTCCGATATCAAATAGTGTTCTGGGCTAGGCGGCATCTTAAAGCGCGCGGAATGTCGAGTAAAATGCACTATTAAACTTCTATGATAGGGCAATCAGAGACCCGATTAGATCATTTTATATTTTGTTTAATATAAGAATTCAGGGACATTCTATCACATTTGTTCAATTTACGTCGCTCCTATTTCAGATAGCGTATTGGGCTAAGAGGCTTCTCAAAGCGCAAGAAATGGCGAGTACAATGCACTATTAAACTTCTAGGGTAGGTCAAACAGAGACCCGATTAGATCATTCTATATTATGGTTAATTTAAGAATTCAGCAAAATTTTATGACATTCGTTCAATTTACGTCGCTCCTATTTCAGATAGCGTACTGGGCTAAGCGGCATCTCAAAGCGCATGAAATGGCGAGTACAATGCACTATTAAACTTCTAGGGTAGGTCAAACAGAGACCCGATTAGATCATTCTATATTATGGTTAATTTAAGAATTCAGCAAAATTTTATGACATTCGTTCAATTTACGTCGCTCCTATTTCAGATAGCGTATTGGGCTAAGCGACATCTCAAAGCGCATGAAATGACGAGTGAAATGCAATATTATACTTCTTGGGTAGGGCGAAGAGAGATCCGATTACATCATTTTATATTATGTTTAATTTAAGAATTCAGCGAAATTCTATCACATTTGTTCAATTTACGTAGTTCCGATATCAAATAGTGTTCTGGGCTAGGCGGCATCTTAAAGCGCGCGGAATGTCGAGTAAAATGCACTATTAAACTTCTATGATAGGGCAATCAGAGACCCGATTAGATCATTTTATATTTTGGTTAATATAAGAATTCAGCGAAATTCTATCACATTTGTTCAATTTACGTCGCTCCTATTCCAGATAGCTTATTGGGCTAAGCGGCATCTCAAAGCGCATGAAATGGCGAGTAAAATGCACTATTAAACTTCTAGGGTAAGGCAATCAGAGTCCCGATTAGATCATTTTATATTTTGTTTAATATAAGATTTCAGGGAAATTCTATCACATTTGTTCAATTTACGTCGCTCCAATTTCAGATAGCGTATTGGGCTAAGCGACATCTCAAATCGCATGAAATGACGAGTGAAATGCAATATTAAACTTCTTGGGTAGGGCGAAGAGAGATCCGATTACATCATTTTATATTATGGTTAATTTAAGAATTCAGCGAAATTCTATCACATTTGTTCAATTTACGTCGTTCCTATTTCAGATAGCGTACTGTGCTAGGCGGCATCTTAAAGCGCGCGGAATGGCGAGTAAAATGCACTATTAAACTTCTAGGGTAGGGCAAACAGAGACCCGATTAGATCATTTTATATTATGGTTAATTTAAGAATTCAGCGAAATTCTATCACATTTGTTCAACTTACGTCGCTCCTATTTCAGATAGCGTATTGGGCTAAGCGGCATCTCAAAGCGCATGAAATGGCGAGTAAAATGCACTATTAAACTTCTATGATAGGGCAATCAGAGACCCGATTAGATCATTTTATATTTTGGTTAATATAAGAATTCAGCGAAATTCTATCACATTTGTTCAATTTACGTAGTTCCGATATCAAATAGTGTTCTGGGCTAGGCGGCATCTTAAAGCGCGCGGAATGTCGAGTAAAATGCACTATTAAACTTCTATGATAGGGCAATCAGAGACCCGATTAGATCATTTTATATTTTGGTTAATATAAGAATTCAGCGAAATTCTATCACATTTGTTCAATTTACGTAGTTCCTATTCCAGATAGCTTATTGGGCTAAGCGGCATCTCAAAGCGCATGAAATGGCGAGTAAAATGCACTATTAAACTTCTAGGGTAAGGCAATCAGAGTCCCGATTAGATCATTTTATATTTTTTTAATATAAGATTTCAGGGAAATTCTATCACATTTGTTCAATTTACGTCGCTCCAATTTCAGATAGCGTATTGGGCTAAGCGACATCTCAAAGCGCATGAAATGACGAGTGAAATGCAATATTAAACTTCTTGGGTAGGGCGAAGAGAGATCCGATTACATCATTTTATATTATGGTTAATTTAAGAATTCAGCGAAATTCTATCACATTTGTTCAATTTACGTCGTTCCTATTTCAGATAGCGTACTGTGCTAGGCGGCATCTTAAAGCGCGCGGAATGGCGAGTAAAATGCACTATTAAACTTCTAGGGTAGGGCAAACAGAGACCCGATTAGATCACTTTATATTATGGTTAATTTAAGAATTCAGCGAAATTCTATCACATTTGTTCAACTTAGGTCGCTCCTATTTCAGATAGCGTATTGGGCTAAGCGGCATCTCAAAGCGCATGAAATGGCGAGTAAAATGCACTATTAAACTTCTAGGGTAGGGCAAACAGAGTCCCGATTAGATCATTTTATATTATAGTTAATTTAAGAATTCAGCAAAATTCTATCACATTTGTTCAATTTACGTCGTTCCTATTTCAGACAGCGTACTGTGCTAGGCGGCATCTTAAAGCGCGCAGAATGGCGAGTAAAATGCACTGTTAAACTTCTATGATAGGGCAATCAGAGACCCGATTAGATCATTTTATATTTTGGTTAATATAAGAACTCAGCGAAATTCTATCACATTTGTTCAATTTACGTCGTTCCTATCTCAAATAGTGTTCTGGGCTAGGCGGCATCTTAAAGCGCGCGGAATGTCGAGTAAAATGCACTATTAAACTTCTATGATAGGGCAATCAGAGACCCGATTAGATCATTTTATAGTATGGTTAATTTAAGAATTCAGCGAAATTCTATCACATTTGTTCAACTTACGTCGCTCTTATTTCAGATAGCGTATTGTGCTAAGCGGCATCTCAAAGCGCATGAAATGGCGAATAAAATGCACTATTAAACTTCTAGGCTAGGGCGAACAGAGACCCGATTAGATCATTTCACATTATGGTTAATAAAAGAATTCAGCGAATTTCTATCACATTTGTTCAACTTAGGTCGCTCCTATTTCAGATAGCGTATTGGGCTAAGCGGCATCTCAAAGCGCATGAAATGGCGAGTAAAATGCACTATTAAACTTCTAGGGTAGGGCAAACAGAGTGCCGATTAGATAATTTTATATTATGGTTATTATAAGAATTCAGCAAAATTCTATCACATTTGTTCAATTTACGTCGTTCCTATTTCAGACAGCGTACTGTGCTAGGCGGCATCTTAAAGCGCGCAGAATGGCGAGTAAAATGCACTATTAAACTTCTATGATAGGGCAATCAGAGACCCGATTAGATCATTTTATATTTTGGTTAATATAAGAATTCAGGGACATTCTATCACATTTGTTCAATTTACGTCGCTCCTATTTCAGATAGCGTATTGGGCTAAGCGGCATCTCAAAGCGCAAGAAATGGCGAGTACAATGCACTATTAAACTTCTAGGGTAGGTCAAACAGAGACCCGATTAGGTCATTTTATATTACGGTGAATATAATATTTCAGCGTAATTCTATCACATTTGTTCAATTAACGTCGCTCCTATTGCAAATAGCGTACTGGGCTATGCGGCATCTTGAAGCGCATGAAATGGCGAGTAAAATGCACTGTTAAACTTCTAGGATAAGGGAAACAGAGACCCGAATAGATCATTTTATATTACGGTTAATATAAGAATTCAGCGTAATTCTATCACATTTGTTCAATTTACGTCGCTCCTATTTCAGATAGCGTATTGGACTAGGCGGCACCTTAAAGCGCATGAAATGACGAGTAAAACGCACTGTTAAGCTTCTATGATAGGGCAATCAGAGACCCGGATAGATCGTATTATATTATGTTTAATATAAGAATTCTGCGTAATTCTATCACATTTGTTCAATTTACGTCGCCCCTATTTCAGATAGCGTATTGGGCTAGGTTTCATCTTAAAGCGCATGAAATGTCGAGTAAAGTGCACTATTAAACATCTAGGGTAGGGCAAACAGAGACCCGATTAGATCATTTTATATTATGGTTAATTTATGGATTCAGCGAAATTCTATCACATTTGTTCAATTTACGTCGTTCCTATTTCAGATAGCGTATTGGCCTGAGCGGTACCTTAAAGCACGTGGAATGACGAGTAAAATGCACTCCTAACCTTGTATGATAGGGCAATCAGAGACCCGATTAGATCATTTTATATTATGGTTAATATTAGAATTCAGCGAAATTCTATCATATTTGTTCAATTTACGTCGCTGCTATTTCAGATAGTGTATTGGGCTGAGCGGCATCTCAAAGCGCATGAAATGGCGAATAAAATGCTCTATTAAACTTCTAGGATAGGGCGAACAGAGACCCGATTAGATCATTTTACATTATGGTTAATAAAAGAATTCAGGGAAATTCTATCACATTTGTTCAATTTACGTCGCTCCTATTTCAGATACCGTATTGGGATAAGCGGCATCGCAATGCGCATGAAATGGCGAGTAAAATGCACTGTTAAACTTCTAGGATAAGGCAAACAGAGACCCGATTAGATCATTTTATATTACGGTTAATATAAGAATTCAGCGTAATTCTATCACATTTTTCATCTTACGTCGCTCCTATTTCAGATTGCGTATTGGGCTAAGCGGCATCTCAAAGCGCATGAAATGGCGAGTAAAATGCACTATTAAACTTCTAGGGTAGGGCAAACAGAGTCCCGATTAGATCATTTTATATTATGGTTAATATAAGAATTCAGCAAAATTCTATCACGTTTGTTCAATTTACGTCGTTCCTATTTCAGATAGCGTACTGTGCTAGGCGGCATCTTAAAGCGCGCGGAATGGCGAGTAAAATGCACTCTCAAACTTGTAGGGTAGGGCAAGCAGTGACCCGATTAGATCATTTTATATTATGGTTAATTTAAGAATTCAGCGAAATTCTATCACATTTGTTCAACTTAGGTCGCTCCTATTTCAGATAGCGTATTGGGCTAAGCGGCATCGCAAAGCGCATGAAATGGCGAGTAAAATGCACTATTAAACTTCTAGGGTAGGGCAAACAGAGTCCCGATTAGATCATTTTATATTATAGTTAATTTAAGAATTCAGCAAAATTCTATCACATTTGTTCAATTTACGTCGTTCCTATTTCAGACAGCGTACTGTGCTAGGCGGCATCTTAAAGCGCGCAGAATGGCGAGTAAAATGCACTATTAAACTTCTATGATAGGGCAATCAGAGACCCGATTAGATCATTTTATATTTTGGTTAATATAAGAATTCAGCGAAATTCTATCACATTTGTTCAATTTACGTAGTTCCGATATCAAATAGTGTTCTGGGCTAGGCGGCATCTTAAAGCGCGCGGAATGTCGAGTAAAATGCACTATTAAACTTCTATGATAGGGCAATCAGAGACCCGATTAGATCATTTTATATTTTGGTTAATATAAGAATTCAGCGAAATTCTATCACATTTGTTCAATTTACGTCGCTCCTATTCCAGATAGCTTATTGGGCTAAGCGGCATCTCAAAGCGCATGAAATGGCGAGTAAAATGCACTATTAAACTTCTAGGGTAAGGCAATCAGAGTCCCGATTAGATCATTTTATATTTTGTTTAATATAAGATTTCAGGGAAATTCTATCACATTTGTTCAATTTACGTCGCTCCAATTTCAGATAGCGTATTGGGCTAAGCGACATCTCAAATCGCATGAAATGACGAGTGAAATGCAATATTAAACTTCTTGGGTAGGGCGAAGAGAGATCCGATTACATCATTTTATATTATGGTTAATTTAAGAATTCAGCGAAATACTATCACATTTGTTCAATTTACGTCGTTCCTATTTCAGATAGCGTACTGTGCTAGGCGGCATCTTAAAGCGCGCGGAATGGCGAGTAAAATGCACTATTAAACTTCTAGGGTAGGGCAAACAGAGACCCGATTAGATCATTTTATATTATGGTTAATTTAAGAATTCAGCGAAATTCTATCACATTTGTTCAACTTACGTCGCTCCTATTTCAGATAGCGTATTGGGCTAAGCGGCATCTCAAAGCGCATGAAATGGCGAGTAAAATGCACTATTAAACTTCTATGATAGGGCAATCAGAGACCCGATTAGATCATTTTATATTTTGGTTAATATAAGAATTCAGCGAAATTCTATCACATTTGTTCAATTTACGTAGTTCCGATATCAAATAGTGTTCTGGGCTAGGCGGCATCTTAAAGCGCGCGGAATGTCGAGTAAAATGCACTATTAAACTTCTATGATAGGGCAATCAGAGACCCGATTAGATCATTTTATATTTTGGTTAATATAAGAATTCAGCGAAATTCTATCACATTTGTTCAATTTACGTCGCTCCTATTCCAGATAGCTTATTGGGCTAAGCGGCATCTCAAAGCGCATGAAATGGCGAGTAAAATGCACTATTAAACTTCTAGGGTAAGGCAATCAGAGTCCCGATTAGATCATTTTATATTTTGTTTAATATAAGATTTCAGGGAAATTCTATCACATTTGTTCAATTTACGTCGCTCCAATTTCAGATAGCGTATTGGGCTAAGCGACATCTCAAATCGCATGAAATGACGAGTGAAATGCAATATTAAACTTCTTGGGTAGGGCGAAGAGAGATCCGATTACATCATTTTATATTATGGTTAATTTTAGAATTCAGCGAAATTCTATCACATTTGTTCAATTTACGTCGTTCCTATTTCAGATAGCGTACTGTGCTAGACGGCATCTTAAAGCGCGCGGAATGGCGAGTAAAATGCACTATTAAACTTCTAGGGTAGGGCAAACAGAGACCCGATTAGATCATTTTATATTATGGTTAATTTAAGAATTCAGCGAAATTCTATCACATTTGTTCAACTTACGTCGCTCCTATTTCAGATAGCGTATTGGGCTAAGCGGCATCTCAAAGCGCATGAAATGGCGAGTAAAATGCACTATTAAACTTCTATGATAGGGCAATCAGAGACCCGATTAGATCATTTTATATTTTGGTTAATATAAGAATTCAGCGAAATTCTATCACATTTGTTCAATTTACGTAGTTCCGATATCAAATAGTGTTCTGGGCTAGGCGGCATCTTAAAGCGCGCGGAATGTCGAGTAAAATGCACTATTAAACTTCTATGATAGGGCAATCAGAGACCCGATTAGATCATTTTATATTTTGGTTAATATAAGAATTCAGCGAAATTCTATCACATTTGTTCAATTTACGTCGCTCCTATTCCAGATAGCTTATTGGGCTAAGCGGCATCTCAAAGCGCATGAAATGGCGAGTAAAATGCACTATTAAACTTCTAGGGTAAGGCAATCAGAGTCCCGATTAGATCATTTTATATTTTGTTTAATATAAGATTTCAGGGAAATTCTATCACATTTGTTCAATTTACGTCGCTCCAATTTCAGATAGCGTATTGGGCTAAGCGACATCTCAAAGCGCATGAAATGACGAGTGAAATGCAATATTAAACTTCTTGGGTAGGGCGAAGAGAGATCCGATTACATCATTTTATATTATGGTTAATTTAAGAATTCAGCGAAATTCTATCACATTTGTTCAATTTACGTCGTTCCTATTTCAGATAGCGTACTGTGCTAGGCGGCATCTTAAAGCGCGCGGAATGGCGAGTAAAATGCACTATTAAACTTCTATGATAGGGCAATCAGAGACCCGATTAGATCATTTTATAGTATGGTTAATTTAAGAATTCAGCGAAATTCTATCACATTTGTTCAACTTACGTCGCTCCTATTTCAGATAGCGTATTGTGCTAAGCGGCATCTCAAAGCGCATGAAATGGCGAATAAAATGCACTATTAAACTTCTAGGCTAGGGCGAACAGAGACCCGATTAGATCATTTCACATTATGGTTAATAAAAGAATTCAGCGAATTTCTATCACATTTGTTCAACTTAGGTCGCTCCTATTTCAGATAGCGTATTGGGCTAAGCGGCATCTCAAAGCGCATGAAATGGCGAGTAAAATGCACTATTAAACTTCTAGGGTAGGGCAAACAGAGTGCCGATTAGATAATTTTATATTATGGTTATTATAAGAATTCAGCAAAATTCTATCACATTTGTTCAATTTACGTCGTTCCTATTTCAGACAGCGTACTGTGCTAGGCGGCATCTTAAAGCGCGCAGAATGGCGAGTAAAATGCACTATTAAACTTCTATGATAGGGCAAACAGAGACCCGATCAGATCATTTTATATTTTGGTTAATATAAGAATTCAGCGAAATTCTATCACATTTGTTCAACTTAGGTCGCTCCTATTTCAGATAGCGTATTGGGCTAAGCGGCATCTCAAAGCGCATGAAATGGCGAGTAAAATGCACTATTAAACTTCTAGGGTGGGGCAAACAGAGTCCCGATTAGATCATTTTATATTATAGTTAATTTAAGAATTCAGCAAAATTCTATCACATTTGTTCAATTTACGTCGTTCCTATTTCAGACAGCGTACTGTGCTAGGCGGCATCTTAAAGCGCGCAGAATGGCGAGTAAAATGCACTATTAAACTTCTATGATAGGGCAATCAGAGACCCGATTAGATCATTTTATGTTTTGTTTAATATAAGAATTCAGGGACATTCTATCACATTTGTTCAATTTACGTCGCTCCTATTTCAGATAGCGTATTGGGCTAAGCGGCATCTCAAAGCGCAAGAAATGGCGAGTACAATGCACTATTAAACTTCTAGGGTAGGTCAAACAGAGACCCGATTAGATCATTCTATATTATGGTTAATTTAAGAATTCAGCAAAATTTTATGACATTCGTTCAATTTACGTCGCTCCTATTTCAGATAGCGTACTGGGCTAAGCGGCATCTCAAAGCGCATGAAATGGCGAGTAAAATGCACGATTATACTTCTAGGGTAGGGCAAACAGAGACCCGATTAGATCATTTTATATTTTGTTTAATATAAGATTTCAGGGAAATTCTATCACATTTGTTCAATTTACGTCGCTCCAATTTCAGATAGCGTATTGGGCTAAGCGACATCTCAAAGCGCATGAAATGACGAGTGAAATGCAATATTAAACTTCTTGGGTAGGGCGAAGAGAGATCCGATTACATCATTTTATATTATGGTTAATTTAAGAATTCAGCGAAATTCTATCACATTTGTTCAATTTACGTCGTTCCTATTTCAGACAGCGTACTGTGCTAGGCGGCATCTTAAAGCGCGCAGAATGGCGAGTAAAATGCACTATTAAACTTCTATGATAGGGCAATCAGAGACCCGATTAGATCATTTTATATTTTGGTTAATATAAGAACTCAGCGAAATTCTATCACATTTGTTCAATTTACGTCGTTCCTATCTCAAATAGTGTTCTGGGCTAGGCGGCATCTTAAAGCGCGCGGAATGTCGAGTAAAATGCACTATTAAACTTCTATGATAGGGCAATCAGAGACCCGATTAGATCATTTTATAGTATGGTTAATTTAAGAATTCATCGAAATTCTATCACATTTGTTCAACTTAGGTCGCTCCTATTTCAGATAGCGTATTGTGCTAAGCGGCATCTCAAAGCGCATGAAATGGCGAATAAAATGCACTATTAAACTTCTAGGCTAGGGCGAACAGAGACCCGATTAGATCATTTCACATTATGGTTAATAAAAGAATTCAGCGTATTTCTATCACATTTGTTCAACTTAGGTCGCTCCTATTTCAGATAGCGTATTGGGCTAAGCGGCATCTCAAAGCGCATGAAATGGCGAGTAAAATGCACTATTAAACTTCTAGGGTAGGGCAAACAGAGTGCCGATTAGATCATTTTATATTATGGTTAATATAAGAATTCAGCAAAATTCTATCACATTTGTTCAATTTACGTCGTTCCTATTTCAGACAGCGTACTGTGCTAGGCGGCATCTTAAAGCGCGCAGAATGGCGAGTAAAATGCACTATTAAACTTCTATGATAGGGCAATCAGAGACCCGATTAGATCATTTTATATTTTGGTTAATATAAGAACTCAGCGAAATTCTATCACATTTCTTCAATTTACGTCGTTCCTATTTCAGATAGCGTACTGTGCTAGGCGGCATCTTAAAGCGCGCGGAATGGCGAGTAAAATGCACTATTAAACTTCTAGGGTAGGGCAAACAGAGACCCGATCAGATCATTTTATATTATGGTTAATTTAAGAATTCAGCGAAATTCTATCACATTTGTTCAACTTAGGTCGCTCCTATTTCAGATAGCGTATTGGGCTAAGCGGCATCTCAAAGCGCATGAAATGGCGAGTAAAATGCACTATTAAACTTCTAGGGTAGGGCAAACAGAGTCCCGATTAGATCATTTTATATTATAGTTAATTTAAGAATTCAGCAAAATTCTATCACATTTGTTCAATTTACGTCGTTCCTATTTCAGACAGCGTACTGTGCTAGGCGGCATCTTAAAGCGCGCAGAATGGCGAGTAAAATGCACTATTAAACTTCTATGATAGGGCAATCAGAGACCCGATTAGATCATTTTATATTTTGTTTAATATAAGAATTCAGGGACATTCTATCACATTTGTTCAATTTACGTCGCTCCTATTTCAGATAGCGTATTGGGCTAGGCGGCATCTCAAAGCGCAAGAAATGGCGAGTACAATGCACTATTAAACTTCTAGGGTAGGTCAAACAGAGACCCGATTAGATCATTCTATATTATGGTTAATTTAAGAATTCAGCAAAATTTTATGACATTCGTTCAATTTACGTCGCACCTATTTCAGATAGCGTACTGGGCTAAGCGGCATCTCAAAGCGCATGAAATGGCGAGTAAAATGCACGATTATACTTCTAGGGTAGGGCAACCAGAGACCCGATTAGATCATTTTATATTTTGGTTAATATAAGAATTCAGCGAAATTCTATCACATTTGTTCAATTTACGTCGCTCCTATTTCAGATAGCGTGTTGGGCTAAGCGGCATCTCAAAGCTCATGAAGTGACGAGTAAAATGCCTTATTAAACTTCTTGGGTAAGGCAAACAGAGACCCGATTAGATCATTTTATATTACGGTGAATATAATATTTCAGCGTAATTCTATCACATTTGTTCAATTAACGTCGCTCCTATTGCAAATAGCGTACTGGGCTATGCGGCATCTTGAAGCGCATGAAATGGCGAGTAAAATGCACTGTTAAACTTCTAGGATAAGGGAAACAGAGACCCGAATAGATCATTTTATATTACGGTTAATATAAGAATTCAGCGTAATTCTATCACATTTGTTCAATTTACGTCGCTCCTATTTCAGATAGCGTATTGGACTAGGCGGCACCTTAAAGCGCATGAAATGACGAGTAAAACGCACTGTTAAGCTTCTATGATAGGGCAATCAGAGACCCGGATAGATTGTATTATATTATGTTTAATATAAGAATTCTGCGTAATTCTATCACATTTGTTCAATTTACGTCGCCCCTATTTCAGATAGCGTATTGGGCTAGGTTTCATCTTAAAGCGCATGAAATGTCGAGTAAAGTGCACTATTAAACATCTAGGGTAGGGCAAACAGAGACCCGATTAGATCATTTTATATTATGGTTAATTTATGGATTCAGCGAAATTCTATCACATTTGTTCAATTTACGTCGCTCCTATTTCAGATAGCGTATTGGCCTGAGCGGTACCTTAAAGCACGTGGAATGACGAGTAAAATGCATTCCTAACGTTGTATGATAGGGCAATCGGAGACCCGATTAGATCATTTTATATTATGGTTAATATAAGAATTCAGCGAAATTCTATCATATTTGTTCAATTTACGTCGCTGCTATTTCAGATAGTGTATTGGGCTGAGCGGCATCTCAAAGCGCATGAAATGGCGAATAAAATGCTCTATTAAACTTCTAGGATAGGGCGAACAGAGACCCGATTAGATCATTTTACATTATGGTTAATAAAAGAATTCAGGGAAATTCTATCACATTTGTTCAATTTACGTCGCTCCTATTTCAGATACCGTATTGGGATAAGCGGCATCGCAATGCGCGCAGAATGGCGAGTAAAATGCACTGTTAAACTTCTAGGATAAGGCAAACAGAGACCCGATTAGATCATTTTATATTACGGTTAATATAAGAATTCAGCGTAATTCTATCACATTTGTTCATCTTACGTCGCTCCTATTTCAGATTGCGTATTGGGCTAAGCGGCATCTCAAAGCGCATGAAATGGCGAGTAAAATGCACTATTAAACTTCTAGGGTAGGGCAAACAGAGTCCCGAATAGATCATTTTATATTATAGTTAATTTAAGAATTCAGCAAAATTCTATCACATTTGTTCAATTTACGTCGTTCCTATTTCAGACAGCGTACTGTGCTAGGCGGCATCTTAAAGCGCGCAGAATGGCGAGTAAAATGCACTCTTAAACTTCTATGATAGGGCAATCAGAGACCCGATTAGATCATTTTATATTTTGGTTAATATAAGAATTCAGCGAAATTCTATCACATTTGTTCAATTTACGTCGTTCCTATCTCAAATAGTGTTCTGGGCTAGGCGGCATCTCAAATCGCGCGGAATGTCGAGTACAATGCACTATTAAACTTCTATGATAGGGCATTCAGAGACCCGATTAGACCATTTTATATTTTGGTTAAAATAAGAATTCAGCGAAATTCTATCACATTTGTTCAACTTAGGTCGCTCCTATTTCAGATAGCGTATTGGGCTAAGCGGCATCTCAAAGCGCATGAAATGGCGAGTAAAATGCACTATTAAACTTCTAGGGTAAGGCAATCAGAGTCCCGATTAGATCATTTTATATTATGGTTAATATAAGAATTCAGCAAAATTCTATCACATTTGTTCAATTTACGTCGTTCCTATTTCAGATAGCGTACTGTGCTAGGCGGCATCTTAAAGCGCGCGGAATGGCGAGTAAAATGCACTCTCAAACTTGTAGGGTAGGGCAAGCAGTGACCCGATTAGATCATTTTATATTATGGTTAATTTAAGAATTCAGCGAAATTCTATCACATTTGTTCAACTTAGGTCGCTCCTATTTCAGATAGCGTATTGGGCTAAGCGGCATCTCAAAGCGCATGAAATGGCGAGTAAAATGCACTATTAAACTTCTAGGGTAGGGCAAACAGAGTCCCGATTAGATCATTTTATATTATAGTTAATTTAAGAATTCAGCAAAATTCTATCACATTTGTTCAATTTACGTCGTTCCTATTTCAGACAGCGTACTGTGCTAGGCGGCATCTTAAAGCGCGCAGAATGGCGAGTAAAATGCACTATTAAACTTCTATGATAGGGCAATCAGAGACCCGATTAGATCATTTTATATTTTGGTTAATATAAGAATTCAGCGAAATTCTATCACATTTGTTCAATTTACGTCGCTCCTATTCCAGATAGCTTATTGGGCTAAGCGGCATCTCAAAGCGCATGAAATGGCGAGTAAAATGCACTATTAAACTTCTAGGGTAAGGCAATCAGAGTCCCGATTAGATCATTTTATATTTTGTTTAATATAAGATTTCAGGGAAATTCTATCACATTTGTTCAATTTACGTCGCTCCAATTTCAGATAGCGTATTGGGCTAAGCGACATCTCAAAGCGCATGAAATGACGAGTGAAATGCAATATTAAACTTCTTGGGTACGGCGAAGAGAGATCCGATTACATCATTTTATATTATGGTTAATTTAAGAATTCAGCGAAATTCTATCACATTTGTTCAATTTACGTCGTTCCTATTTCAGATAGCGTACTGTGCTAGGCGGCATCTTAAAGCGCGCGGAATGGCGAGTAAAATGCACTATTAAACTTCTAGGGTAGGGCAAACAGAGACCCGATTAGATCATTTTATATTATGGTTAATTTAAGAATTCAGCGAAATTCTATCACATTTGTTCAACTTACGTCGCTCCTATTTCAGATAGCGTATTGGGCTAAGCGGCATCTCAAAGCGCATGAAATGGCGAGTAAAATGCACTATTAAACTTCTATGATAGGGCAATCAGAGACCCGATTAGATCATTTTATATTTTGGTTAATATAAGATTTCAGGGAAATTCTATCACATTTGTTCAATTTACGTCGCTCCAATTTCAGATAGCGTATTGGGCTAAGCGACATCTCAAAGCGCATGAAATGACGAGTGAAATGCAATATTAAACTTCTTGGGTAGGGCGAAGAGAGATCCGATTACATCATTTTATATTATGGTTAATTTAAGAATTCAGCGAAATTCTATCACATTTGTTCAATTTACGTCGTTCCTATTTCAGATAGCGTACTGTGCTAGGCGGCATCTTAAAGCGCGCGGAATGGCGAGTAAAATGCACTATTAAACTTCTAGGGTAGGGCAAACAGAGACCCGATTAGATCATTTTATATTATGGTTAATTTAAGAATTCAGCGAAATTCTATCACATTTGTTCAACTTAGGTCGCTCCTATTTCAGATAGCGTATTGGGCTAAGCGGCATCTGAAAGCGCATGAAATGGCGAGTAAAATGCACTATTAAACTTCTAGGGTAGGGCAAACAGAGTCCCGATTAGATCATTTTATATTATGGTTAATTTAAGAATTCAGCGAAATTCTATCACATTTGTTCAACTTACGTCGCTCCTATTTCAGATAGCGTATTGGGCTAAGCGGCATCTCAAAGCGCATGAAATGGCGAGTAAAATGCACTATTAAACTTCTATGATAGGGCAATCAGAGACCCGATTAGATCATTTTATATTTTGGTTAATATAAGAACTCAGCGAAATTCTATCACATTTGTTCAATTTACGTCGTTCCTATCTCAAATAGTGTTCTGGGCTAGGCGGCATCTTAAAGCGCGCGGAATGTCGAGTAAAATGCACTATTAAACTTCTATGATAGGGCAATCAGAGACCCGATTAGATCATTTTATAGTATGGTTAATTTAAGAATTCATCGAAATTCTATCACATTTGTTCAACTTACGTCGCTCCTATTTCAGATAGCGTATTGTGCTAAGCGGCATCTCAAAGCGCATGAAATGGCGAATAAAATGCACTATTAAACTTCTAGGCTAGGGCGAACAGAGACCCGATTAGATCATTTCACATTATGGTTAATAAAAGAATTCAGCGTATTTCTATCACATTTGTTCAACTTAGGTCGCTCCTATTTCAGATAGCGTATTGGGCTAAGCGGCATCTCAAAGCGCATGAAATGGCGAGTAAAATGCACTATTAAACTTCTAGGGTAGGGCAAACAGAGTGCCGATTAGATCATTTTATATTATGGTTAATATAAGAATTCAGCAAAATTCTATCACATTTGTTCAATTTACGTCGTTCCTATTTCAGACAGCGTACTGTGCTAGGCGGCATCTTAAAGCGCGCAGAATGGCGAGTAAAATGCACTATTAAACTTCTATGATAGGGCAATCAGAGACCCGATTAGATCATTTTATATTTTGGTTAATATAAGAACTCAGCGAAATTCTATCACATTTCTTCAATTTACGTCGTTCCTATTTCAGATAGCGTACTGTGCTAGGCGGCATCTTAAAGCGCGCGGAATGGCGAGTAAAATGCACTATTAAACTTCTAGGGTAGGGCAAACAGAGACCCGATCAGATCATTTTATATTATGGTTAATTTAAGAATTCAGCGAAATTCTATCACATTTGTTCAACTTAGGTCGCTCCTATTTCAGATAGCGTATTGGGCTAAGCGGCATCTCAAAGCGCATGAAATGGCGAGTAAAATGCACTATTAAACTTCTAGGGTAGGGCAAACAGAGTCCCGATTAGATCATTTTATATTATAGTTAATTTAAGAATTCAGCAAAATTCTATCACATTTGTTCAATTTACGTCGCTCCTATTTCAGATAGCGTATTGGGCTAAGCGGCATCTCAAAGCGCAAGAAATGGCGAGTACAATGCACTATTAAACTTCTAGGGTAGGTCAAACAGAGACCCGATTAGATCATTCTATATTATGGTTAATTTAAGAATTCAGCAAAATTTTATGACATTCGTTCAATTTACGTCGCACCTATTTCAGATAGCGTACTGGGCTAAGCGGCATCTCAAAGCGCATGAAATGGCGAGTAAAATGCACGATTATACTTCTAGGGTAGGGCAAACAGAGACCCGATTAGATCATTTTATATTTTGGTTAATATAAGAATTCAGCGAAATTCTATCACATTTGTTCAATTTACGTCGCTCCTATTTCAGATAGCGTGTTGGGCTAAGCGGCATCTCAAAGCTCATGAAGTGACGAGTAAAATGCCTTATTAAACTTCTTGGGTAAGGCAAACAGAGACCCGATTAGATCATTTTATATTACGGTGAATATAATATTTCAGCGTAATTCTATCACATTTGTTCAATTAACGTCGCTCCTATTGCAAATAGCGTACTGGGCTATGCGGCATCTTGAAGCGCATGAAATGGCGAGTAAAATGCACTGTTAAACTTCTAGGATAAGGGAAACAGAGACCCGAATAGATCATTTTATATTACGGTTAATATAAGAATTCAGCGTAATTCTATCACATTTGTTCAATTTACGTCGCTCCTATTTCAGATAGCGTATTGGACTAGGCGGCACCTTAAAGCGCATGAAATGACGAGTAAAACGCACTGTTAAGCTTCTATGATAGGGCAATCAGAGACCCGGATAGATCGTATTATATTATGTTTAATATAAGAATTCTGCGTAATTCTATCACATTTGTTCAATTTACGTCGCCCCTATTTCAGATAGCGTATTGGGCTAGGTTTCATCTTAAGGCGCATGAAATGTCGAGTAAAGTGCACTATTAAACATCTAGGGTAGGGCAAACAGAGACCCGATTAGATCATTTTATATTATGGTTAATTTATGGATTCAGCGAAATTCTATCACATTTGTTCAATTTACGTCGCTCCTATTTCAGATAGCGTATTGGCCTGAGCGGTACCTTAAATCACGTGGAATGACGAGTAAAATGCATTCCTAACGTTGTATGATAGGGAAATCGGAGACCCGATTAGATCATTTTATATTATGGTTAATATAAGAATTCAGCGAAATTCTATCATATTTGTTCAATTTACGTCGCTGCTATTTCAGATAGTGTATTGGGCTGAGCGGCATCTCAAAGCGCATGAAATGGCGAATAAAATGCTCTATTAAACTTCTAGGATAGGGCGAACAGAGACCCGATTAGATCATTTTACATTATGGTTAATAAAAGAATTCAGGGAAATTCTATCACATTTGTTCAATTTACGTCGCTCCTATTTCAGATACCGTATTGGGATAAGCGGCATCGCAATGCGCGCAGAATGGCGAGTAAAATGCACTGCTAAACTTCTAGGATAAGGCAAACAGAGACCCGATTAGATCATTTTATATTACGGTTAATATAAGAATTCAGCGTAATTCTATCACATTTGTTAATCTTACGTCGCTCCTATTTCAGATTGCGTATTGGGCTAAGCGGCATCTCAAAGCGCATGAAATGGCGAGTAAAATGCACTATTAAACTTCTAGGGTAGGGCAAACAGAGTCCCGAATAGATCATTTTATATTATAGTTAATTTAAGAATTCAGCAAAATTCTATCACATTTGTTCAATTTACGTCGTTCCTATTTCAGACAGCGTACTGTGCTAGGCGGCATCTTAAAGCGCGCAGAATGGCGAGTAAAATGCACTCTTAAACTTCTATGATAGGGCAATCAGAGACCCGATTAGATCATTTTATATTTTGGTTAATATAAGAATTCAGCGAAATTCTATCACATTTGTTCAATTTACGTCGTTCCTATCTCAAATAGTGTTCTGGGCTAGGCGGCATCTCAAATCGCGCGGAATGTCGAGTACAATGCACTATTAAACTTCTATGATAGGGCATTCAGAGACCCGATTAGACCATTTTATATTTTGGTTAAAATAAGAATTCAGCGAAATTCTATCAGATTTGTTCAACTTAGGTCGCTCCTATTTCAGATAGCGTATTGGGCTAAGCGGCATCTCAAAGCGCATGAAATGGCGAGTAAAATGCACTATTAAACTTCTAGGGTAAGGCAATCAGAGTCCCGATTAGATCATTTTATATTATGGTTAATATAAGAATTCAGCAAAATTCTATCACATTTGTTCAATTTACGTCGTTCCTATTTCAGATAGCGTACTGTGCTAGGCGGCATCTTAAAGCGCGCGGAATGGCGAGTAAAATGCACTCTCAAACTTGTAGGGTAGGGCAAGCAGTGACCCGATTAGATCATTTTATATTATGGTTAATTTAAGAATTCAGCGAAATTCTATCACATTTGTTCAACTTAGGTCGCTCCTATTTCAGATAGCGTATTGGGCTAAGCGGCATCTCAAAGCGCATGAAATGGCGAGTAAAATGCACTATTAAACTTCTAGGGTAAGGCAATCAGAGTCCCGATTAGATCATTTTATATTTTGTTTAATATAAGATTTCAGGGAAATTCTATCACATTTGTTCAATTTACGTCGCTCCAATTTCAGATAGCGTATTGGGCTAAGCGACATCTCAAAGCGCATGAAATGACGAGTGAAATGCAATATTAAACTTCTTGGGTAGGGCGAAGAGAGATCCGATTACATCATTTTATATTATGGTTAATTTAAGAATTCAGCGAAATTCTATCACATTTGTTCAATTTACGTCGTTCCTATTTCAGATAGCGTACTGTGCTAGGCGGCATCTTAAAGCGCGCGGAATGGCGAGTAAAATGCACTATTAAACTTCTAGGGTAGGGCAAACAGAGACCCGATTAGATCATTTTATATTATGGTTAATTTAAGAATTCAGCGAAATTCTATCACATTTGTTCAACTTACGTCGGTCCTATTTCAGATAGCGTATTGGGCTAAGCGGCATCTCAAAGCGCATGAAATGGCGAGTAAAATGCACTATTAAACTTCTATGATAGGGCAATCAGAGACCCGATTAGATCATTTTATATTTTGGATAATATAAGATTTCAGGGAAATTCTATCACATTTGTTCAATTTACGTCGCTCCAATTTCAGATAGCGTATTGGGCTAAGCGACATCTCAAAGCGCATGAAATGACGAGTGAAATGCAATATTAAACTTCTTGGGTAGGGCGAAGAGAGATCCGATTACATCATTTTATATTATGGTTAATTTAAGAATTCAGCGAAATTCTATCACATTTGTTCAATTTACGTCGTTCCTATTTCAGATAGCGTACTGTGCTAGGCGGCATCTTAAAGCGCGCGGAACGGCGAGTAAAATGCACTATTAAACTTCTAGGGTAGGGCAAACAGAGACCCGATTAGATCATTTTATATTATGGTTAATTTAAGAATTCAGCGAAATTCTATCACATTTGTTCAACTTAGGTCGCTCCTATTTCAGATAGCGTATTGGGCTAAGCGGCATCTCAAAGCGCATGAAATGGCGAGTAAAATGCACTATTAAACTTCTAGGGGAGGGCAAACAGAGTCACGATTAGATCATTTTATATTATAGTTAATTTAAGAATTCAGCAAAATTCTATCACATTTGTTCAATTTACGTCGTTCCTATTTCAGACAGCGTACTGTGCTAGGCGGCATCTTAAAGCGCGCAGAATGGCGAGTAAAATGCACTATTAAACTTCTATGATAGGGCAATCAGAGACCCGATTAGATCATTTTATATTTTGGTTAATATAAGAACTCAGCGAAATTCTATCACATTTGTTCAATTTACGTCGTTCCTATCTCAAATAGTGTTCTGGGCTAGGCGGCATCTTAAAGCGCGCGGAATGTCGAGTAAAATGCACTATTAAACTTCTATGATAGGGCAATCAGAGACCCGATTAGATCATTTTATATTTTGGTTAATATAAGAATTCAGCGAAATTCTCTCACATTTGTTCAATTTACGTAGTTCCGATATCAAATAGTGTTCTGGGCTAGGCGGCATCTTAAAGCGCGCGGAATGTCGAGTAAAATGCACTATTAAACTTCTATGATAGGGCAATCAGAGACCCGATTAGATCATTTTATATTTTGGTTAATATAAGAATTCAGCGAAATTCTATCACATTTGTTCAATTTACGTCGCTCCTATTTCAGATAGCGTGTTGGGCTAAGCGGCATCTCAAAGCTCATGAAATGACGAGTAAAATGCCTTATTAAACTTCTTGGGTAAGGCAAACAGAGACCCGATTAGATCATTTTATATTACGGTGAATATAATATTTCAGCGTAATTCTATCACATTTGTTCAATTAACGTCGCTCCTATTGCAAATAGCGTACTGGGCTATGCGGCATCTTGAAGCGCATGAAATGGCGAGTAAAATGCACTGTTAAACTTCTAGGATAAGGGAAACAGAGACCCGAATAGATCATTTTATATTACGGTTAATATAAGAATTCAGCGTAATTCTATCACATTTGTTCAATTTACGTCGCTCCTATTTCAGATAGCGTATTGGACTAGGCGGCACCTTAAGGCGCATGAAATGACGAGTAGAACGCACTGTTAAGCTTCTATGATAGGGCAATCAGAGACCCGGATAGAACGTATTATATTATGTTTAATATAAGAATTCTGCGTAATTCTATCACATTTGTTCAATTTACGTCGCCCCTATTTCAGATAGCGTATTGGGCTAGGTTTCATCTTAAAGCGCATGAAATGTCGAGTAAAGTGCACTATTAAACATCTAGGGTAGGGCAAACAGAGACCCGATTAGATCATTTTATATTATGGTTAATTTATGGATTCAGCGAAATTCTATCACATTTGCTCAATTTACGTCGCTCCTATTTCAGATAGCGTATTGGCCTGAGCGGTACCTTAAAGCACGTGGAATGACGAGTAAAATGCATTCCTAACGTTGTATGATAGGGCAATCAGAGACCCGATTAGATCATTTTATATTATGGTTAATATAAGAATTCAGCGAAATTCTATCATATTTGTTCAATTTACGTCGTTCCTATTTCAGATAGCGTACTGTGCTAGGCGGCATCTTAAAGCGCGCGGAATGGCGAGTAAAATGCACTCTCAAACTTGTAGGGTAGGGCAAGCAGTGACCCGATTAGATCATTTTATATTATGGTTAATTTAAGAATTCAGCGAAATTCTATCACATTTGTTCAACTTAGGTCGCTCCTATTTCAGATAGCGTATTGGGCTAAGCGGCATCTCAAAGCGCATGAAATGGCGAGTAAAATGCACTATTAAACTTCTAGGGTAGGGCAAACAGAGTCCCGATTAGATCATTTTATATTTTGTTTAATATAAGATTTCAGGGAAATTCTATCACATTTGTTCAATTTACGTCGCTCCAATTTCAGATAGCGTATTGGGCTAAGCGACATCTCAAAGCGCATGAAATGACGAGTGAAATGCAATATTAAACTTCTTGGGTAGGGCGAAGAGAGATCCGATTACATCATTTTATATTATGGTTAATTTAAGAATTCAGCGAAATTCTATCACATTTGTTCAATTTACGTCGTTCCTATTTCAGATAGCGTACTGTGCTAGGCGGCATCTTAAAGCGCGCGGAATGGCGAGTAAAATGCACTATTAAACTTCTAGGGTAGGGCAAACAGAGACCCGATTAGATCATTTTATATTATGGTTAATTTAAGAATTCAGCGAAATTCTATCACATTTGTTCAACTTAGGTCGCTCCTATTTCAGATAGCGTATTGGGCTAAGCGGCATCTGAAAGCGCATGAAATGGCGAGTAAAATGCACTATTAAACTTCTAGGGTAGGGCAAACAGAGTCCCGATTAGATCATTTTATATTATGGTTAATTTAAGAATTCAGCGAAATTCTATCACATTTGTTCAACTTACGTCGCTCCTATTTCAGATAGCGTATTGGGCTAAGCGGCATCTCAAAGCGCATGAAATGGCGAGTAAAATGCACTATTAAACTTCTATGATAGGGCAATCAGAGACCCGATTAGATCATTTTATATTTTGGTTAATATAAGAATTCAGCGAAATTCTATCACATTTGTTCAATTTACGTAGTTCCGATATCAAATAGTGTTCTGGGCTAGGCGGCATCTTAAAGCGCGCGGAATGTCGAGTAAAATGCACTATTAAACTTCTATGATAGGGCAATCAGAGACCCGATTAGATCATTTTATATTTTGGTTAATATAAGAATTCAGCGAAATTCTATCACATTTGTTCAATTTACGTAGTTCCTATTCCAGATAGCTTATTGGGCTAAGCGGCATCTCAAAGCGCATGAAATGGCGAGTAAAATGCACTATTAAACTTCTAGGGTAAGGCAATCAGAGTCCCGATTAGATCATTTTATATTTTGTTTAATATAAGATTTCAGGGAAATTCTATCACATTTGTTCAATTTACGTCGCTCCAATTTCAGATAGCGTATTGGGCTAAGCGACATCTCAAAGCGCATGAAATGACGAGTGAAATGCAATATTAAACTTCTTGGGTACGGCGAAGAGAGATCCGATTACATCATTTTATATTATGGTTAATTTAAGAATTCAGCGAAATTCTATCACATTTGTTCAATTTACGTCGTTCCTATTTCAGATAGCGTACTGTGCTAGGCGGCATCTTAAAGCGCGCGGAATGGCGAGTAAAATGCACTATTAAACTTCTAGGGTAGGGCAAACAGAGACCCGATTAGATCATTTTATATTATGGTTAATTTAAGAATTCAGCGAAATTCTATCACATTTGTTCAACTTAGGTCGCTCCTATTTCAGATAGCGTATTGGGCTAAGCGGCATCTCAAAGCGCATGAAATGGCGAGTAAAATGCACTATTAAACTTCTAGGGTAGGGCAAACAGAGTCCCGATTAGATCATTTTATATTATAGTTAATTTAAGAATTCAGCAAAATTCTATCACATTTGTTCAATTTACGTCGTTCCTATTTCAGACAGCGTACTGTGCTAGGCGGCATCTTAAAGCGCGCAGAATGGCGAGTAAAATGCACTATTAAACTTCTATGATAGGGCAATCAGAGACCCGATTAGATCATTTTATATTTTGGTTAATATAAGAACTCAGCGAAATTCTATCACATTTGTTCAATTTACGCCGTTCCTATCTCAAATAGTGTTCTGGGCTAGGCGGCATCTTAAAGCGCGCGGAATGTCGAGTAAAATGCACTATTAAACTTCTATGATAGGGCAATCAGAGACCCGATTAGATCATTTTATAGTATGGTTAATTTAAGAATTCATCGAAATTCTATCACATTTGTTCAACTTACGTCGCTCCCATTTCAGATAGCGTGTTGTGCTAAGCGGCATCTCAAAGCGCATGAAATGGCGAATAAAATGCACTATTAAACTTCTAGGCTAGGGCGAACAGAGACCCGATTAGATCATTTCACATTATGGTTAATAAAAGAATTCAGCGAATTTCTATCACATTTGTTCAACTTAGGTCGCTCCTATTTCAGATAGCGTATTGGGCTAAGCGGCATCTCAAAGCGCATGAAATGGCGAGTAAAATGCACTATTAAACTTCTAGGGTAGGGCAAACAGAGTCCCGATTAGATCATTTTATATTATAGTTAATTTAAGAATTCAGCAAAATTCTATCACATTTGTTCAATTTACGTCGTTCCTATTTCAGACAGCGTACTGTGCTAGGCGGCATCTTAAAGCGCGCAGAATGGCGAGTAAAATGCACTATTAAACTTCTATGATAGGGCAATCAGAGACCCGATTAGATCATTTTATATTTTGTTTAATATAAGAATTCAGGGACATTCTATCACATTTGTTCAATTTACGTCGCTCCTATTTCAGATAGCGTATTGGGCTAAGCGGCATCTCAAAGCGCAAGAAATGGCGAGTACAATGCACTATTAAACTTCTAGGGTAGGTCAAACAGAGACCCGATTAGGTCATTTTATATTACGGTGAATATAATATTTCAGCGTAATTCTATCACATTTGTTCAATTAACGTCGCTCCTATTGCAAATAGCGTACTGGGCTATGCGGCATCTTGAAGCGCATGAAATGGCGAGTAAAATGCACTGTTAAACTTCTAGGATAAGGGAAACAGAGACCCGAATAGATCATTTTATATTACGGTTAATATAAGAATTCAGCGTAATTCTATCACATTTGTTCAATTTACGTCGCTCCTATTTCAGATAGCGTATTGGACTAGGAGGCACCTTAAAGCGCATGAAATGACGAGTAAAACGCACTGTTAAGCTTCTATGATAGGGCAATCAGAGACCCGGATAGATCGTATTATATTATGTTTAATATAAGAATTCTGCGTAATTCTATCACATTTGTTCAATTTACGTCGCCCCTATTTCAGATAGCGTATTGGGCTAGGTATCATCTTAAAGCGCATGAAATGTCGAGTAAAGTGCACTATTAAACATCTAGGGTAGGGCAAACAGAGACCCGATTAGATCATTTTATATTATGGTTAATTTATGGATTCAGCGAAATTCTATCATATTTGTTCAATTTACGTCGCTGCTATTTCAGATAGTGTATTGGGCTGAGCGGCATCTCAAAGCGCATGAAATGGCGAATAAAATGCTCTATTAAACTTCTAGGATAGGGCGAACAGACACCCGATTAGATCATTTTACATTATGGTTAATAAAAGAATTCAGGGAAATTCTATCACATTTGTTCAATTTACGTCGCTCCTATTTCAGATACCGTATTGGGATAAGCGGCATCGCAATGCGCATGAAATGGCGAGTAAAATGCACTGTTAAACTTCTAGGATAAGGCAAACAGAGACCCGATTAGATCATTTTATATTACGGTTAATATAAGCGGTTAATATAAGAATTCAGCGTAATTCTATCACATTTGTTCATCTTACGTCGCTCCTATTTCAGATTGCGTATTGGGCTAAGCGGCATCTCAAAGCGCATGAAATGGCGAGTAAAATGCACTATTAAACTTCTAGGGTAGGGCAAACAGAGTCCCGATTAGATCATTTTATATTATGGTTAATATAAGAATTCAGCAAAATTCTATCACATTTGTTCAATTTACGTCGTTCCTATTTCAGATAGCGTACTGTGCTAGGCGGCATCTTAAAGCGCGCGGAATGGCGAGTAAAATGCACTCTCAAACTTGTAGGGTAGGGCATGCAGTGACCCGATTAGATCATTTTATATTATGGTTAATTTAAGAATTCAGCGAAATTCTATCACATTTGTTCAACTTAGGTCGCTCCTATTTCAGATAGCGTATTGGGCTAAGCGGCATCTCAAAGCGCATGAAATGGCGAGTAAAATGCACTATTAAACTTCTAGGGTAGGGCAAACAGAGTCCCGATTAGATCATTTTATATTATAGTTAATTTAAGAATTCAGCAAAATTCTATCACATTTGTTCAATTTACGTCGTTCCTATTTCAGACAGCGTACTGTGCTAGGCGGCATCTTAAAGCGCGCAGAATGGCGAGTAAAATGCACTATTAAACTTCTATGATAGGGCAATCAGAGACCCGATTAGATCATTTTATATTTTGGTTAATATAAGAATTCAGCGAAATTCTATCACATTTGTTCAATTTACGTCGTTCCTATTTCAGATAGCGTACTGTGCTAGGCGGCATCTTAAAGCGCGCGGAATGGCGAGTAAAATGCACTATTAAACTTCTAGGGTAGGGCAAACAGAGACCCGATTAGATCATTTTATATTATGGTTAATTTAAGAATTCAGCGAAATTCTATCACATTTGTTCAACTTAGGTCGCTCCTATTTCAGATAGCGTATTGGGCTAAGCGGCATCTGAAAGCGCATGAAATGGCGAGTAAAATGCACTATTAAACTTCTAGGGTAGGGCAAACAGAGTCCCGATTAGATCATTTTATATTATAGTTAATTTAAGAATTCAGCAAAATTCTATCACATTTGTTCAATTTACGTCGTTCCTATTTCAGACAGCGTACTGTGCTAGGCGGCATCTTAAAGCGCGCAGAATGGCGAGTAAAATGCACTATTAAACTTCTATGATAGGGCAATCAGAGACCCGATTAGATCATTTTATATTTTGGTTAATATAAGAACTCAGCGAAATTCTATCACATTTGTTCAATTTACGTTGTTCCTATCTCAAATAGTGTTCTGGGCTAGGCGGCATCTTAAAGCGCGCGGAATGTCGAGTAAAATGCACTATTAAACTTCTATGATAGGGCAATCAGAGACCCGATTAGATCATTTTATAGTATGGTTAATTTAAGAATTCATCGAAATTCTATCACATTTGTTCAACTTACGTCGCTCCTATTTCAGATAGCGTATTGTGCTAAGCGGCATCTCAAAGCGCATGAAATGGCGAATAAAATGCACTATTAAACTTCTAGGCTAGGGCGAACAGAGACCCGATTAGATCATTTCACATTATGGTTAATAAAAGAATTCAGCGTATTTCTATCACATTTGTTCAACTTAGGTCGCTCCTATTTCAGATAGCGTATTGGGCTAAGCGGCATCTCAAAGCGCATGAAATGGCGAGTAAAATGCACTATTAAACTTCTATGGTAGGGCAAACAGAGTGCCGATTAGATCATTTTATATTATGGTTAATATAAGAATTCAGCAAAATTCTATCACGTTTGTACAATTTACGTCGTTCCTATTTCAGACAGCGTACTGTGCTAGGCGGCATCTTAAAGCGCGCAGAATGGCGAGTAAAATGCACTATTAAACTTCTATGACAGGGCAATCAGAGACCCGATTAGATCATTTTATATTTTGGTTAATATAAGAACTCAGCGAAATTCTATCACATTTCTTCAATTTACGTCGTTCCTATTTCAGATAGCGTACTGTGCTAGGCGGCATCTTAAAGCGCGCGGAATGGCGAGTAAAATGCACTGTTAAACTTCTAGGATAAGGCAAACAGAGACCCGATTAGATCATTTTATATTACGGTTAATATAAGAATTCAGCGAAATTCTATCACATTTGTTCAACTTAGGTCGCTCCTATTTCAGATAGCGTATTGGGCTAAGCGGCATCTCAAAGCGCATGAAATGGCGAGTAAAATGCACTATTAAACTTCTAGGGTAGGGCAAACAGAGTCCCGAATAGATCATTTTATATTATAGTTAATTTAAGAATTCAGCAAAATTCTATCACATTTGTTCAATTTACGTCGTTCCTATTTCAGACAGCGTACTGTGCTAGGCGGCATCTTAAAGCGCACAGAATGGCGAGTAAAATGCACTCTTAAACTTCTATGATAGGGCAATCAGAGACCCGATTAGATCATTTTATATTTTGGTTAATATAAGAATTCAGCGAAATTCTATCACATTTGTTCAATTTACGTCGTTCCTATCTCAAATAGTGTTCTGGGCTAGGCGGCATCTCAAATCGCGCGGAATGTCGAGTACAATGCACTATTAAACTTCTATGATAGGGCATTCAGAGACCCGATTAGACCATTTTATATTTTGGTTAAAATAAGAATTCAGCGAAATTCTATCACATTTGTTCAACTTAGGTCGCTCCTATTTCAGATAGCGTGTTGGGCTAAGCGGCATCTCAAAGCGCATGAAATGGCGAGTAAAATGCACTATTAAACTTCTAGGGTAAGGCAATCAGAGTCCCGATTAGATCATTTTATATTATGGTTAATATAAGAATTCAGCAAAATTCTATCACATTTGTTCAATTTACGTCGTTCCTATTTCAGATAGCGTACTGTGCTAGGCGGCATCTTAAAGCGCGCGGAATGGCGAGTAAAATGCACTCTCAAACTTGTAGGGTAGGGCAAGCAGTGACCCGATGAGATCATTTTATATTATGGTTAATTTAAGAATTCAGCGAAATTCTATCACATTTGTTCAACTTAGGTCGCTCCTATTTCAGATAGCGTATTGGGCTAAGCGGCATCTCAAAGCGCATGAAATGGCGAGTAAAATGCACTATTAAACTTCTAGGGTAGGGCAAACAGAGTCCCGATTAGATCATTTTATATTATAGTTAATTTAAGAATTCAGCAAAATGCTATCACATTTGTTCAATTTACGTCGTTCCTATTTCAGACAGCGTACTGTGCTAGGCGGCATCTTAAAGCGCGCAGAATGGCGAGTAAAATGCACTATTAAACTTCTATGATAGGGCAATCAGAGACCCGATTAGATCATTTTATATTTTGGTTAATATAAGAATTCAGCGAAATTCTATCACATTTGTTCAATTTACGTAGTTCCGATATCAAATAGTGTTCTGGGCTAGGCGGCATCTTAAAGCGCGCGGAATGTCGAGTAAAATGCACTATTAAACTTCTATGATAGGGCAATCAGAGACCCGATTAGATCATTTTATATTTTGGTTAATATAAGAATTCAGCGAAATTCTATCACATTTGTTCAATTTACGTCGCTCCTATTCCAGATAGCTTATTGGGCTAAGCGGCATCTCAAAGCGCATGAAATGGCGAGTAAAATGCACTATTAAACTTCTAGGGTAAGGCAATCAGAGTCCCGATTAGATCATTTTATATTTTGTTTAATATAAGATTTCAGGGAAATTCTATCACATTTGTTCAATTTACGTCGCTCCAATTTCAGATAGCGTATTGGGCTAAGCGACATCTCAAAGCGCATGAAATGACGAGTGAAATGCAATATTAAACTTCTTGGGTAGGGCGAAGAGAGATCCGATTACATCATTTTATATTATGGTTAATTTAAGAATTCAGCGAAATTCTATCACATTTGTTCAATTTACGTCGTTCCTATTTCAGATAGCGTACTGTGCTAGGCGGCATCTTAAAGCGCGCGGAATGGCGAGTAAAATGCACTATTAAACTTCTAGGGTAGGGCAAACAGAGACCCGATTAGATCATTTTATATTATGGTTAATTTAAGAATTCAGCGAAATTCTATCACATTTGTTCAACTTACGTCGCTCCTATTTCAGATAGCGTATTGCGCTAAGCGGCATCTCAAAGCGCATGAAATGGCGAGTAAAATGCACTATTAAACTTCTAGGGTAGGGCAAACAGAGTCCCGATTAGATCATTTTATATTATAGTTAATTTAAGAATTCAGCAAAATTCTATCACATTTGTTCAATTTACGTCGTTCCTATTTCAGACAGCGTACTGTGCTAGGCGGCATCTTAAAGCGCGCAGAATGGCGAGTAAAATGCACTATTAAACTTCTATGATAGGGCAATCAGAGACCCGATTAGATCATTTTATATTTTGGTTAATATAAGAACTCAGCGAAATTCTATCACATTTGTTCAATTTACGTCGTTCCTATCTCAAATAGTGTTCTGGGCTAGGCGGCATCTTAAAGCGCGCGGAATGTCGAGTAAAATGCACTATTAAACTTCTATGATAGGGCAATCAGAGACCCGATTAGATCATTTTATAGTATGGTTAATTTAAGAATTCAGCGAAATTCTATCACATTTGTTCAACTTACGTCGCTCCTATTTCAGATAGCGTATTGTGCTAAGCGGCATCTCAAAGCGCATGAAATGGCGAATAAAATGCACTATTAAACTTCTAGGCTAGGGCGAACAGAGACCCGATTAGATCATTTCACATTATGGTTAATAAAAGAATTCAGCGAATTTCTATCACATTTGTTCAACTTACGTCGCTCCTATTTCAGATAGCGTATTGGGCTAAGCGGCATCTCAAAGCGCATGAAATGGCGAGTAAAATGCACTATTAAACTTCTAGGGTAGGGCAAACAGAGTCCCGATTAGATCATTTTATATTATAGTTAATTTAAGAATTCAGCAAAATTCTATCACATTTGTTCAATTTACGTCGTTCCTATTTCAGACACCGTACTGTGCTAGGCGGCATCTTAAAGCGCGCAGAATGGCGAGTAAAATGCACTATTAAACTTCTATGATAGGGCAATCAGAGACCCGATTAGATCATTTTATATTTTGTTTAATATAAGATTTCAGGGAAATTCTATCACATTTGTTCAATTTACGTCGCTCCAATTTCAGATAGCGTATTGGGCTAAGCGGCATCTCAAAGCGCATGAAATGGCGAGTAAAATGCACTATTAAACTTCTAGGGTAGGGCAAACAGAGTCCCGATTAGATCATTTTATATTATAGTTAATTTAAGAATTCAGCAAAATTCTATCACATTTGTTCAATTTACGTCGTTCCTATTTCAGACAGCGTACTGTGCTAGGCGGCATCTTAAAGCGCGCAGAATGGCGAGTAAAATGCACTATTAAACTTCTATGATAGGGCAATCAGAGACCCGATTAGATCATTTTATATTTTGTTTAATATAAGAATTCAGGGACATTCTATCACATTTGTTCAATTTACGTCGCTCCTATTTCAGATAGCGTATTGGGCTAAGCGGCATCTTAAAGCGCAAGAAATGGCGAGTACAATGCACTATTAAACTTCTAGGGTAGGTCAAACAGAGACCCGATTAGATCATTCTATATTATGGTTAATTTAAGAATTCAGCAAAATTTTATGACATTCGTTCAATTTACGTCGCTCCTATTTCAGATAGCGTACTGGGCTAAGCGGCATCTCAAAGCGCATGAAATGGCGAGTAAAATGCACGATTATACTTCTAGGGTAGGGCAAACGGAGACCCGATTAGATCATTTTATATTTTGGTTAATATAAGAATTCAGCGAAATTCTATCACATTTGTTCAATTAACGTCGCTCCTATTGCAAATAGCGTACTGGGCTATGCGGCATCTTGAAGCGCATGAAATGGCGAGTAAAATGCACTGTTAAACTTCTAGGATAAGGGAAACAGAGACCCGAATAGATCATTTTATATTACGGTTAATATAAGAATTCAGCGTAATTCTATCACATTTGTTCAATTTACGTCGCTCCTATTTCAGATAGCGTATTGGACTAGGCGGCACCTTAAAGCGCATGAAATGACGAGTAAAACGCACTGTTAAGCTTCTATGATAGGGCAATCAGAGACCCGGATAGATCGTATTATATTATGTTTAATATAAGAATTCTGCGTAATTCTATCACATTTGTTCAATTTACGTCGCCCCTATTTCAGATAGCGTATTGGGCTAGGTTTCATCTTAAAGCGCATGAAATGTCGAGTAAAGTGCACTATTAAACATCTAGGGTAGGGCAAACAGAGACCCGATTAAATCATTTTATATTATGGTTAATTTATGGATTCAGCGAAATTCTATCACATTTGTTCAACTTACGTCGCTCCTATTTCAGATAGCGTATTGGCCTGAGCGGTACCTTAAAGCACGTGGAATGACGAGTAAAATGCACTCCTAACCTTGTATGATAGGGCAATCAGAGACCCGATTAGATCATTTTATATTATGGTTAATATAAGAATTCAGCGAAATTCTATCATATTTGTTCAATTTACGTCGCTGCTATTTCAGATAGTGTATTGGGCTGAGCGGCATCTCAAAGCGCATGAAATGGCGAATAAAATGCTCTATTAAACTTCTAGGATAGGGCGAACAGAGACCCGATTAGATCATTTTACATTATGGTTAATAAAAGAATTCAGGGAAATTCTATCACATTTGTTCAATTTACGTCGCTCCTATTTCAGATACCGTATTGGGATAAGCGGCATCGCAATGCGCATGAAATGGCGAGTAAAATGCACTGTTAAACTTCTAGGATAAGGCAAACAGAGACCCGATTAGATCATTTTATATTACGGTTAATATAAGAATTCAGCGTAATTCTATCACATTTGTTCATCTTACGTCGCTCCTATTTCAGATTGCGTATTGGGCTAAGCGGCATCTCAAAGCGCATGAAATGGCGAGTAAAATGCACTATTAAACTTCTAGGGTAGGGCAAACAGAGTCCCGATTAGATCATTTTATATTATGGTTAATATACGAATTCAGCAAAATTCTATCACATTTGTTCAATTAACGTCGTTCCTATTTCAGATAGCGTACTGTGCTAGGCGGCATCTTAAAGCGCGCGGAATGGCGAGTAAAATGCACTCTCAAACTTGTAGGGTAGAGCAAGCAGTGACCCGATTAGATCATTTTATATTATGGTTAATTTAAGAATTCAGCGAAATTCTATCACATTTGTTCAACTTAGGTCGCTCCTATTTCAGATAGCGTATTGGGCTAAGCGGCATCTCAAAGCGCATGAAATGGCGAGTAAAATGCACTATTAAACTTCTAGGGTAGGGCAAACAGAGTCCCGATTAGATCATTTTATATCATAGTTAATTTAAGAATTCAGCAAAATTCTATCACATTTGTTCAATTTACGTCGTTCCTATTTCAGACAGCGTACTGTGCTAGGCGGCATCTTAAAGCGCGCAGCATGGCGAGTAAAATGCACTATTAAACTTCTATGATAGGGCAATCAGAGACCCGATTAGATCATTTTATATTTTGGTTAATATAAGAATTCAGCGAAATTCTATCACATTTGTTCAATTTACGTCGTTCCTATCTCAAATAGTGTTCTGGGCTAGGCGGCATCTTAAAGCGCGCGGAATGTCGAGTAAAATGCACTATTAAACTTCTATGATAGGGCAATCAGAGACCCGATTAGATCATTTTATATTTTGGTTAATATAAGAATTCAGCGAAATTCTATCACATTTGTTCAACTTAGGTCGCTCCTATTTCAGATAGCGTATTGGGCTAAGCGGCATCTCAAAGCGCATGAAATGGCGAGTAAAATGCACTATTAAACTTCTAGGGTAGGGAGAACAGAGATCCGATTACATCATTTTATATTATGGTTAATTTAAGAATTCAGCGAAATTCTATCACATTTGTTCAACTTACGTCGCTCCTATTTCAGATAGCGTATTGGGCTAAGCGGCATCTGAAAGCGCATGAAATGGCGAATAAAATGCACTATTAAACTTCTAGGCTAGGGCGAACAGAGACCCGATTAGATCATTTCACATTATGGTTAATAAAAGAATTCAGCGAATTTCTATCACATTTGTTCAACTTAGGTCGCTCCTATTTCAGATAGCGTATTGGGCTAAGCGGCATCTCAAAGCGCATGAAATGGCGAGTAAAATGCACTATTAAACTTCTAGGGTAGGGCAAACAGAGTGCCGATTAGATCATTTTATATTATGGTTAATATAAGAATTCAGCAAAATTCTATCACATTTGTTCAACTTAGGTCGCTCCTATTTCAGATAGCGTATTGGGCTAAGCGGCATCTCAAAGCGCATGAAATGGCGAGTAAAATGCACTATTAAACTTCTAGGGTAGGGCAAACAGAGTGCCGATTAGATCATTTTATATTATGGTTAATATAAGAATTCAGCAAAATTCTATCACATTTGTTCAACTTAGGTCGCTCCTATTTCAGATAGCGCACTGTGCTAGGCGGCATCTTAAAGCGCGCAGAATGGCGAGTAAAATGCACTATTAAACTTCTATGATAGGGCAATCAGAGACCCGATTAGATCATTTTATATTTTGGTTAATATAAGAATTCAGCGAAATTCTATCACATTTGTTCAATTTACGTCGCTCCTATTTCAGATAGCTTATTGGGCTAAGCGGCATCTCAAAGCGCATGAAATGGCGAGCAAAATGCACTATTAAACTTCTAGGGTAAGGCAAACAGAGACCCGATTAGATCATTTTATATTACGGTTAATATAAGAATTCCCGTAATTCTATCATATTTGTTCAATTTACGTCGTTCCTATCTCAAATAGTGTTCTGGACTAGGCGGCATCTCAAAGCGCGCGGAATGTCGAGTACAATGCACTACTAAACTTCTATGATAGGGCAATCAGAGACCAGATTAGATCATTTTATATTTTGGTTAATATAAGAATTCAGCGAAATTCTATCACATTTGTTCAATTTACGTCGCTCCTATTTCAGATAGCTTATTGGGCTAAGCGGCATCTCAAGGCGCATGAAATGGCGAGTAAAATGCACTATTAAACTTCTAGGGTAAGGCAATCAGAGTCCCGATTAGATCATTTTATATTTTGTTTAATATAAGGTTTCAGGGAAATTCTATCACATTTGTTCAATTTACGTCGCTCCTATTTCAGATAGCGTATTGGGCTAAGCGACATCTCAAAGCGCATGAAATGACGAGTGAAATGCACTATTAAACGTCTTGGGTAGGGGGAACAGAGAACCGATTACATCATTTTATATTATGGTTAATTTAAGAATTCAGCGAAATTCTATCACATTTGTTCAACTTACGTCGCTCCTATTTCAGATAGCGTACTGTGCTAGGCGGCATCTTAAAGCGCGCGGAATGGCGAGTAAAATGCACTATTAAACTTCTAGGGTAGGGCAAACAGAGACCCGATTAGATCATTTTATATTATGGTTAATTTAAGAATTCAGCGAAATTCTATCACATTTGTTCAACTTAGGTCGCTCCTATTTCAGATAGCGTATTGTGCTAAACGGCATCTCAAAGCGCATGAAATGGCGAATAAAATGCACTATTAAACTTCTAGGCTAGGGCGAACAGAGACCCGATTAGATCATTTCACATTATGGTTAATAAAAGAATTCAGCGAATTTCTATCACATTTGTTCAACTTAGGTCGCTCCTATTTCAGATAGCGTATTGGGCTAAGCGGCATCTCAAAGCGCATGAAATGGCGAATAAAATGCACTATTAAACTTCTAGGCTAGGGCGAACAGAGACCCGATTAGATCATTTTATATTATGGTTAATATAAGAATTCAGCGAAATTCTATCATATTTGTTCAATTTACGTCGCTGCTATTTCAGATAGTGTATTGGGCTGAGCGGCATCTCAAAGCGCATGAAATGGCGAATAAAATGCTCTATTAAACTTCTAGGATAGGGCGAACAGAGACCCGATTAGATCATTTTACATTATGGTTAATAAAAGAATTCAGGGAAATTCTATCACATTTGTTCAATTTACGTCGCTCCTATTTCAGATACCGTATTGGGATAAGCGGCATCGCAATGCGCATGAAATGGCGAGTAAAATGCACTGTTAAACTTCTAGGATAAGGCAAACAGAGACCCGATTAGATCATTTTATATTACGGTTAATATAAGAATTCAGCGTAATTCTATCACATTTGTTCATCTTACGTCGCTCCTATTTCAGATTGCGTATTGGGCTAAGCGGCATCTCAAAGCGCATGAAATGGCGAGTAAAATGCACTATTAAACTTCTAGGGTAGGGCAAACAGAGTCCCGATTAGATCATTTTATATTATGGTTAATATACGAATTCAGCGAAATTCTATCACATTTGTTCAACTTAGGTCGCTCCTATTTCAGATAGCGTATTGGGCTAAGCGGCATCTCAAAGCGCATGAAATGGCGAGTAAAATGCACTATTAAACTTCTAGGGTAGGGCAAACAGAGTCCCGATTAGATCATTTTATATCATAGTTAATTTAAGAATTCAGCAAAATTCTATCACATTTGTTCAATTTACGTCGTTCCTATTTCAGACAGCGTACTGTGCTAGGCGGCATCTTAAAGCGCGCAGAATGGCGAGTAAAATGCACTATTAAACTTCTATGATAGGGCAATCAGAGACCCGATTAGATCATTTTATATTTTGGTTAATATAAGAATTCAGCGAAATTCTATCACATTTGTTCAATTTACGTCGTTCCTATCTCAAATAGTGTTCTGGGCTAAGCGGCATCTTAAAGCGCGCGGAATGTCGAGTAAAATGCACTCTTAAACTTCTATGATAGGGCAATCAGAGACCCGATTAGATCATTTTATATTTTGGTTAATATAAGAATTCAGCGAAATTCTATCACATTTGTTCAACTTAGGTCGCTCCTATTTCAGATAGCGTATTGGGCTAAGCGGCATCTCAAAGCGCATGAAATGGCGAGTAAAATGCACTATTAAACTTCTAGGGTAGGGAGAACAGAGATCCGATTACATCATTTTATATTATGGTTAATTTAAGAATTCAGCGAAATTCTATCACATTTGTTCAACTTACGTCGCTCCTATTTCAGATAGCGTATTGGGCTAAGCGGCATCTGAAAGCGCATGAAATGGCGAATAAAATGCACTATTAAACTTCTAGGCTAGGGCGAACAGAGACCCGATTAGATCATTTCACATTATGGTTAATAAAAGAATTCAGCGAATTTCTATCACATTTGTTCAACTTAGGTCGCTCCTATTTCAGATAGCGTATTGGGCTAAGCGGCATCTCAAAGCGCATGAAATGGCGAGTAAAATGCACTATTAAACTTCTAGGGTAGGGCAAACAGAGTGCCGATTAGATCATTTTATATTATGGTTAATATAAGAATTCAGCAAAATTCTATCACATTTGTTCAACTTAGGTCGCTCCTATTTCAGATAGCGTATTGGGCTAAGCGGCATCTCAAAGCGCATGAAATGGCGAGTAAAATGCACTATTAAACTTCTATGATAGGGCAATCAGAGACCCGATTAGATCATTTTATATTTTGTTTAATATAAGATTTCAGGGAAATTCTATCACATTTGTTCAACTTAGGTCGCTCCTATTTCAGATAGCGTACTGTGCTAGGCGGCATCTTAAAGCGCGCAGAATGGCGAGTAAAATGCACTATTAAACTTCTATGATAGGGCAATCAGAGACCCGATTAGATCATTTTATATTTTGGTTAATATAAGAATTCAGCGAAATTCTATCACATTTGTTCAATTTACGTCGCTCCTATTTCAGATAGCTTATTGGGCTAAGCGGCATCTCAAAGCGCATGAAATGGCGAGCAAAATGCACTATTAAACTTCTAGGGTAAGGCAAACAGAGACCCGATTAGATCATTTTATATTACGGTTAATATAAGAATTCCCGTAATTCTATCATATTTGTTCAATTTACGTCGTTCCTATCTCAAATAGTGTTCTGGACTAGGCGGCATCTCAAAGCGCGCGGAATGTCGAGTACAATGCACTACTAAACTTCTATGATAGGGCAATCAGAGACCCGATTAGATCATTTTATATTTTGGTTAATATAAGAATTCAGCGAAATTCTATCACATTTTTTCAATTTACGTCGCTCCTATTTCAGATAGCTTATTGGGCTAAGCGGCATCTCAAAGCGCATGAAATGGCGAGTAAAATGCACTATTAAACTTCTAGGGTAAGGCAATCAGAGTCCCGATTAGATCATTTTATATTTTGTTTAATATAAGGTTTCAGGGAAATTCTATCACATTTGTTCAATTTACGTCGCTCCTATTTCAGATAGCGTATTGGGCTAAGCGACATCTCAAAGCGCATGAAATGACGAGTGAAATGCACTATTAAACTTCTTGGGTAGGGAGAACAGAGAACCGATTACATCATTTTATATTATGGTTAATTTAAGAATTCAGCGAAATTCTATCACATTTGTTCAACTTACGTCGCTCCTATTTCAGATAGCGTACTGTGCTAGGCGGCATCTTAAAGCGCGCGGAATGGCGAGTAAAATGCACTATTAAACTTCTAGGGTAGGGCAAACAGAGACCCGATTAGATCATTTTATATTATGGTTAATTTAAGAATTCAGCGAAATTCTATCACATTTGTTCAACTTAGGTCGCTCCTATTTCAGATAGCGTATTGTGCTAAACGGCATCTCAAAGCGCATGAAATGGCGAATAAAATGCACTATTAAACTTCTAGGCTAGGGCGAACAGAGACCCGATTAGATCATTTCACATTATGGTTAATAAAAGAATTCAGCGAATTTCTATCACATTTGTTCAACTTAGGTCGCTCCTATTTCAGATAGCGTATTGGGCTAAGCGGCATCTCAAAGCGCATGAAATGGCGAGTAAAATGCACTATTAAACTTCTAGGGTAGGGCAAACAGAGTGCCGATTAGATCATTTTATATTATGGTTAATATAAGAATTCAGCAAAATTCTATCACATTTCTTCAATTTACGTCGTTCCTATTTCAGATAGCGTACTGTGCTAGGCGGCATCTTAAAGCGCGCGGAATGGCGAGTAAAATGCACTATTAAACTTCTAGGGTAGGGCAAACAGAGACCCGATTAGATCATTTTATATTATGGTTAATTTAAGAATTCAGCGAAATTCTATCACATTTGTTCAACTTAGGTCGCTCCTATTTCAGATAGCGTATAGGGCTAAGCGGCATCTGAAAGCGCATGAAATGGCGAGTAAAATGCACTATTAAACTTCTAGGGTAGGGCAAACAGAGTGCTGATTAGATCATTTTATATTATGGTTAATATAAGAATTCAGCAAAATTCTATCACATTTCTTCAATTTACGTCGTTCCTATTTCAGATAGCGTACTGTGCTAGGCGGCATCTTAAAGCGCGCGGAATGGCGAGTAAAATGCACTATTAAACTTCTAGGGTAGGGCAAACAGAGACCCGATTAGATCATTCTATATAATGGTTAATTTAAGAATTCAGCGAAATTCTGTCACATTTGTTCAACTTAGGTCGCTCCTATTTCAGATAGCGTATTGGGCTAAGCGGCATCTCAAAGCGCATGAAATGGCGAGTAAAATGCACTATTAAACTTCTAGGGTAGGGCAAACAGAGTCCCGATTAGATCATTTTATATTATAGTTAATTTAAGAATTCAGCAAAATTCTATCACATTTGTTCAATTTACGTCGTTCCTATTTCAGACAGCGTACTGTGCTAGGCGGCATCTTAAAGCGCGCAGAATGGCGAGTAAAATGCACTATTAAACTTCTATGATAGGGCAATCAGAGACCCGATTAGATCATTTTATATTATGGTTAATTTAAGAATTCAGCGAAATTCTATCACATTTGTTCAACTTACGTCGCTCCTATTTCAGATAGCGTATTGGGCTAAGCGGCATCTCAAAGCGCATGAAATGGCGAATAAAATGCACTATTAAACTTCTAGGCTAGGGCGAACAGAGACCCGATTAGATCATTTCACATTATGGTTAATAAAAGAATTCAGCGAATTTCTATCACATTTGTTCAACTTAGGTCGCTCCTATTTCAGATAGCGTATTGGGCTAAGCGGCATCTCAAAGCGCATGAAATGGCGAATAAAATGCACTATTAAACTTCTAGGCTAGGGCGAACAGAGACCCGATTAGATCATTTTATATTATGGTTAATATAAGAATTCAGCGAAATTCTATCATATTTGTTCAATTTACGTCGCTGCTATTTCAGATAGTGTATTGGGCTGAGCGGCATCTCAAAGCGCATGAAATGGCGAATAAAATGCTCTATTAAACTTCTAGGATAGGGCGAACAGAGACCCGATTAGATCATTTTACATTATGGTTAATAAAAGAATTCAGGGAAATTCTATCACATTTGTTCAATTTACGTCGCTCCTATTTCAGATACCGTATTGGGATAAGCGGCATCGCAATGCGCATGAAATGGCGAGTAAAATGCACTGTTAAACTTCTAGGATAAGGCAAACAGAGACCCGATTAGATCATTTTATATTACGGTTAATATAAGAATTCAGCGTAATTCTATCACATTTGTTCATCTTACGTCGCTCCTATTTCAGATTGCGTATTGGGCTAAGCGGCATCTCAAAGCGCATGAAATGGCGAGTAAAATGCACTATTAAACTTCTAGGGTAGGGCAAACAGAGTCCCGATTAGATCATTTTATATTATGGTTAATATACGAATTCAGCAAAATTCTATCACATTTGTTCAACTTAGGTCGCTCCTATTTCAGATAGCGTATTGGGCTAAGCGGCATCTCAAAGCGCATGAAATGGCGAGTAAAATGCACTATTAAACTTCTAGGGTAGGGCAAACAGAGTCCCGATTAGATCATTTTATATCATAGTTAATTTAAGAATTCAGCAAAATTCTATCACATTTGTTCAATTTACGTCGTTCCTATTTCAGACAGCGTACTGTGCTAGGCGGCATCTTAAAGCGCGCAGAATGGCGAGTAAAATGCACTATTAAACTTCTATGATAGGGCAATCAGAGACCCGATTAGATCATTTTATATTTTGGTTAATATAAGAATTCAGCGAAATTCTATCACATTTGTTCAATTTACGTCGTTCCTATCTCAAATAGTGTTCTGGGCTAGGCGGCATCTTAAAGCGCGCGGAATGTCGAGTAAAATGCACTCTTAAACTTCTATGATAGGGCAATCAGAGACCCGATTAGATCATTTTATATTTTGGTTAATATAAGAATTCAGCGAAATTCTATCACATTTGTTCAACTTAGGTCGCTCCTATTTCAGATAGCGTATTGGGCTAAGCGGCATCTCAAAGCGCATGAAATGGCGAGTAAAATGCACTATTAAACTTCTAGGGTAGGGAGAACAGAGATCCGATTACATCATTTTATATTATGGTTAATTTAAGAATTCAGCGAAATTCTATCACATTTGTTCAACTTACGTCGCTCCTATTTCAGATAGCGTATTGGGCTAAGCGGCATCTGAAAGCGCATGAAATGGCGAATAAAATGCACTATTAAACTTCTAGGCTAGGGCGAACAGAGACCCGATTAGATCATTTCACATTATGGTTAATAAAAGAATTCAGCGAATTTCTATCACATTTGTTCAACTTAGGTCGCTCCTATTTCAGATAGCGTATTGGGCTAAGCGGCATCTCAAAGCGCATGAAATGGCGAGTAAAATGCACTATTAAACTTCTAGGGTAGGGCAAACAGAGTGCCGATTAGATCATTTTATATTATGGTTAATATAAGAATTCAGCAAAATTCTATCACATTTGTTCAACTTAGGTCGCTCCTATTTCAGATAGCGTATTGGGCTAAGCGGCATCTCAAAGCGCATGAAATGGCGAGTAAAATGCACTATTAAACTTCTATGATAGGGCAATCAGAGACCCGATTAGATCATTTTATATTTTGTTTAAAATAAGATTTCAGGGAAATTCTATCACATTTGTTCAACTTAGGTCGCTCCTATTTCAGATAGCGTACTGTGCTAGGCGGCATCTTAAAGCGCGCAGAATGGCGAGTAAAATGCACTATTAAACTTCTATGATAGGGCAATCAGAGACCCGATTAGATCATTTTATATTTTGGTTAATATAAGAATTCAGCGAAATTCTATCACATTTGTTCAATTTACGTCGCTCCTATTTCAGATAGCTTATTGGGCTAAGCGGCATCTCAAAGCGCATGAAATGGCGAGCAAAATGCACTATTAAACTTCTAGGGTAAGGCAAACAGAGACCCGATTAGATCATTTTATATTACGGTTAATATAAGAATTCCCGTAATTCTATCATATTTGTTCAATTTACGTCGTTCCTATCTCAAATAGTGTTCTGGACTAGGCGGCATCTCAAAGCGCGCGGAATGTCGAGTACAATGCACTACTAAACTTCTATGATAGGGCAATCAGAGACCAGATTAGATCATTTTATATTTTGGTTAATATAAGAATTCAGCGAAATTCTATCACATTTTTTCAATTTACGTCGCTCCTATTTCAGATAGCTTATTGGGCTAAGCGGCATCTCAAAGCGCATGAAATGGCGAGTAAAATGCACTATTAAACTTCTAGGGTAAGGCAATCAGAGTCCCGATTAGATCATTTTATATTTTGTTTAATATAAGGTTTCAGGGAAATTCTATCACATTTGTTCAATTTACGTCGCTCCTATTTCAGATAGCGTATTGGGCTAAGCGACATCTCAAAGCGCATGAAATGACGAGTGAAATGCACTATTAAACTTCTTGGGTAGGGGGAACAGAGAACCGATTACATCATTTTATATTATGGTTAATTTAAGAATTCAGCGAAATTCTATCACATTTGTTCAACTTACGTCGCTCCTATTTCAGATAGCGTACTGTGCTAGGCGGCATCTTAAAGCGCGCGGAATGGCGAGTAAAATGCACTATTAAACTTCTAGGGTAGGGCAAACAGAGACCCGATTAGATCATTCTATATAATGGTTAATTTAAGAATTCAGCGAAATTCTGTCACATTTGTTCAACTTAGGTCGCTCCTATTTCAGATAGCGTATTGGGCTAAGCGGCATCTCAAAGCGCATGAAATGGCGAGTAAAATGCACTATTAAACTTCTAGGGTAGGGCAAACAGAGTCCCGATTAGATCATTTATATTATAGTTAATTTAAGAATTCAGCAAAATTCTATCACATTTGTTCAATTTACGTCGTTCCTATTTCAGACAGCGTACTGTGCTAGGCGGCATCTTAAAGCGCGCAGAATGGCGAGTAAAATGCACTATTAAACTTCTATGATAGGGCAATCAGAGCCCCGATTAGATCATTTTATATTATGGTTAATTTAAGAATTCAGCGAAATTCTATCACATTTGTTCAACTTACGTCGCTCCTATTTCAGATAGCGTATTGGGCTAAGCGGCATCTCAAAGCGCATGAAATGGCGAATAAAATGCACTATTAAACTTCTAGGCTAGGGCGAACAGAGACCCGATTAGATCATTTCACATTATGGTTAATAAAAGAATTCAGCGAATTTCTATCACATTTGTTCAACTTAGGTCGCTCCTATTTCAGATAGCGTATTGGGCTAAGCGGCATCTCAAAGCGCATGAAATGGCGAATAAAATGCACTATTAAACTTCTAGGCTAGGGCGAACAGAGACCCGATTAGATCATTTTATATTATGGTTAATATAAGAATTCAGCGAAATTCTATCATATTTGTTCAATTTACGTCGCTGCTATTTCAGATAGTGTATTGGGCTGAGCGGCATCTCAAAGCGCATGAAATGGCGAATAAAATGCTCTATTAAACTTCTAGGATAGGGCGAACAGAGACCCGATTAGATCATTTTACATTATGGTTAATAAAAGAATTCAGGGAAATTCTATCACATTTGTTCAATTTACGTCGCTCCTATTTCAGATACCGTATTGGGATAAGCGGCATCGCAATGCGCATGAAATGGCGAGTAAAATGCACTGTTAAACTTCTAGGATAAGGCAAACAGAGACCCGATTAGATCATTTTATATTACGGTTAATATAAGAATTCAGCGTAATTCTATCACATTTGTTCATCTTACGTCGCTCCTATTTCAGATTGCGTATTGGGCTAAGCGGCATCTCAAAGCGCATGAAATGGCGAGTAAAATGCACTATTAAACTTCTAGGGTAGGGCAAACAGAGTCCCGATTAGATCATTTTATATTATGGTTAATATACGAATTCAGCGAAATTCTATCACATTTGTTCAACTTAGGTCGCTCCTATTTCAGATAGCGTATTGGGCTAAGCGGCATCTCAAAGCGCATGAAATGGCGAGTAAAATGCACTATTAAACTTCTAGGGTAGGGCAAACAGAGTCCCGATTAGATCATTTTATATCATAGTTAATTTAAGAATTCAGCAAAATTCTATCACATTTGTTCAATTTACGTCGTTCCTATTTCAGACAGCGTACTGTGCTAGGCGGCATCTTAAAGCGCGCAGAATGGCGAGTAAAATGCACTATTAAACTTCTATGATAGGGCAATCAGAGACCCGATTAGATCATTTTATATTTTGGTTAATATAAGAATTCAGCGAAATTCTATCACATTTGTTCAATTTACGTCGTTCCTATCTCAAATAGTGTTCTGGGCTAGGCGGCATCTTAAAGCGCGCGGAATGTCGAGTAAAATGCACTCTTAAACTTCTATGATAGGGCAATCAGAGACCCGATTAGATCATTTTATATTTTGGTTAATATAAGAATTCAGCGAAATTCTATCACATTTGTTCAACTTAGGTCGCTCCTATTTCAGATAGCGTATTGGGCTAAGCGGCATCTCAAAGCGCATGAAATGGCGAGTAAAATGCACTATTAAACTTCTAGGGTAGGGAGAACAGAGATCCGATTACATCATTTTATATTATGGTTAATTTAAGAATTCAGCGAAATTCTATCACATTTGTTCAACTTACGTCGCTCCTATTTCAGATAGCGTATTGGGCTAAGCGGCATCTGAAAGCGCATGAAATGGCGAATAAAATGCACTATTAAACTTCTAGGCTAGGGCGAACAGAGACCCGATTAGATCATTTCACATTATGGTTAATAAAAGAATTCAGCGAATTTCTATCACATTTGTTCAACTTAGGTCGCTCCTATTTCAGATAGCGTATTGGGCTAAGCGGCATCTCAAAGCGCATGAAATGGCGAGTAAAATGCACTATTAAACTTCTAGGGTAGGGCAAACAGAGTGCCGATTAGATCATTTTATATTATGGTTAATATAAGAATTCAGCAAAATTCTATCACATTTGTTCAACTTAGGTCGCTCCTATTTCAGATAGCGTATTGGGCTAAGCGGCATCTCAAAGCGCATGAAATGGCGAGTAAAATGCACTATTAAACTTCTATGATAGGGCAATCAGAGACCCGATTAGATCATTTTATATTTTGTTTAATATAAGATTTCAGGGAAATTCTATCACATTTGTTCAACTTAGGTCGCTCCTATTTCAGATAGCGTACTGTGCTAGGCGGCATCTTAAAGCGCGCAGAATGGCGAGTAAAATGCACTATTAAACTTCTATGATAGGGCAATCAGAGACCCGATTAGATCATTTTATATTTTGGTTAATATAAGAATTCAGCGAAATTCTATCACATTTGTTCAATTTACGTCGCTCCTATTTCAGATAGCTTATTGGGCTAAGCGGCATCTCAAAGCGCATGAAATGGCGAGCAAAATGCACTATTAAACTTCTAGGGTAAGGCAAACAGAGACCCGATTAGATCATTTTATATTACGGTTAATATAAGAATTCCCGTAATTCTATCATATTTGTTCAATTTACGTCGTTCCTATCTCAAATAGTGTTCTGGACTAGGCGGCATCTCAAAGCGCGCGGAATGTCGAGTACAATGCACTACTAAACTTCTATGATAGGGCAATCAGAGACCAGATTAGATCATTTTATATTTTGGTTAATATAAGAATTCAGCGAAATTCTATCACATTTTTTCAATTTACGTCGCTCCTATTTCAGATAGCTTATTGGGCTAAGCGGCATCTCAAAGCGCATGAAATGGCGAGTAAAATGCACTATTAAACTTCTAGGGTAAGGCAATCAGAGTCCCGATTAGATCATTTTATATTTTGTTTAATATAAGGTTTCAGGGAAATTCTATCACATTTGTTCAATTTACGTCGCTCCTATTTCAGATAGCGTATTGGGCTAAGCGACATCTCAAAGCGCATGAAATGACGAGTGAAATGCACTATTAAACTTCTTGGGTAGGGGGAACAGAGAACCGATTACATCATTTTATATTATGGTTAATTTAAGAATTCAGCGAAATTCTATCACATTTGTTCAACTTACGTCGCTCCTATTTCAGATAGCGTACTGTGCTAGGCGGCATCTTAAAGCGCGCGGAATGGCGAGTAAAATGCACTATTAAACTTCTAGGGTAGGGCAAACAGAGACCCGATTAGATCATTTTATATTATGGTTAATTTAAGAATTCAGCGAAATTCTATCACATTTGTTCAACTTAGGTCGCTCCTATTTCAGATAGCGTATTGTGCTAAACGGCATCTCAAAGCGCATGAAATGGCGAATAAAATGCACTATTAAACTTCTAGGCTAGGGCGAACAGAGACCCGATTAGATCATTTCACATTATGGTTAATAAAAGAATTCAGCGAATTTCTATCACATTTGTTCAACTTAGGTCGCTTCTATTTCAGATAGCGTATTGGGCTAAGCGGCATCTCAAAGCGCATGAAATGGCGAGTAAAATGCACTATTAAACTTCTAGGGTAGGGCAAACAGAGTGCCGATTAGATCATTTTATATTATGGTTAATATAAGAATTCAGCAAAATTCTATCACATTTCTTCAATTTACGTCGTTCCTATTTCAGATAGCGTACTGTGCTAGGCGGCATCTTAAAGCGCGCGGAATGGCGAGTAAAATGCACTATTAAACTTCTAGGGTAGGGCAAACAGAGACCCGATTAGATCATTTTATATTATGGTTAATTTAAGAATTCAGCGAAATTCTATCACATTTGTTCAACTTAGGTCGCTCCTATTTCAGATAGCGTATAGGGCTAAGCGGCATCTGAAAGCGCATGAAATGGCGAGTAAAATGCACTATTAAACTTCTAGGGTAGGGCAAACAGAGTGCTGATTAGATCATTTTATATTATGGTTAATATAAGAATTCAGCAAAATTCTATCACATTTCTTCAATTTACGTCGTTCCTATTTCAGATAGCGTACTGTGCTAGGCGGCATCTTAAAGCGCGCGGAATGGCGAGTAAAATGCACTATTAAACTTCTAGGGTAGGGCAAACAGAGACCCGATTAGATCATTCTATATAATGGTTAATTTAAGAATTCAGCGAAATTCTGTCACATTTGTTCAACTTAGGTCGCTCCTATTTCAGATAGCGTATTGGGCTAAGCGGCATCTCAAAGCGCATGAAATGGCGAGTAAAATGCACTATTAAACTTCTAGGGTAGGGCAAACAGAGTCCCGATTAGATCATTTTATATTATAGTTAATTTAAGAATTCAGCAAAATTCTATCACATTTGTTCAATTTACGTCGTTCCTATTTCAGACAGCGTACTGTGCTAGGCGGCATCTTAAAGCGCGCAGAATGGCGAGTAAAATGCACTATTAAACTTCTATGATAGGGCAATCAGAGCCCCGATTAGATCATTTTATATTATGGTTAATTTAAGAATTCAGCGAAATTCTATCACATTTGTTCAACTTACGTCGCTCCTATTTCAGATAGCGTATTGGGCTAAGCGGCATCTCAAAGCGCATGAAATGGCGAATAAAATGCACTATTAAACTTCTAGGCTAGGGCGAACAGAGACCCGATTAGATCATTTCACATTATGGTTAATAAAAGAATTCAGCGAAATTCTATCACATTTGTTCAACTTAGGTTGCTCCTATTTCAGATAGCGTACTGTGCTAGGCGGCATCTAAAAGCGCGCGGAATGGCGAGTAAAATGCACTCTCAAACTTGTAGGGTAGGGCAAGCAGTGACCCGATTAGATCATTTTATATTATGGTTAATTTAAGAATTCAGCGAAATTCTATCACATTTGTTCAACTTAGGTCGCTCCTATTTCAGATAGCGTATTGGGCTAAGCGGCATCTCAAAGCGCATGAAATGGCGAGTAAAATGCACTATTAAACTTCTAGGGTAGGGCAAACAGAGTCCCGATTAGATCATTTTATATTATAGTTAATTTAAGAATTCAGCAAAATTCTATCACATTTGTTCAATTTACGTCGTTCCTATTTCAGACAGCGTACTGTGCTAGGCGGCATCTTAAAGCGCGCAGAATGGCGAGTAAAATGCACTATTAAACTTCTATGATAGGGCAATCAGAGACCCGATTAGATCATTTTATATTTTGGTTAATATAAGAACTCAGCGAAATTCTATCACATTTGTTCAATTTACGTCGTTCCTATCTGAAATAGTGTTCTGGGCTAGGCGGCATCTTAAAGCGCGCGGAATGTCGAGTAAAATGCACTATTAAACTTCTATGATAGGGCAATCAGAGACCCGATTAGATCATATTATAGTATGGTTAATTTTAGAATACAGCGAAATTCTATCACATTTGTTCAATTTACGTCGCTCCTATTTCAGATAGCGTATTGGGCTAAGCGGCATCTCAAAGCGCAAGAAATGATGAGTACAATGCACTATTAAACTTCTAGGGTAGGTCAAACAGAGACCCGATTAGATCATTCTATATTATGGTTAATTTAAGAATTCAGCAAAATTTTATGACATTCGTTCAATTTACGTCGCTCCTATTTCAGATAGCGTACTGGGCTAAGCGGCATCTCAAAGCGCATGAAATGGCGAGTAAAATGCACGATTATACTTCTAGGGTAGGGCAAACAGAGACCCGATTAGATCATTTTATATTTTGGTTAATATAAGAATTCAGCGAAATTCTATCACATTTGTTCAATTTACGTCGCTCCTATTTCAGATAGCGTGTTGGGCTAAGCGGCATCTCAAAGCGCATGAAATGGCGAGTAAAATGCCTTATTAAACTTCTTGGGTAAGGCAAACAGAGACCCGATTAGGTCATTTTATATTACGGTGAATATAATATTTCAGCGTAATTCTATCACATTTGTTCAATTAACGTCGCTCGTATTGCAAATAGCGTACTGGGCTATGCGGCATCTTGAAGCGCATGAAATGGCGAGTAAAATGCACTGTTAAACTTCTAGGATAAGGGAAACAGAGACCCGAATAGATCATTTTATATTACGGTTAATATAAGAATTCAGCGTAATTCTATCACATTTGTTCAATTTACGTCGCTCCTATTTCAGATAGCGTATTGGACTAGGCGGCACCTTAAAGCGCATGAAATGACGAGTAAAACGCACTGTTAAGCTTCTATGATAGGGCAATCAGAGACCCGGATAGATCGTATTATATTATGTTTAATATAAGAATTCTGCGTAATTCTATCACATTTGTTCAATTTACGTCGCCCCTATTTCAGATAGCGTATTGGGCTAGGTTTCATCTTAAAGCGCATGAAATGTCGAGTAAAGTGCACTATTAAACATCTAGGGTAGGGCAAACAGAGACCCGATTAGATCATTTTATATTATGGTTAATTTATGGATTCAGCGAAATTCTATCACATTTGTTCAATTTACGTCGCTCCTATTTCAGATAGCGTATTGGCCTGAGCGGTACCTTAAAGCACGTGGAATGGCGAGTAAAATGCACTATTAAACTTCTAGGGTAGGGCAAACAGAGTCCCGATTAGATCATTTTATATTATAGTTAATTTAAGAATTCAGCAAAATTCTATCACATTTGTTCAATTTACGTCGTTCCTATTTCAGACAGCGTACTGTGCTAGGCGGCATCTTAAAGCGCGCAGAATGGCGAGTAAAATGCACTATTAAACTTCTATGATAGGGCAATCAGAGACCCGATTAGATCATTTTATATTTTGGTTAATATAAGAACTCAGCGAAATTCTATCACATTTGTTCAATTTACGTCGTTCCTATCTGAAATAGTGTTCTGGGCTAGGCGGCATCTTAAAGCGCGCGGAATGTCGAGTAAAATGCACTATTAAACTTCTATGATAGGGCAATCAGAGACCCGATTAGATCATATTATAGTATGGTTAATTTTAGAATACAGCGAAATTCTATCACATTTGTTCAATTTACGTCGCTCCTATTTCAGATAGCGTATTGGGCTAAGCGGCATCTCAAAGCGCAAGAAATGATGAGTACAATGCACTATTAAACTTCTAGGGTAGGTCAAACAGAGACCCGATTAGATCATTCTATATTATGGTTAATTTAAGAATTCAGCAAAATTTTATGACATTCGTTCAATTTACGTCGCTCCTATTTCAGATAGCGTACTGGGCTAAGCGGCATCTCAAAGCGCATGAAATGGCGAGTAAAATGCACGATTATACTTCTAGGGTAGGGCAAACAGAGACCCGATTAGATCATTTTATATTTTGGTTAATATAAGAATTCAGCGAAATTCTATCACATTTGTTCAATTTACGTCGCTCCTATTTCAGATAGCGTGTTGGGCTAAGCGGCATCTCAAAGCGCATGAAATGGCGAGTAAAATGCCTTATTAAACTTCTTGGGTAAGGCAAACAGAGACCCGATTAGGTCATTTTATATTACGGTGAATATAATATTTCAGCGTAATTCTATCACATTTGTTCAATTAACGTCGCTCGTATTGCAAATAGCGTACTGGGCTATGCGGCATCTTGAAGCGCATGAAATGGCGAGTAAAATGCACTGTTAAACTTCTAGGATAAGGGAAACAGAGACCCGAATAGATCATTTTATATTACGGTTAATATAAGAATTCAGCGTAATTCTATCACATTTGTTCAATTTACGTCGCTCCTATTTCAGATAGCGTATTGGACTAGGCGGCACCTTAAAGCGCATGAAATGACGAGTAAAACGCACTGTTAAGCTTCTATGATAGGGCAATCAGAGACCCGGATAGATCGTATTATATTATGTTTAATATAAGAATTCTGCGTAATTCTATCACATTTGTTCAATTTACGTCGCCCCTATTTCAGATAGCGTATTGGGCTAGGTTTCATCTTAAAGCGCATGAAATGTCGAGTAAAGTGCACTATTAAACATCTAGGGTAGGGCAAACAGAGACCCGATTAGATCATTTTATATTATGGTTAATTTATGGATTCAGCGAAATTCTATCACATTTGTTCAATTTACGTCGCTCCTATTTCAGATAGCGTATTGGCCTGAGCGGTACCTTAAAGCACGTGGAATGACGAGTAAAATGCACTCCTAACCTTGTATGATAGGGCAATCAGAGACCCGATTAGATCATTTTATATTATGGTTAATATAAGAATTCAGCAAAATTCTATCACATTCGTTCAATTTACGTCGTTCCTATTTCAGATAGCGTACTGTGCTAGGCGGCATCTTAAAGCGCGCGGAATGGCGAGTAAAATGCACTCTCAAACTTGTAGGGTAGGGCAAGCAGTGACCCGATTAGATCATTTTATATTATGGTTAATTTAAGAATTCAGCGAAATTCTATCACATTTGTTCAACTTAGGTCGCTCCTATTTCAGATAGCGTATTGGGCTAAGCGGCATCTCAAAGCGCATGAAATGGCGAGTAAAATGCACTATTAAACTTCTAGGGTAGGGCAAACAGAGTCCCGATTAGATCATTTTATATTATAGTTAATTTAAGAATTCAGCAAAATTCTATCACATTTGTTCAATTTACGTCGTTCCTATTTCAGACAGCGTACTGTGCTAGGCGGCATCTTAAAGCGCGCAGAATGGCGAGTAAAATGCACTATTAAACTTCTATGATAGGGCAATCAGAGACCCGATTAGATCATTTTATATTTTGGTTAATATAAGAATTCAGCGAAATTCTATCACATTTGTTCAATTTACGTAGTTCCGATATCAAATAGTGTTCTGGGCTAGGCGGCATCTTAAAGCACGCGGAATGTCGAGTAAAATGCACTATTAAACTTCTATGATGGGGCAATCAGAGACCCGATTAGATCATTTTATATTTTGGTTAATATAAGAATTCAGCGAAATTCTATCACATTTGTTCAATTTACGTCGCTCCTATTCCAGATAGCTTATTGGGCTAAGCGGCATCTCAAAGCGCATGAAATGGCGAGTAAAATGCACTATTAAACTTCTAGGGTAAGGGAATCAGAGTCCCGATTAGATCATTTTATATTTTGTTTAATATAAGATTTCAGGGAAATTCTATCACATTTGTTCAATTTACGTCGCTCCAATTTCAGATAGCGTATTGGGCTAAGCGACATCTCAAAGCGCATGAAATGACGAGTGAAATGCAATATTAAACTTCTTGGGTAGGGCGAAGAGAGATCCGATTACATCATTTTATATTATGGTTAATTTAAGAATTCAGCGAAATTCTATCACATTTGTTCAATTTACGTCGTTCCTATTTCAGATAGCGTACTGTGCTAGGCGGCATCTTAAAGCGCGCGGAATGGCGAGTAAAATGCACTATTAAACTTCTAGGGTAGGGCAAACAGAGACCCGATTAGATCATTTTATATTATGGTTAATTTAAGAATTCAGCGAAATTCTATCACATTTGTTCAACTTACGTCGCTCCTATTTCAGATAGCGTATTGGGCTAAGCGGCATCTCAAAGCGCATGAAATGGCGAGTAAAATGCACTATTAAACTTCTATGATAGGGCAATCAGAGACCCGATTAGATCATTTTATATTTTGGTTAATATAAGAATTCAGCGAAATTCTATCACATTTGTTCAATTTACGTAGTTCCGATATCAAATAGTGTTCTGGGCTAGGCGGCATCTTAAAGCGCGCGGAATGTCGAGTAAAATGCACTATTAAACTTCTATGATAGGGCAATCAGAGATCCGATTAGATCATTTTATATTTTGGTTAATATAAGAATTCAGCGAAATTCTATCACATTTGTTCAATTTACGTAGTTCCGATATCAAATAGTGTTCTGGGCTAGGCGGCATCTTAAAGCGCGCGGAATGTCGAGTAAAATGCACTATTAAACTTCTATGATAGGGCAATCAGAGACCCGATTAGATCATTTTATATTTTGGTTAATATAAGAATTCAGCGAAATTCTATCACATTTGTTCAATTTACGTCGCTCCTATTCCAGATAGCTTATTGGGCTAAGCGGCATCTCAAAGCGCATGAAATGGCGAGTAAAATGCACTATTAAACTTCTAGGGTAAGGCAATCAGAGTCCCGATTAGATCATTTTATATTTTGTTTAATATAAGATTTCAGGGAAATTCTATCACATTTGTTCAATTTACGTCGCTCCAATTTCAGATAGCGTATTGGGCTAAGCGACATCTCAAAGCGCATGAAATGACGAGTGAAATGCAATATTAAACTTCTTGGGTAGGGCGAAGAGAGATCCGATTACATCATTTTATATTATGGTTAATTTAAGAATTCAGCGAAATTCTATCACATTTGTTCAATTTACGTCGTTCCTATTTCAGATAGCGTACTGTGCTAGGCGGCATCTTAAAGCGCGCGGAATGGCGAGTAAAATGCACTATTAAACTTCTAGGGTAGGGCAAACAGAGACCCGATTAGATCATTTTATATTATGGTTAATTTAAGAATTCAGCGAAATTCTATCACATTTGTTCAACTTAGGTCGCTCCTATTTCAGATAGCGTGTTGGGCTAAGCGGCATCTGAAAGCGCATGAAATGGCGAGTAGAATGCACTATTAAACTTCTAGGGTAGGGCAAACAGAGTCCCGATTAGATCATTTTATATTATAGTTAATTTAAGAATTCAGCAAAATTCTATCACATTTGTTCAATTTACGTCGTTCCTATTTCAGACAGCGTACTGTGCTAGGCGGCATCTTAAAGCGCGCAGAATGGCGAGTAAAATGCACTATTAAACTTCTATGATAGGGCAATCAGAGACCCGATTAGATCATTTTATATTTTGTTTAATATAAGAATTCAGGGACATTCTATCACATTTGTTCAATTTACGTCGCTCCTATTTCAGATAGCGTATTGGGCTAAGCGGCATCTCAAAGCGCAAGAAATGGCGAGTACAATGCACTATTAAACTTCTAGGGTAGGTCAAACAGAGACCCGATTAGATCATTCTATATTATGGTTAATTTAAGAATTCAGCAAAATTTTATGACATTCGTTCAATTTACGTCGCTCCTATTTCAGATAGCGTACTGGGCTAAGCGGCATCTCAAAGCGCATGAAATGGCGAGTAAAATGCACGATTATACTTCTAGGGTAGGGCAAACAGAGACCCGATTAGATCATTTTATATTTTGTTTAATATAAGATTTCAGGGAAATTCTATCACATTTGTTCAATTTACGTCGCTCCAATTTCAGATAGCGTATTGGGCTAAGCGACATCTCAAAGCGCATGAAATGACGAGTGAAATGCAATATTAAACTTCTTGGGTAGGGCGAAGAGAGATCCGATTACATCATTTTATATTATGGTTAATTTAAGAATTCAGCGAAATTCTATCACATTTGTTCAATTTACGTCGTTCCTATTTCAGATAGCGTACTGTGCTAGGCGGCATCTTAAAGCGCGCGGAATGGCGAGTAAAATGCACTATTAAACTTCTAGGGTAGGGCAAACAGAGACCCGATTAGATCATTTTATATTATGGTTAATTTAAGAATTCAGCGAAATTCTATCACATTTGTTCAACTTACGTCGCTCCTATTTCAGATAGCGTATTGGGCTAAGCGGCATCTCAAAGCGCATGAAATGGCGAGTAAAATGCACTATTAAACTTCTATGATAGGGCAATCAGAGACCAGATTAGACCATTTTATATTTTGGTTAATATAAGAATTCAGCGAAATTCTATCACATTTGTTCAATTTACGTAGTTCCGATATCAAATAGTGTTCTGGGCTAGGCGGCATCTTAAAGCGCGCGGAATGTCGAGTAAAATGCACTATTAAACTTCTATGATAGGGCAATCAGAGACCCGATTAGATCATTTTATATTTTGGTTAATATAAGAATTCAGCGAAATTCTATCACATTTGTTCAATTTACGTAGTTCCTATTCCAGATAGCTTATTGGGCTAAGCGGCATCTCAAAGCGCATGAAATGGCGAGTAAAATGCACTATTAAACTTCTAGGGTAAGGCAATCAGAGTCCCGATTAGATCATTTTATATTTTGTTTAATATAAGATTTCAGGGAAATTCTATCACATTTGTTCAATTTACGTCGCTCCAATTTCAGATAGCGTATTGGGCTAAGCGACATCTCAAAGCGCATGAAATGTCGAGTGAAATGCAATATTAAACTTCTTGGGTAGGGCGAAGAGAGATCCGATTAGATCATTTTATATTATGGTTAATTTAAGAATTCATCGAAATTCTATCACATTTGTTCAATTTACGTCGTTCCTATTTCAGATAGCGTACTGTGCTAGGCGGCATCTTAAAGCGCGCGGAATGGCGAGTAAAATGAACTATTAAACTTCTAGGGTAGGGCAAACAGAGACCCGATTAGATCATTTTATATTATGGTTAATTTAAGAATTCAGCGAAATTCTATCACATTTGTTCAACTTAGGTCGCTCCTATTTCAGATAGCGTGTTGGGCTAAGCGGCATCTGAAAGCGCATGAAATGGCGAGTAAAATGCACTATTAAACTTCTAGGGTAGGGCAAACAGAGTCCCGATTAGATCATTTTATATTATAGTTAATTTAAGAATTCAGCAAAATTCTATCACATTTGTTCAATTTACGTCGTTCCTATTTCAGACAGCGTACTGTGCTAGGCGGCATCTTAAAGCGCGCAGAATGGCGAGTAAAATGCACTATTAAACTTCTATGATAGGGCAATCAGAGACCCGATTAGATCATTTTATATTTTGGTTAATATAAGAACTCAGCGAAATTCTAACACATTTGTTCAATTTACGTCGTTCCTATCTCAAATAGTGTTCTGGGCTAGGCGGCATCTTAAAGCGCGCGGAATGTCGAGTAAAATGCACTATTAAACTTCTATGATAGGGCAATCAGAGACCCGATTAGATCATTTTATAGTATGGTTAATTTAAGAATTCATCGAAATTCTATTACATTTGTTCAACTTACGTCGCTCCTATTTCAGATAGCGTATTGTGCTAAGCGGCATCTCAAAGCGCATGAAATGGCGAATAAAATGCACTATTAAACTTCTATGATAGGGCAATCAGAGACCCGATTAGATCATTTTATATTTTGTTTAATATAAGAATTCAGGGACATTCTATCACATTTGTTCAATTTACGTCGCTCCTATTTCAGATAGCGTATTGGGCTAAGCGGCATCTCAAAGCGCATGAAATGGCGAGTAAAATGCACTATTAAACTTCTAGGGTACGGCAAACAGAGTGCCGATTAGATCATTTTATATTATGGTTAATATAAGAATTCAGCAAAATTCTATCACATTTGTTCAATTTACGTCGTTCCTATTTCAGACAGCGTACTGTGCTAGGCGGCATCTTAAAGCGCGCAGAATGGCGAGTAAAATGCACTATTAAACTTCTATGATAGGGCAATCAGAGACCCGATTAGATCATTTTATATTTTGGTTAATATAAGAACTCAGCGAAATTCTATCACATTTCTTCAATTTACGTCGTTCCTATTTCAGATAGCGTACTGTGCTAGGCGGCATCTTAAAGCGCGCGGAATGGCGAGTAAAATGCACTATTAAACTTCTAGGGTAGGGCAAACAGAGACCCGATCAGATCATTTTATATTATGGTTAATTTAAGAATTCAGCGAAATTCTATCACATTTGTTCAACTTAGGTCGCTCCTATTTCAGATAGCGTATTGGGCTAAGCGGCATCTCAAAGCGCATGAAATGGCGAGTAAAATGCACTATAAAACTTCTAGGGTAGGGCAAACAGAGTCCCGATTAGATCATTTTATATTATAGTTAATTTAAGAATTCAGCAAAATTCTATCACATTTGTTCAATTTACGTCGTTCCTATTTCAGACAGCGTACTGTGCTAGGCGGCATCTTAAAGCGCGCAGAATGGCGAGTAAAATGCACTATTAAACTTCTATGATAGGGCAATCAGAGACCCGATTAGATCATTTTATATTTTGTTTAATATAAGAATTCAGGGACATTCTATCACATTTGTTCAATTTACGTCGCTCCTATTTCAGATAGCGTATTGGGCTAAGCGGCATCTCAAAGCGCAAGAAATGGCGAGTACAATGCACTATTAAACTTCTAGGGTAGGTCAAACAGAGACCCGATTAGATCATTCTATATTATGGTTAATTTAAGAATTCAGCAAAATTTTTTGACATTCGTTCAATTTACGTCGCACCTATTTCAGATAGCGTACTGGGCTAAGCGGCATCTCAAAGCGCATGAAATGGCGAGTAAAATGCACGATTATACTTCTAGGGTAGGGCAAACAGAGACCCGATTAGATCATTTTATATTTTGGTTAATATAAGAATTCAGCGAAATTCTATCACATTTGTTCAATTTACGTCGCTCCTATTTCAGATAGCGTGTTGGGCTAAGCGGCATCTCAAAGCTCATGAAATGGCGAGTAAAATGCCTTATTAAACTTCTTGGGTAAGGCAAACAGAGACCCGATTAGATCATTTTATATTACGGTGAATATAATATTTCAGCGTAATTCTATCACATTTGTTCAATTAACGTCGCTCCTATTGCAAATAGCGTACTGGGCTATGCGGCATCTTGAAGCGCATGAAGTGGCGAGTAAAATGCACTGTTAAACTTCTAGGATAAGGGAAACAGAGACCCGAATAGATCATTTTATATTACGGTTAATATAAGAATTCAGCGTAATTCTATCACATTTGTTCAATTTACGTCGCTCCTATTTCAGATAGCGTATTGGACTAGGCGGCACCTTAAAGCGCATGAAATGACGAGTAAAACGCACTGTTAAGCTTCTATGATAGGGCAATCAGAGACCCGGATAGATCGTATTGTATTATGTTTAATATAAGAATTCTGCGTAATTCTATCACATTTGTTCAATTTACGTCGCCCCTATTTCAGATAGCGTATTGGGCTAGGTTTCATCTTAAAGCGCATGAAATGTCGAGTAAAGTGCACTATTAAACATCTAGGGTAGGGCAAACAGAGACCCGATTAGATCATTTTATATTATGGTTAATTTATGGATTCAGCGAAATTCTATCACATTTGTTCAATTTACGTCGCTCCTATTTCAGATAGCGTATTGGCCTGAGCGGTACCTTAAAGCACGTGGAATGACGAGTAAAATGCATTCCTAACGTTGTATGATAGGGCAATCAGAGACCCGATTAGATCATTTTATATTATGGTTAATATAAGAATTCAGCGAAATTCTATCATATTTGTTCAATTTACGTCGCTGCTATTTCAGATAGTGTATTGGGCTGAGCGGCATCTCAAAGCGCATGAAATGGCGAATAAAATGCTCTATTAAACTTCTAGGATAGGGCGAACAGAGACCCGATTAGATCATTTTACATTATGGTTAATAAAAGAATTCAGGGAAATTCTATCACATTTGTTCAATTTACGTCGCTCCTATTTCAGATACCGTATTGGGATAAGCGGCATCGCAATGCGCATGAAATGGCGAGTAAAATGCACTGTTAAACTTCTAGGATAAGGCAAACAGAGACCCGATTAGATCATTTTATATTACGGTTAAGATAAGAATTCAGCGTAATTCTATCACATTTGTTCATCTTACGTCGCTCCTATTTCAGATTGCGTTTTGGGCTAAGCGGCATCTCAAAGCGCATGAAATGGCGAGTAAAATGCACTATTAAACTTCTAGGGTAGGGCAAACAGAGTCCCGAATAGATCATTTTATATTATAGTTAATTTAAGAATTCAGCAAAATTCTATCACATTTGTTCAATTTACGTCGTTCCTATTTCAGACAGCGTACTGTGCTAGGCGGCATCTTAAAGCGCGCAGAATGGCGAGTAAAATGCACTCTTAAACTTCTATGATAGGGCAATCAGAGACCCGATTAGATCATTTTATATTTTGGTTAATATAAGAATTCAGCGAAATTCTATCACATTTGTTCAATTTACGTCGTTCCTATCTCAAATAGTGTTCTGGGCTAGGCGGCATCTCAAATCGCGCGGAATGTCGAGTACAATGCACTATTAAACTTCTATGATAGGGCATTCAGAGACCCAATTAGACCATTTTATATTTTGGTTAAAATAAGAATTCAGCGAAATTCTATCACATTTGTTCAACTTAGGTCGCTCCTATTTCAGATAGCGTATTGGGCTAAGCGGCATCTCAAAGCGCATGAAATGACGAGTAAAATGCACTATTAAACTTCTAGGGTAAGGCAATCAGAGTCCCGATTAGATCATTTTATATTATGGTTAATATAAGAATTCAGCAAAATTCTATCACATTTGTTCAATTTACGTCGTTCCTATTTCAGATAGCGTACTGTGCTAGGCGGCATCTTAAAGCGCGCGGAATGGCGAGTAAAATGCACTCTCAAACTTGTAGGGTAGGGCAAGCAGTGACCCGATTAGATCATTTTATATTATGGTTAATTTAAGAATTCAGCGAAATTCTATCACATTTGTTCAACTTAGGTCGCTCCTATTTCAGATAGCGTATTGGGCTAAGCGGCATCTCAAAGCGCATGAAATGGCGAGTAAAATGCACTATTAAACTTCTAGGGTAGGGCAAACAGAGTCCCGATTAGATCATTTTATATTATAGTTAATTTAAGAATTCAGCAAAATTCTATCACATTTGTTCAATTTACGTCGTTCCTATTTCAGACAGCGTACTGTGCTAGGCGGCATCTTAAAGCGCGCAGAATGGCGAGTAAAATGCACTATTAAACTTCTATGATAGGGCAATCAGAGACCCGATTAGATCATTTTATATTTTGGTTAATATAAGAATTCAGCGAAATTCTATCACATTTGTTCAATTTACGTAGTTCCGATATCAAATAGTGTTCTGGGCTAGGCGGCATCTTAAAGCGCGCGGAATGTCGAGTAAAATGCACTATTAAACTTCTATGATAGGGCAATCAGAGACCCGATTAGATCATTTTATATTTTGGTTAATATAAGAATTCAGCGAAATTCTATCACATTTGTTCAATTTACGTCGCTCCTATTCCAGATAGCTTATTGGGCTAAGCGGCATCTCAAAGCGCATGAAATGGCGAGTAAAATGCACTATTAAACTTCTAGGGTAAGGCAATCAGAGTCCCGATTAGATCATTTTATATTTTGTTTAATATAAGATTTCAGGGAAATTCTATCACATTTGTTCAATTTACGTCGCTCCAATTTCAGATAGCGTATTGGGCTAAGCGACATCTCAAAGCGCATGAAATGACGAGTGAAATGCAATATTAAACTTCTTGGGTAGGGCGAAGAGAGATCCGATTACATCATTTAATATTATGGTTAATTTAAGAATTCAGCGAAATTCTATCACATTTGTTCAATTTACGTCGTTCCTATTTCAGATAGCGTACTGTGCTAGGCGGCATCTTAAAGCGCGCGGAATGGCGAGTAAAATGCACTATTAAACTTCTAGGGTAGGGCAAACAGAGACCCGATTAGATCATTTTATATTATGGTTAATTTAAGAATTCAGCGAAATTCTATCACATTTGTTCAACTTACGTCGCTCCTATTTCAGATAGCGTATTGGGCTAAGCGGCATCTCAAAGCGCATGAAATGGCGAGTAAAATGCACTATTAAACTTCTATGATAGGGCAATCAGAGTCCCGATTAGATCATTTTATATTTTGGTTAATATAAGAATTCAGCGAAATTCTATCACATTTGTTCAATTTACGTCGTTCCTATCTCAAATAGTGTTCTGGGCTAGGCGGCCTCTTAAAGCGCGCGGAATGTCGAGTAAAATGCGCTATTAAACTTTTATGATAGGGCAATCAGAGACCCGATTAGATCATTTTATATTTTGATTAATATAAGAATTCAGCGAAATTCTATCACATTTGTTCAACTTAGGTCGCTCCTATTTCAGATAGCGTATTGTGCTAAGCGGTATCTCAAAGCGCATGAAATGACGAGTGAAATGCACTATTAAACTTCTTGGGTCGGGCGAACAGAGACCTGATTACATCATTTTATATTATGGTTAATTTAAGAATTTAGCAAAACTCTATCACATTTGTTCAACTTACGTCGCTCCTATTTCAAATAGTGTTCTGGGCTAGGCGGCATCTTAAAGCGCGCGGAATGTCGAGTAAAATGCACTATTAAACTTCTATGATAGGGCAATCAGAGACCCGATTAGATCATTTTATAGTTTGGTTAATATAAGAATTCAGAGAAATTCTATCACATTTGTTCAATTTACGTCGCTCCTATTTCAGATAGCGTATTGGGCTAAGCGGCATCTCAAAGCGCATGAAATGGCGAGTAAAATGCACTATTAAACTTCTAGGGTAGGGCAAACAGAGTCCCGATTAGATCATTTTATATTATGGTTAATTTAAGAATTCAGCGAAATTCTATCACATTTGTTCAATTTACATCGCCCCTATTTCAGGTAGCGTACTGTGCTAGGCGGCAGCTTAAAGCGCGTGGAAGGGCGAGTAAAATGCACTACTAAACTTCTATGATAGGGCAATCAGAGAACCGATTAAATCACTTTATATTTTGGTAAATATAAGAATTCAGCGAAATTCTATCACATTTGTTCAATTTACGTCGCTCCTATTTCAGAGAGCGTATTGGGCTAAGCGGCATCTGAAAGCGCATGAAATGGCGAGTAAAATGCACTATTAAACTTCTATGATAGGGCAATCAGAGACCCGATTAGATCATTTTATATTATGGTCAATATAAGAATTCTGCGTAACTCTATCACATTTGTTCAGTTTACGCAGCTCCAATTTCAGAGAGCGGACAGGGCTAGACGGCGCATTAAAGCGCACGAAGTGACGAGAAAAGTGCACTACTGAACTTCGTCGATAGGGCAATCAGAGACCCGATTACATCATTTTATATTATGGTTAATATAAGAATTCAGCGAAATTCTATTACATTAGTTCAATTTACGTTGCTTCAACTTCGGATAGCGTGTTGGGCTAGGCAGCACATCAAAGCGCATGCAATGACGAGTAAAATGTACTATTAAACTTCTTTGATAGGGCAATCAGAGACCCGATTAGATTGTTTTATATTATGATTAATATAAGAATTCAGCGAAATTCTATCACATTTGTTCAATTTACGTCGCTCCTGTTTAGATACCGCAGTGGGCTAGGCGGCATCTTAAAGCGCGTGGAATGGCGAGTAAAATGCACTATTAAACGTCTATGATAGGGCAGTCAGAGACCTGATTAGATCATTTTATATTTTGGTTAATATAAGAATTCAGTGAAATTCTATCACTTTTGTACAATTTACGTCGCTCCTATTGCAGATAGCGTATTGGGCTAAGCGGCATCTCAAAGCGCATGAAATGATGTGTGAAATGCACTATTAAACTTCTATGATAGGGCAATCAGAGACCCGATTAGATCATTTTATATTTTGATTAATATAAGAATTCAGCGAAATTCTATCACATTTGTTCAATTTACGTCGCACCTATTTCAGATAGCTTATTGGGCTAAGCGGCATCTCAAAGCGCATGAAATGACGAGTGAAATGCACTACTAAACTTCTAGGGTAGGGCAAACAGAGACCCGAATAGATCATTTTATGTTATGGTTAATTTAAGAATTCCGCGAAATTCTATCACATTTGTTCAATTTACGTCGCTCCAATTTCAGATAGCGTATTGGGCTAAGCGGCATCTCAAAGCGCATGAAATAGCGAATAAAATGCACTATTAGACTTCTATGCTAGTGCGAACAGAGACCCGATTAGTTCATTTTATATTACGGTTAATATAAGAATTCAGCGAAATTCTATCACATTTGTTCAATTTACGTCGCTGATATTTCAGATAGCGTATTGGGCTAAGCGGCATCTCAAAGCGCACGCAATGGCGTGTAAAATGCACTATTAAACTTCTATAACGGGGCAATCAGAGACCCGATTATATCATTTTATATTTTGGTTAATATAAGAATTCAGCGAAATTCTATCAGATTTGTTCAATTTACGTCGCTCCTATTGCAGATAGCGTATTGGGCTAAGCGGCATCTCAAAGCGCATGAAATGATGAGTGAAATGCACTATTAAACTTCTAGGGTAGGGCGAACAGAGACCCGATTAGATCATTTTACATTAAGGTTAATATAAGAATTCAGGGAAATTCTATCACATTTGTTCAATTTACGTCGCTCCAATTTCAGATAGCGTATTGGGCTAAGCGGCATCTCAAAGCGCATGATATAGCGAATAAAATGCACTATTAAACTTCTAGGGTAGGGCGAACAGAGACCCGATTAGATCATTTAACATTAAGGTTAATATAAGTATTCAGCGTAATTCTATCACATTTGTTCAACTTACGTCGCGCCCTATTTCAGATAGCTTATTGGGCTAAGCGGCATCTCAAAGCGCATGAAATGACGAGTGAAATGCACTATTAAATTTCTAGGGTAGGGCAAACAGAGACCCGATTAGGTCGTTTTATATTACGGTTAATATAAGAATTCGCGTAATTCTATCACATTTGTTCAACTTACGTCGCTCCTATTTCAGATAGCGTACTGGGCTAGGCGGCATCTTAAAGCTCGTGGAAGGGCTAGTAAAATTCACTACTAAACTTCTATGATAGGGTAATCAGAGACCCGATTAGATCATTTTATATTTTGTTTAATATAAGATTTCAGGGAAATTCTATCACATTTGTTAAATGTACGTCGCTCCTATTTCAGATAGCGTATTGTGCTAAGCGGCATCTCAAAGCGCATGAAATGGCGAGTACAATGCACTATTAAACTTCTAGGGTTGGGCAAACAGAGACCCGATTAGATCATTTTATATTACGGTTAATATAAGAATTCGCGTAATTCTATCACATTGGTTCAACTTACGTCGCTCCTATTTCAGATAGCGTACTGGGCTAGGCAGCATCTTAAAGCGCGTGGAAGGGCGAGTAAAATGCACTACTAAACTTCTATGATAGGGTAGTCAGAGACCCGATTAGATCATTTTATATTTTGTTTAATATAAGATTTCAGGGAAATTCTATCACATTTGTTAAATGTACGTCGCTCCTATTTCAGATAGCGTATTGGGCTAAGCGGCATCTCAACGCGCATGGAATGGCGAATAAAATGCACTATTAAACTTCTATGCTAGGGCGAACAGAGACCCGATTAGATCATTTTATATTACGGTTAATATAAGAATTAAGCGAAATTCTATCACATTTGTTCAATTTACGTCGCTGATATTTCAGATAGCGTATGGGGCTAAGCGGCATCTCAAAGCGCATGAAATGACGAGCGAAATGCACTATTAATCTTCTAGGGTAGGGCGAACAGAGACCCGATTAGATCATTTTACATTAAGGTTAATATAAGAAATCAGGGAAATTCTATCACATTTGTTCAATTTACGTCGCTCCAATTTCAGATAGCGTATTGGGCTAAGCGGCATCTCAAAGCGCAGGAAACGGCGAGTAAAATGCACCATTAAACTTCTAGTGTAGGGCAAACAGAGACCCGATTAGGTCATTTTATATTGTGGTTAATTTAAGAATTCAGCAAAATTCTATCACATTTGTTCAATTTACGTCGCTGATATTTCAGGTAGCGTATTGGGCTAAGCGGCATCTCAAAATGCATGAAATGACGACTCAAGTGCACTATTAAACTTCTAGGGTACGGCAAACAGAGACCCGATTAGATCATTTTACATTATGGTTAATGAAAGAATTCAGCGAAATTCTATCACATTTGTTCAATTTACACCTCTCCTATTTCAGATAGCGTATCGGGCTTAGCGGCATCTCAAAGCGCATGAAATGACGAGTAAAATGCACTATTAAACTTCTATAATGGGGCAATCAGAGACCCGATTAGATCATTTTATATTTTGGTTAATATAAGAATTCAGCGAAATTCTATCAAATTTGTTCAATTAACGTCGTTCCTATTTCAGATAGCGTACTGTGCTAGGCGGCATCTTAAAGCGCGCAGAATGGCGAGTAAAATGCACTATTAAACTTCTGTGATAGGGCAATCAGAGACCCGATTAGATCATTTTATATTTTGGTTAATATAAGAATTCAGCGAAATTCTATCACATTTGTTCAATTTACGTCGTTCCTATCTCAAATAGTGTTCTGGGCTAGGCGGCCTCTTAAAGCGCGCGGAATGTCGAGTAAAATGCGCTATTAAACTTTTATGATAGGGCAATCAGAGACCCGATTAGATCATTTTATATTTTGATTAATATAAGAATTCAGCGAAATTCTATCACATTTGTTCAACTTAGGTCGCTCCTATTTCAGATAGCGTATTGTGCTAAGCGGTATCTCAAAGCGCATGAAATGACGAGTGAAATGCACTATTAAACTTCTTGGGTCGGGCGAACAGAGACCTGATTACATCATTTTATATTATGGTTAATTTAAGAATTTAGCAAAACTCTATCACATTTGTTCAACTTACGTCGCTCCTATTTCAAATAGTGTTCTGGGCTAGGCGGCATCTTAAAGCGCGCGGAATGTCGAGTAAAATGCACTATTAAACTTCTATGATAGGGCAATCAGAGACCCGATTAGATCATTTTATATTTTGGTTAATATAAGAATTCAGAGAAATTCTATCACATTTGTTCAATTTACGTCGCTCCTATTTCAGATAGCGTATTGGGCTAAGCGGCATCTCAAAGCGCATGAAATGGCGAGTAAAATGCACTATTAAACTTCTAGGGTAGGGCAAACAGAGTCCCGATTAGATCATTTTATATTATGGTTAATTTAAGAATTCAGCGAAATTCTATCACATTTGTTCAATTTACATCGCCCCTATTTCAGGTAGCGTACTGTGCTAGGCGGCAGCTTAAAGCGCGTGGAAGGGCGAGTAAAATGCACTACTAAACTTCTATGATAGGGCAATCAGAGAACCGATTAAATCACTTTATATTTTGGTAAATATAAGAATTCAGCGAAATTCTATCACATTTGTTCAATTTACGTCGCTCCTATTTCAGAGAGCGTATTGGGCTAAGCGGCATCTGAAAGCGCATGAAATGGCGAGTAAAATGCACTATTAAACTTCTATGATAGGGCAATCAGAGACCCGATTAGATCATTTTATATTATGGTCAATATAAGAATTCTGCGTAACTCTATCACATTTGTTCAGTTTACGCAGCTCCAATTTCAGAGAGCGGACAGGGCTAGACGGCGCATTAAAGCGCACGAAGTGACGAGAAAAGTGCACTACTGAACTTCGTCGATAGGGCAATCAGAGACCCGATTACATCATTTTATATTATGGTTAATATAAGAATTCAGCGAAATTCTATCACATTAGTTCAATTTACGTTGCTTCAACTTCGGATAGCGTGTTGGGCTAGGCAGCACATCAAAGCGCATGCAATGACGAGTAAAATGTACTATTAAACTTCTTTGATAGGGCAATCAGAGACCCGATTAGATTGTTTTATATTATGATTAATATAAGAATTCAGCGAAATTCTATCACATTTGTTCAATTTACGTCGCTCCTGTTTAGATACCGCAGTGGGCTAGGCGGCATCTTAAAGCGCGTGGAATGGCGAGTAAAATGCACTATTAAACGTCTATGATAGGGCAGTCAGAGACCTGATTAGATCATTTTATATTTTGGTTAATATAAGAATTCAGTGAAATTCTATCACTTTTGTACAATTTACGTCGCTCCTATTGCAGATAGCGTATTGGGCTAAGCGGCATCTCAAAGCGCATGAAATGATGTGTGAAATGCACTATTAAACTTCTATGATAGGGCAATCAGAGACCCGATTAGATCATTTTATATTTTGATTAATATAAGAATTCAGCGAAATTCTATCACATTTGTTCAATTTACGTCGCACCTATTTCAGATAGCTTATTGGGCTAAGCGGCATCTCAAAGCGCATGAAATGACGAGGGAAATGCACTACTAAACTTCTAGGGTAGGGCAAACAGAGACCCGAATAGATCATTTTATGTTATGGTTAATTTAAGAATTCCGCGAAATTCTATCACATTTGTTCAGTTTACGTCGCTCCAATTTCAGATAGCGTATTGGGCTAAGCGGCATCTCAAAGCGCATGAAATAGCGAATAAAATGCACTATTAGACTTCTATGCTAGTGCGAACAGAGACCCGATTAGTTCATTTTATATTACGGTTAATATAAGAATTCAGCGAAATTCTATCACATTTGTTCAATTTACGTCGCTGATATTTCAGATAGCGTATTGGGCTAAGCGGCATCTCAAAGCGCACGCAATGGCGTGTAAAATGCACTATTAAACTTCTATAACGGGGCAATCAGAGACCCGATTATATCATTTTATATTTTGGTTAATATAAGAATTCAGCGAAATTCTATCACATTTGTTCAATTTACGTCGCTCCTATTGCAGATAGCGTATTGGGCTAAGCGGCATCTCAAAGCGCATGAAATGATGAGTGAAATGCACTATTAAACTTCTAGGGTAGGGCGAACAGTGACCCGATTAGATCATTTTACATTAAGGTTAATATAAGAATTCAGGGAAATTCTATCACATTTGTTCAATTTACGTCGCTCCAATTTCAGATAGCGTATTGGGCTAAGCGGCATCTCAAAGCGCATGATATAGCGAATAAAATGCACTATTAAACTTCTAGGGTAGGGCGAACAGAGACCCGATTAGATCATTTAACATTAAGGTTAATATAAGTATTCAGCGTAATTCTATCACATTTGTTCAACTTACGTCGCTCCTATTTCAGATAGCTTATTGGGCTAAGCGGCATCTCAAAGCGCATGAAATGACGAGTGAAATGCACTATTAAATTTCTAGGGTAGGGAAAACAGAGACCCGATTAGGTCATTTTATATTACGGTTAATATAAGAATTCGCGTAATTCTATCACATTTGTTCAACTTACGTCGCTCCTATTTCAGATAGCGTACTGGGCTAGGCGGCATCTTAAAGCTCGTGGAAGGGCTAGTAAAATTCACTACTAAACTTCTATGATAGGGTAATCAGAGACCCGATTAGATCATTTTATATTTTGTTTAATATAAGATTTCAGGGAAATTCTATCACATTTGTTAAATGTACGTCGCTCCTATTTCAGATAGCGTATTGTGCTAAGCGGCATCTCAAAGCGCATGAAATGGCGAGTACAATGCACTATTAAACTTCTAGGGTTGGGCAAACAGAGACCCGATTAGATCATTTTATATTACGGTTAATATAAGAATTCGCGTAATTCTATCACATTGGTTCAACTTACGTCGCTCCTATTTCAGATAGCGTACTGGGCTAGGCAGCATCTTAAAGCGCGTGGAAGGGCGAGTAAAATGCACTACTAAACTTCTATGATAGGGTAGTCAGAGACCCGATTAGATCATTTTATATTTTGTTTAATATAAGATTTCAGGGAAATTCTATCACATTTGTTAAATGTACGTCGCTCCTATTTCAGATAGCGTATTGGGCTAAGCGGCATCTCAACGCGCATGGAATGGCGAATAAAATGCACTATTAAACTTCTATGCTAGGGCGAACAGAGACCCGATTAGATCATTTTATATTACGGTTAATATAAGAATTAAGCGAAATTCTATCACATTTGTTCAATTTACGTCGCTGATATTTCAGATAGCGTATGGGGCTAAGCGGCATCTCAAAGCGCATGAAATGACGAGCGAAATGCACTATTAATCTTCTAGGGTAGGGCGAACAGAGACCCGATTAGATCATTTTACATTAAGGTTAATATAAGAAATCAGGGAAATTCTATCACATTTGTTCAATTTACGTCGCTCCAATTTCAGATAGCGTATTGGGCTAAGCGGCATCTCAAAGCGCAGGAAACGGCGAGTAAAATGCACCATTAAACTTCTAGTGTAGGGCAAACAGAGACCCGATTAGGTCATTTTATATTGTGGTTAATTTAAGAATTCAGCAAAATTCTATCACATTTGTTCAATTTACGTCGCTGATATTTCAGGTAGCGTATTGGGCTAAGCGGCATCTCAAAATGCATGAAATGACGACTCAAGTGCACTATTAAACTTCTAGGGTACGGCAAACAGAGACCCGATTAGATCATTTTACATTATGGTTAATGAAAGAATTCAGCGAAATTCTATCACATTTGTTCAATTTACACCTCTTCTATTTCAGATAGCGTATCGGGCTTAGCGGCATCTCAAAGCGCATGAAATGACGAGTAAAATGCACTATTAAACTTCTATAATGGGGCAATCAGAGACCCGATTAGATCATTTTATATTTTGGTTAATATAAGAATTCAGCGAAATTCTATCAAATTTGTTCAATTAACGTCGTTCCTATTTCAGATAGCGTACTGGGCTAGGCGGCATCTTAAAGCGCGTGGAATGGCGAGGAAAATGCACTATTAAACTTCTATGATAGGGCAATCAGAGACGCGATTAGATCATTTTATATTTTGGTTAATATAAGAATTCAGCGAAATTCTATCACATTTGTTCAATTTACGTCGCTCCTATTTCAGGTAGCGTACTGGGCTAAGCGGCATCTTAAAGCGCATGGAAGGGCGAGTAAAATGCACTACTAAACTGCTATGATAGGGCAATCAGAGACCCGATTAGATCATTTTATATTTTGTTTAATATAAGATTTCAGGGAAATTCTATCACATTTGTTCAATTTACGTCGCTCCTATTTCAGGTAGCGTATTGGGCTAAGCGGCATCTTAAAGCGCATGAAATGGCTAATAAAATGCACTATTAAACTTCCAGGGTAGGGCAAACAGAGACCCGATTAGATCATTTTATATTATGGTTAATTTAAGAATTCAGCAAAATTCTATCAAATTTGTTCAATTAACGTCGTTCCTATTTCTGATAGCGTATTGGGCTAAGCGGCATCTCAAAGCGCGTGGAATGGCGAGGAAAATGAACTATTAAACTTCTATGATAGGGCAATCAGAGACCCGATTATGTCATTTTATATTTTGGTTAATATAAGAATTCAGCGAAATTCTATCACATTTGTTCAATGTACGTCGCTCCTATTGCAGATAGCGTATTGGGCTAAGCGGCATCTCAAAGCGCATGAAATGGCTAATAAAATGCAATATTAAACTTCTAGGCTAGGGCGAACAGAGACCCGATTAGACCATTTTACATTATGGTTAATGAAAGAATTCAGGGAAATTCTATCACATTTGTTCAATTTACGTCGCTGACATTTCAGATAGCGTATTGGGCTAAGCGGCATCTCAAAGCGCAGGAAACGGCGAGTAAAATGCACTATTAAACTTCTAGTGTAGGGCAAACAGAGACCCGATTAGATCATTTTATATTATGGTTAATTTTAAGAATTCAGCAAAATTCTATCACATTTGTTCAATTTACGTCGCTCCTATTACAGATAGCGTACGGGGCTAGGCGGCATCTTAAAGCGCGTGGAAGGGCGCGTAAAATGCACTACTAAACTTCTATGATACGGCAATCAGAGGACCGATTAGGTCATTTTATATTTTGTTTAATATAAGATTTCAGGGAAATCCTATCACATTTGTTCAATTTACATCGCTCCTATTTCGGATAGCGTACTGGGCTAGGCGGCATCCTAAAGCGCGTGGAATGGCGACCAAAATGCACTATTAAACTTCTATGATAGGGCAATCAGAGACCCGAATAGATCATTATATAGTGTGATTAATATAAGAATTCAGGGAAATTCTATCACATTTGTTCAATTTACGTCGCTCCTATTTCAGATAGCGTATTGGGCTATGCGGCACCTCAAAGCGCATGAAAAGGCGAGTAAAATGCACTATTAAACTTCTATGATAGGGCAATCAGAGACCGGATTAGATCATTTTATATTTTGGTTAATATAAGAATTCAGCGAAATTCTATCACATTTGTTCAATTTACGTCGCTGATATTTCAGGTAGCGTATTGGGCTAAGCGGCATCTCAAAATGCATGAAATGACGAGTCAAATGCACTATTAAACTTCGAGGGTAGGGCAAACAGAGACCCGATTAGATCATTTTACATTAAGGTTAACATCAGAATTCAGCGAAATTCTATCACATTTGTTCAATTTACGTCGCTGATATTTCAGGTAGCGTATTGGGCTAAGCGGCATCTCAAAATGCATGAAATGACGAGTCAAATGCACTATTAAACTTCTAGGGTAGGGCAAACAGAGACCCGATTAGATCATTTTACATTAAGGTTAACATCAGAATTCAGCGAAATTCTATCACATTTGTTCAATTTACGTCGCTGATATTTCAGGTAGAGTATTGGGCTAAGCGGCACCTCAAAATGCATGAAATGACGAGTCAAATGCACTATTAAACATCTAGGGTAGGGCGAACAGAGACCCGATTAGATCATATTATGTTATGGTTAATTCAAGAATACATCAAAATTCTATCACATTTGTCCAATTTACGTCGCCCCTATTTCAGATAGCGTATTGGGCAAAGAGGCATCTCAAAGCGCATGATATGTCGAGTAAAATGCACTATTTAACTTCCAGGGTAGGGCAAACAGAGACCCGATTAGATCATTTTATATTACGGTTAATATAAGAATTCGCGTAATTCTATCACATTTGTTCAACTTACGTCGCTCCTATTGCAGATAGCGTATTGGGCTAAGCGGCATCTCAAAGCGCATGAAATGATGAGTGAAATGCACTATTAAACTTCTAGGGTTGGGCGAACAGAGACCCGATTAGATCATTTTACATTAAGGTTAATATAAGAATTCAGGGAAATTCTATCACATTTGTTCAATTTACGTCGCTCCAATTTCAGATAGCGTATTGGGCTAAGCGGCAGCTCAAAGGGCATGAAATGGCGAATAAAATGCACTATTAAACTTCTAGGCTAGGCGGAACAGAGACGCGATTAGATCATTTTACATTATGGATAATAAAAGAATTCAGCGAAATTCTATCACATTTGTTCAATTTACGTCGCTCCTATTGCAGATAGCGTATTGGGCTAAGCGGCATCTCAGAGCGCATGAAATGATGAGTGAAATGCACTATTAAACTTCTAGGGTAGGGCAAACAGAGACCCGATTAGGTCATTTTATATTGTGGTTAATTTAAGAATTCAGCAAAATTCTATCACATTTGTTCAATTTACGTCGCTGATATTTCAGGTAGCGTATTGGGCTAAGCGGCATCTCAAAATGCATGAAATGACGACTCAAATGCACTATTAAACTTCTAGGGTACGGCAAACAGATACCCGATTAGATCATTTTACATTAAGGTTAATATCAGAATTCAGCGAAATTCTATCACATTTGTTCAATTTACGTCGCTGATATTTCAGATAGCGTATTGGGCTAAGCGGCATCTCAAAGCGCATGAAATGCCGAGTAAAATGCACTATTTAATTTCCAGGGTAGGGCAAACAGAGACCCGATTAGATCATTTTATATTATGGTTAATTTAAGAATTCAGCGAAATTCTATCACATTTATTCAATTTACGTCGCTCCTATTGCAGATAGCGTATTGGGCTATGCGGCATCTCAACGCGCATGAAATGGCGAGTAAAATGCACTATTAAACTTCTAGGGTAAGGCAAACAGAGACCCGATTAGATCATTTTATATTACGGTTAATATAAGAATTCGCGTAATTCTATCACATTTGTTCAACTTACGTCGCTCCTATTTCAGATAGCGTACTGGGCTAGGCCGCATCTTAAAGCGCGTGGAAGGGCGAGTAAAATGCACTACTAAACTTCTATGATGGGGTAGTCAGAGACCCGATTAGATCATTTTATATTTTGTTTAATATAAGATTTCAGGGAAATTCTATCACATTTGTTAAATGTACGTCGCTCCTATTTCAGATAGCGTATTGGGCTAAGCGGCATCTCAACGCGCATGAAATGGCGAATAAAATGCACTATTAAACTTCTATGCTAGGGCGAACAGAGACCCGATTAGATCATTTTATATTACGGTTAATATAAGAATTAAGCGAAATTCTATCACATTTGTTCAATTTACGTCGCTGATATTTCAGATAGCGTATGGGGCTAAGCGGCATCTCAAAGCGCATGAAATGACGAGCGAAATGCACTATTAAACTTCTAGGGTAGGGCAAACAGAGACCCGATTAGATCATTTAACATTAAGGTTAATATAAGTATTCAGCGTAATTCTATCAAATTTGTTCAACTTACGTCGCTCCTATTTCAGATAGCTTATTGGGCTAAGCGGCATCTCAAAGCGCATGAAATGACGAGTGAAATGCACTATTAAACTTCTAGGGTAGGGCAAACAGAGACCCGTTTAGATCATTTTATATTATGGTTAATTTAAGAATTCCGCGAAATTCTATCACATTTGTTCAATTTACGTCGCTCCTATTTCAGATAGCTTATTGGGCTATGCGGCATCTCAAAGCGCATGAAATGACGAGTGAAATGCACTATTAATCTTCTAGGGTAGGGCGAACAGAGACCCGATTAGATCATTTTACATTAAGGTTAATATAAGAATTCAGTGAAATTCTATCACATTTGTTCAATTTACGTCGCTGATATTTCAGGTAGCGTATTGGGCTAAGGGGCATCTCAAAATGCATGAAATGACGAGTCAAATGCACTATAAAACGTCTAGGGTAGGGCAAACAGTGACCAGAATAGATCATTTTACATTAAGGTTAATATCAGAATTCAGCGAAATTCTATCACATTTGTTCAATTTACGTCGCTGACATACCAGATAGCGTATTGGGCTAAGCGGCATCTCAAAGCGCACGCAATGGCGTGTAAAATGCACTATTAAACTTCTATAACGGGGCAATCAGAGACCCGATTATATCATTTTATATTTTGGTTAATATAAGAATTCAGCGAAATTCTATCACATTTGTTCAATTTACGTCGCTCCTATTGCAGATAGCGTATTGGGCTAAGCGGCATCTCAAAGCGCATGAAATGATGAGTGAAATGCACTATTAAACTTCTAGGGTAGGGCGAACAGAGACCCGATTAGATCATTTTACATTAAGGTTAATATAAGAATTCAGGGCAATTCTATCACATTTGTTCAATATACGTCGCTCCAATTTCAGATAGCGTATTGGGCTAAGCGGCATCTCAAAGCGCATGATATGGCGAATAAAATGCACTATTAAACTTCTAGGGTAGGGCGAACAGAGACCCGATTAGATCATTTAACATTAAGGTTAATATAAGTATTCAGCGTAATTCTATCACATTTGTTCAACTTACGTCGCTCCTATTTCAGATAGCTTATTGGGCTAAGCGGCATCTCAAAGCGCATGAAATGACGAGTGAAATGCACTATTAAATTTCTAGGGTAGGGCAAACAGAGACCCGATTAGGTCATTTTATATTACGGTTAATATAAGAATTCGCGTAATTCTATCACATTTGTTCAACTTACGTCGCTCCTATTTCAGATAGCGTACTGGGCTAGGCGGCATCTTAAAGCGCGTGGAAGGGCTAGTAAAATTCACTACTAAACTTCTATGATAGGGTAATCAGAGACCCGATTAGATCATTTTATATTTTGTTTAATATAAGATTTCAGGGAAATTCTATCACATTTGTTAAATGTACGTCGCTCCTATTTCAGATAGCGTATTGTGCTAAGCGGCATCTCAAAGCGCATGAAATGGCGAGTACAATGCACTATTAAACTTCTAGGGTTGGGCAAACAGAGACCCGATTAGATCATTTTATATTATGGTTAATTTAAGAATTCAGGGAAATTCTATCACATTTGTTCAATTTACGTCGCTGATATTTCAGGTAGCGTATTGGGCTAAGCGGCATCTCAACATGCATGAAATGACGACTCAAGTGCACTATTAAACTTCTAGGGTACGGCAAACAGAGACCCGATTAGATCATTTTACATTAAGGTTAATATCAGAATTCAGCGAAATTCTATCACATTTGTTCAATTTACGTCGCTGATATTTCAGATAGCGTATTGGGCTAAGCGGCATCTCAAAGCGCATGAAATGCCGAGTAAAATGCACTATTTAACTTCCAGGGTAGGGCAAACAGAGACCCGATTAGATCATTTTATATTATGGTTAATTTAAGAATTCAGCGAAATTCTATCACATTTATTCAATTTGCGTCGCTCCTATTGCAGATAGCGTATTGGGCTAAGCGGCATCTCAACGCGCATGAAATGGCGAGTAAAATGCACTATTAAACTTCTAGGGTAAGGCAAACAGAGACCCGATTAGATCATTTTACATTAAGGTTAATATAAGAATTCAGGGAAATTCTATCACATTTGTTCAATTTACGTCGCTCCAATTTCAGATAGCGTATTGGGCTAAGCGGCATCTCAAAGCGCATGATATGGCGAATAAAATGCACTATTAAACTTCTATGCTAGGGCGAACAGAGACCCGATTAGATCATGTTATATTACGGTTAATATAAGAATTAAGCGAAATTCTATCACATTTGTTCAATTTACGTCGCTGATATTTCAGCTAGCGTATTGGGCTAAGAGGCATCTCAAAGCGCAGGAAACGGCGAGTGAAATGCACTATTAAACTTCTAGGGTAGGGCGAACAGAGACCCGATTAGATCATTTTACATTAAGGTTAATATAAGAATTCAGGGAAATTCTATCACATTCGTTCAATTTACGTCGCTCCAATTTCAGATAGCGTATTGGGCTAAGCGGCATCTCAAAGCGCATGATATGGCGAATAAAATGCACTATTAAACTTCTAGGGTAGGGCGAACAGAGACCCGATTAGATCATTTAACATTAAGGTTAATATAAGTATTCAGCGTAATTCTATCACATTTGTTCAACTTACGTCGCTCCTATTTCAGATAGCTTATTGGGCTAAGCGGCATCTCAAAGCGCATGAAATGACGAGTGAAATGCACTATTAAATTTCTAGGGTAGGGCAAACAGAGACCCGATTAGGTCATTTTATATTACGGTTAATATAAGAATTCGCGTAATTCTATCACATTTGTTCAACTTACGTCGCTCCTATTTCAGATAGCGTACTGGGCTAGGCGGCATCTTAAAGCGCGTGGAAGGACTAGTAAAATGCACTACTAAACTTCTATGATAGGGTAATCAGAGACCCGATTAGATCATTTTATATTTTGTTTAATATAAGATTTCAGGGAAATTCTATCACATTTGTTCAATGTACGTCGCTCCTATTTCAGATAGCGTATTGTGCTAAGCGGCATCTCAAAGCGCATGAAATGGCGAGTACAATGCACTATTAAACTTCTAGGGTAGGGCAAACAGAGACCCGATTAGATCATTTTATATTATGGTTAATTTAAGAATTCAGGGAAATTCTATCACATTTGTTCAATTTACGTCGCTCCTATTTAAGATAGCGTACTGGGCTAGGCGGCATCTTAAAGCGCGTGGAATGGCGAGAAACATGCACTATTTAACTTCTAGGGAAGGCCAAACAGAGACCCGATTAGATCATTTTGTATTCTGGTTAATTTAAGAATTCAGCGAAATTCTATCACGTTTGTTTAATTTACGTCGCTCCCATTTCAGATAGCGTATTGGGCTAGGCATATCTTAAAGCGGGTGGAATGACGAGTAAAATGCACTACTAACCTTCTATGATAGGGCAATCAGAGACCCGATTAGATCATTTTATATTATGGTTAATATAAGAATTATGCGTAGCTCAATCACATTTGTTCAATTTGCGTATCTCCAATTTGAGATAGCGGATTGGGCTAGACGGCACCTTAAAGCGCATGATATGACGAGTAAAATGCACTACTAAACTTCGTTGATAGGGCAATCAGACACCCGATTAGATCATTTTATATTATCGTTAATATAAGATTTCAGCGTAATTTTATCACATTTCTTCAATTTACGTCGCGCCTATTTCAGATAGCGTATTGGGCTAGGCGACATCTGAAAGCGCATGAAATGACGAGTAAAATGCACAATTAAACTTCTATGATAGAGCAATCAGAGACCCGAATAGATCATTTTAAATTGTGGATAATATAAGAATTCTGCGTAACTCTGTCACATTTGTTCAATTTACGTAGCTCCAATTTCCGATTGCGTATTTGTCTAAACGGCTCCTTAAAGCGCATGAAATGGCGAGTAAAATGCACTATTAAACTTCTATGACAGGGCAATCAGAGACCCGATTAGATCATTCTATATTATGGTTAATATGAGAATTCAGCGAAATTCTATCACATTTGTTCAACTTACGTCGCTCCTATTTCAGATAGCGTATTGGGATAGGCGGCATCTTAAAGCGCGTGGAATGACGAGTACAATGCACTACTAAACTTCTCGGATAGGGCAATCTGAGACCCGATTAGGTCATCTTATATTATGGTTAATATAAGAATTCTGCGAAATTCTATCACATTTGTTCAATTCACGTCGCTCCTATTTCAGATAGCGTATTGGGCTAAGCGGCACATTAACGCGCATGAAATGATGAGTACAATGCACTATTAAACTTCTATGATAGGGCAATCAGAGACCCGAATAGATCATTTTAAATTGTGGATAATATAAGAATTCTGCGTAACTCTGTCACATTTGTTCAATTTACGTCGCTCCTATTTCAGATAGCGTATTGGGCTAAGCGGCACCTTAAAGCGCATGAAATGACGAGTAAAATGCACTATTAAACTTCTATGATAGGACAATCAGGGACCCGAATAGATCGTATTATATTATGGTTAATATAAGAATTCTACGTAATTCTATCACATTTGTTCTATTTATGTCGCTCCTATTTCAGATAGCGTATTGGGCTAGGCGGCCCCTTACAGCGCATGAAATGACGAGTAAAATGCACTACTAAACTTCCCGGATAGGGCAATCAGAGACCCGATTAGGTCATCTTATATTATGGTTAATATAAGAATTAAGCGAAATTCTATCACATTTGTTCAATTTATATCGCTCCTATTTCAGATAGCGTATTGGTCTAGGCGGCACCTTAAAGCGCATGAAATGATGAGTAAAATGCACTATTAAACTTCTAGGGTAGGGCAAACAGAGACCCGATTAGATCATGTTACATTAAGGTTAACATCAGAATTCAGCGAAATTCTATCACATTTGTTCAATTTACGTCGCTGATATTTCAGGTAGCGTATTGGGCTAAGCGGCATCTCAAAATGCATGAAATGACGAGTCAAATGCGCTATTAAACATCTAGGGTAGGGCGAACAGAGACCCGATTAGATCATATTATGTTATGGTTAATTCAAGAATACAGCAAAATTCTATCACATTTGTCCAATTTACGTCGCTCCTATTTCAGATAGCGTATTGGGCAAATAGGCATCTCAAAGCGCATGAAATGTCGAGTAAAATGCACTATTTAACTTCCAGGGTAGGGCAAACAGAGACCCGATTAGATCATTTTATATTATGGTTAATTTAAGAATTCAGCGAAATTCTATCACATTTATTCAATTTACGTCGCTCCTATTGCAGATAGCGTATTGGGCTAAGCGGCATCTCAAAGCGCATGAAATGATGAGTGAAATGCACTATTAAACTTCTAGGGTAAGGCAAACAGGGACCCGATTAGATCATTTTATATTACGGTTAATATAAGAATTCGCGTAATTCTATCACATTTGTTCAACTTACGTCGCTCCTATTTCAGATAGCGTACTGGGCTAAGCGGCAGCTCAAAGCGCATGAAATGGCGAATAAAATGCACTATTAAACTTCTATGCTAGGGTGAACAGAGACCCGATTAGATCATTTTATATAACGGTTAATATAAGAATTAAGCGAAATTCTATCACATTTGTTCAATTTACGTCGCTGATATTTCAGATAGCGTATTGGGCTAAGCGGCATCTCAAAGCGCAGGAAACGGCGAGTGAAATGCACTATTAAACTTCTAGGGTAGGGCGAACAGAGACCCGATTAGATCATTTTACATTATGGTTAATATAAGAATTCAGGGAAATTCTATCACATTTGTTCAATTTACGTCGCTCCAATTTCAGATAGCGTATTGGGCTAAGCGGCATCTCAAAGCGCATGAAATGGCGAATAAAATGCACTATTAAACTTCTATGCTAGGGCGAACAGAGACCCGATTAGTTCATTTTATATTACGGTTAATATAAGAATTCAGCGAAATTCTATCACATTTGTTCAATTTACGTCGCTGATATTTCAGATAGCGTATTGGGCTAGGCGGCATCTTAAAGCGCGTGGAATGGCGAGTAAAATGCACTATTAAACTTCTATGGTAGGGCAAACAGAGACCCGATTAGATCATTTAACATTAAGGTTAATATAAGTATTCAGCGTAATTCTATCACATTTGTTCAACTTACGTCGCTCCTATTTCAGATAGCTTATTGGGCTAAGCGGCATCTCAAAGCGCATGAAATGACGAGTGAAATGCACTACTAAATACCTAGGGTAGGGCAAACAGAGACCCGATTAGATCATTTTATATTACGGTTAATATAAGAATTCGCGTAATTCTATCACATTTGTTCAACTTACGTCGCTCGTATTTCAGATAGCGTACTGGGCTAGGCGGCATCTTAAAGCGCGTGGAAGGGCGAGTAAAATGCACTACTAAACTCCTATGATAGGGTAATCAGAGACCCGATTAGATCATTTTATATTTTGTTTAATATAAGATTTCAGGGAAATTCTATCACATTTGTTAAATGTACGTCGCTCCTATTTCAGATAGCGTATTGGGCTAAGCGGCATCTCAAAGCGCATGAAATGGCGAGTACAATGCATTATTAAACTTCTAGGGTAGGGCAAACAGAGACCCGATTAGATCATTTTATATTATGGTTAATTTAAGAATTCAGGGAAATTCTATCATATTTGTTCAATTTACGTAACTCCTATTTAAGATAGCGTACTGGGCTAGGCGGCAACTTAGAGCGCGTGGAATGGCGAGGAAAATGAACTATTAAACTTCTATGATAGAGCAATCAGAGACCCGATTATATCATTTTATATTTTGGTTAATATAAGAATTTAGCGAAATTCTATCACATTTGTTCAATTTACGTCGCTCCTATTGCAGATAGCGTATTGGGCTAAGCGGCATCTCAAAGCGCATGAAATGATGAGTGAAATGCACTATTAAACTTCTAGGGTAGGGCGAACAGAGACCCGATTAGATCATTTTACATTAAGGTTAATATAAGAATTCAGGGAAATTTTATCACATTTGTTCAATTTACGTCGCTCCAATTTCAGATAGCGTATTGGGCTAAGCGGCATCTCAAAGCGCATGATATGGCGAATAAAATGCACTATTAAACTTCTAGGGTAGGGCGAACAGAGACCCGATTAGATCATTTAACATTAAGGTTAATATAAGTATTCAGCGTAATTCTATCACATTTGTTCAACTTACGTCGCTCCTATTTCAGATAGCTTATTGGGCTAAGCGGCATCTCAAAGCGCATGAAATGACGAGTGAAATGCACTATTAAATTTCTAGGGTAGGGCAAACAGAGACCCGATTAGGTCATTTTATATTACGGTTAATATAAGAATTCGCGTAATTCTATCACATTTGTTCAACTTACGTCGCTCGTATTTCAGATAGCGTACTGGGCTAGGCGGCATCTTAAAGCGCGTGGAAGGGCGAGTAAAATGCACTACTAAACTCCTATGATAGGGTAATCAGAGACCCGATTAGATCATTTTATATTTTGTTTAATATAAGATTTCAGGGAAATTCTATCACATTTGTTCAATGTACGTCGCTCCTATTTAAGATAGCGTACTGGGCTAGGCGGCATCTTAAAGCGCGTGGAATGGCGAGGAAAATGAACTATTAAACTTCTATGATAGGGCAATCAGAGACCCGATTATATCATTTTATATTTTGGTTAATATAAGAATTCAGCGAAATTCTATCACATTTGTTCAATTTACGTCGCTCCTATTGCAGATAGCGTATTGGGCTAAGCGGCATCTTAAAGCGCATGAAATGTCGAGAAACATGCACTATTTAACTTCTAGGGAAGGCCAAACAGAGACCCGATTAGATCATTTTGTATTCTGGTTAATTTAAGAATTCAGCGAAATTCTATCACGTTTGTTCAATTTACGTCGCTCCCATTTCAGATAGCGTATTGGGCTAGGCATATCTTAAAGCGGGTGGAATGACGAGTAAAATGCACTACTAACCTTCTATGATAGGGCAATCAGAGACCCGATTAGATCATTTTATATTATGGTTAATATAAGAATTATGCGTAGCTCAATCACATTTGTTCAATTTGCGTATCTCCAATTTGAGATAGCGGATTGGGCTAGACGGCACCTTAAAGCGCATGATATGACGAGTAAAATGCACTACTAAACTTCGTTGATAGGGCAATCAGACACCCGATTAGATCATTTTATATTATTGTTAATATAAGATTTCAGCGTAATTTTATCACATTTCTTCAATTTACGTCGCGCCTATTTCAGATAGCGTATTGGGCTAGGCGACATCTGAAAGCGCATGAAATGACGAGTAAAATGCACAATTAAACTTCTATGATAGAGCAATCAGAGACCCGAATAGATCATTTTAAATTGTGGATAATATAAGAATTCTGCGTAACTCTGTCACATTTGTTCAATTTACGTAGCTCCAATTTCCGATTGCGTATTTGTCTAAACGGCTCCTTAAAGCGCATGAAATGGCGAGTAAAATGCACTATTAAACTTCTATGACAGGGCAATCAGAGACCCGATTAGATCATTCTATATTATGGTTAATATGAGAATTCAGCGAAATTCTATCACATTTGTTCAACTTACGTCGCTCCTATTTCAGATAGCGTATTGGGATAGGCGGCATCTTAAAGCGCGTGGAATGACGAGTACAATGCACTACTAAACTTCTCGGATAGGGCAATCTGAGACCCGATTAGGTCATCTCATATTATGGTTAATATAAGAATTCTGCGAAATTCTATCACATTTGTTCAATTCACGTCGCTCCTATTTCAGATAGCGTATTGGGCTAAGCGGCACATTAAAGCGCATGAAATGATGAGTACAATGCACTATTAAACTTCTATGATAGGGCAATCAGAGACCCGAATAGATCATTTTAAATTGTGGATAATATAAGAATTCTGCGTAACTCTGTCACATTTGTTCAATTTACGTCGCTCCTATTTCAGATAGCGTATTGGGCTAAGCGGCACCTTAAAGCGCATGAAATGACGAGTAAAATGCACTATTAAACTTCTATGATAGGACAATCAGAGACCCGAATAGATCGTATTATATTATGGTTAATATAAGAATTCTACGTAATTCTATCACATTTGTTCTATTTATGTCGCTCCTATTTCAGATAGCGTATTGGGCTAGGCGGCCCCTTACAGCGCATGAAATGACGAGTAAAATGCACTACTAAACTTCCCGGATAGGGCAATCAGAGACCCGATTAGGTCATCTTATATTATGGTTAATATAAGAATTAAGCGAAATTCTATCACATTTGTTCAATTTATATCGCTCCTATTTCAGATAGCGTATTGGTCTAGGCGGCACCTTAAAGCGCATGAAATGATGAGTAAAATGCACTATTAAACTTCTAGGGTAGGGCAAACAGAGACCCGATTAGATCATGTTACATTAAGGTTAACATCAGAATTCAGCGAAATTCTATCACATTTGTTCAATTTACGTCGCTGATATTTCAGGTAGCGTATTGGGCTAAGCGGCATCTCAAAATGCATGAAATGACGAGTCAAATGCGCTATTAAACATCTAGGGTAGGGCGAACAGAGACCCGATTAGATCATATTATGTTATGGTTAATTCAAGAATACAGCAAAATTCTATCACATTTGTCCAATTTACGTCGCTCCTATTTCAGATAGCGTATTGGGCAAATAGGCATCTCAAAGCGCATGAAATGTCGAGTAAAATGCACTATTTAACTTCCAGGGTAGGGCAAACAGAGACCCGATTAGATCATTTTATATTATGGTTAATTTAAGAATTCAGCGAAATTCTATCACATTTATTCAATTTACGTCGCTCCTATTGCAGATAGCGTATTGGGCTAAGCGGCATCTCAAAGCGCATGAAATGATGAGTGAAATGCACTATTAAACTTCTAGGGTAAGGCAAACAGGGACCCGATTAGATCATTTTATATTACGGTTAATATAAGAATTCGCGTAATTCTATCACATTTGTTCAACTTACGTCGCTCCTATTTCAGATAGCGTACTGGGCTAAGCGGCAGCGCAAAGCGCATGAAATGGCGAATAAAATGCACTATTAAACTTCTATGCTAGGGCGAACAGAGACCCGATTAGATCATTTTATATAACGGTTAATATAAGAATTAAGCGAAATTCTATCACATTTGTTCAATTTACGTCGCTGATATTTCAGATAGCGTATTGGGCTAAGCGGCATCTCAAAGCGCAGGAAACGGCGAGTGAAATGCACTATAAACTTCTAGGGTAGGGCGAACAGAGACCCGATTAGATCATTTTACATTATGGTTAATATAAGAATTCAGGGAAATTCTATCACATTTCTTCAATTTACGTCGCTCCAATTTCAGATAGCGTATTGGGCTAAGCGGCATCTCAAAGCGCATGAAATGGCGAATAAAATGCACTATTAAACTTCTATGCTAGGGCGAACAGAGACCCGATTAGTTCATTTTATATTACGGTTAATATAAGAATTCAGCGAAATTCTATCACATTTGTTCAATTTACGTCGCTGATATTTCAGATAGCGTATTGGGCTAGGCGGCATCTTAAAGCGCGTGGAATGGCGAGTAAAATGCACTATTAAACTTCTATGGTAGGGCAAACAGAGACCCGATTAGATCATTTAACATTAAGGTTAATATAAGTATTCAGCGTAATTCTATCACATTTGTTCAACTTACGTCGCTCCTATTTCAGATAGCTTATTGGGCTAAGCGGCATCTCAAAGCGCATGAAATGACGAGTGAAATGCACTACTAAATACCTAGGGTAGGGCAAACAGAGACCCGATTAGATCATTTTATATTACGGTTAATATAAGAATTCGCGTAATTCTATCACATTTGTTCAACTTACGTCGCTCGTATTTCAGATAGCGTACTGGGCTAGGCGGCATCTTAAAGCGCGTGGAAGGGCGAGTAAAATGCACTACTAAACTCCTATGATAGGGTAATCAGAGACCCGATTAGATCATTTTATATTTTGTTTAATATAAGATTTCAGGGAAATTCTATCACATTTGTTAAATGTACGTCGCTCCTATTTCAGATAGCGTATTGGGCTAAGCGGCATCTCAAAGCGCATGAAATGGCGAGTACAATGCATTATTAAACTTCTAGGGTAGGGCAAACAGAGACCCGATTAGATCATTTTATATTATGGTTAATTTAAGAATTCAGGGAAATTCTATCATATTTGTTCAATTTACGTCCCTCCTATTTAAGATAGCGTACTGGGCTAGGCGGCAACTTAAAGCGCGTGGAATGGCGAGGAAAATGAACTATTAAACTTCTATGATAGAGCAATCAGAGACCCGATTATATCATTTTATATTTTGGTTAATATAAGAATTTAGCGAAATTCTATCACATTTGTTCAATTTACGTCGCTCCTATTGCAGATAGCGTATTGGGCTAAGCGGCATCTCAAAGCGCATGAAATGATGAGTGAAATGCACTATTAAACTTCTAGGGTAGGGCGAACAGAGACCCGATTAGATCATTTTACATTAAGGTTAATATAAGAATTCAGGGAAATTTTATCACATTTGTTCAATTTACGTCGCTCCAATTTCAGATAGCGTATTGGGCTAAGCGGCATCTCAAAGCGCATGATATGGCGAATAAAATGCACTATTAAACTTCTAGGGTAGGGCGAACAGAGACCAGATTAGATCATTTAACATTAAGGTTAATATAAGTATTCAGCGTAATTCTATCACATTTGTTCAACTTACGTCGCTCCTATTTCAGATAGCTTATTGGGCTAAGCGGCATCTCAAAGCGCATGAAATGACGAGTGAAATGCACTATTAAATTTCTAGGGTAGGGCAAACAGAGACCCGATTAGGTCATTTTATATTACGGTTAATATAAGAATTCGCGTAATTCTATCACATTTGTTCAACTTACGTCGCTCCTATTTCAGATAGCGTACTGGGCTAGGCGGCATCTTAAAGCGCGTGGAAGGACTAGTAAAATGCACTACTAAACTTCTATGATAGGGTAATCAGAGACCCGATTAGATCATTTTATATTTTGTTTAATATAAGATTTCAGGGAAATTCTATCACATTTGTTCAATGTACGTCGCTCCTATTTCAGATAGCGTATTGTGCTAAGCGGCATCTCAAAGCGCATGAAATGGCGAGTACAATGCACTATTAAACTTCTAGGGTAGGGCAAACAGAGACCCGATTAGATCATTTTATATTATGGTTAATTTAAGAATTCAGGGAAATTCTATCACATTTGTTCAATTTACGTCGCTCCTATTTAAGATAGCGTACTGGGCTAGGCGGCATCTTAAAGCGCGTGGAATGGCGAGGAAAATGAACTATTAAACTTCTATGATAGGGCAATCAGAGACCCGATTATATCATTTTATATTTTGGTTAATATAAGAATTCAGCGAAATTCTATCACATTTGTTCAATTTACGTCGCTCCTATTGCAGATAGCGTATTGGGCTAAGCGGCATCTCAAAGCGCATGAAATGATGAGTGAAATGCACTATTAAACTTCTAGGGTAGGGCGAACAGAGACCCGATTAGATCATTTTACATTAAGGTTAATATAAGAATTCAGGGAAATTTTATCACATTTGTTCAATTTACGTCGCTCCAATTTCAGATAGCGTATTGGGCTAAGCGGCATCTCAAAGCGCATGATATGGCGAATAAAATGCACTATTAAACTTCTAGGGTAGGGCGAACAGAGACCCGATTAGATCATTTAACATTAAGGTTAATATAAGTATTCAGCGTAATTCTATCACATTTGTTCAACTTACGTCGCTCCTATTTCAGATAGCTTATTGGGCTAAGCGGCATCTCAAAGCGCATGAAATGACGAGTGAAATGCACTATTAAATTTCTAGGGTAGGGCAAACAGAGACCCGATTAGGTCATTTTATATTACGGTTAATATAAGAATTCGCGTAATTCTATCACATTTGTTCAACTTACGTCGCTCCTATTTCAGATAGCGTACTGGGCTAGGCGGCATCTTAAAGCGCGTGGAAGGACTAGTAAAATGCACTACTAAACTTCTATGATAGGGTAATCAGAGACCCGATTAGATCATTTTATATTTTGTTTAATATAAGATTTCAGGGAAATTCTATCACATTTGTTCAATGTACGTCGCTCCTATTTAAGATAGCGTACTGGGCTAGGCGGCATCTTAAAGCGCGTGGAATGGCGAGGAAAATGAACTATTAAACTTCTATGATAGGGCAATCAGAGACCCGATTATATCATTTTATATTTTGGTTAATATAAGAATTCAGCGAAATTCTATCACATTTGTTCAATTTACGTCGCTCCTATTGCAGATAGCGTATTGGGCTAAGCGGCATCTTAAAGCGCATGAAATGTCGAGAAACATGCACTATTTAACTTCTAGGGAAGGCCAAACAGAGACCCGATTAGATCATTTTGTATTCTGGTTAATTTAAGAATTCAGCGAAATTCTATCACGTTTGTTCAATTTACGTCGCTCCCATTTCAGATAGCGTATTGGGCTAGGCATATCTTAAAGCGGGTGGAATGACGAGTAAAATGCACTACTAACCTTCTATGATAGGGCAATCAGAGACCCGATTAGATCATTTTATATTATGGTTAATATAAGAATTATGCGTAGCTCAATCACATTTGTTCAATTTGCGTATCTCTAATTTGAGATAGCGGATTGGGCTAGACGGCACCTTAAAGCGCATGATATGACGAGTAAAATGCACTACTAAACTTCGTTGATAGGGCAATCAGACACCCGATTAGATCATTTTATATTATTGTTAATATAAGATTTCAGCGTAATTTTATCACATTTCTTCAATTTACGTCGCGCCTATTTCAGATAGCGTATTGGGCTAGGCGACATCTGAAAGCGCATGAAATGACGAGTAAAATGCACAATTAAACTTCTATGATAGAGCAATCAGAGACCCGAATAGATCATTTTAAATTGTGGATAATATAAGAATTCTGCGTAACTCTGTCACATTTGTTCAATTTACGTAGCTCCAATTTCCGATTGCGTATTTGTCTAAACGGCTCCTTAAAGCGCATGAAATGGCGAGTAAAATGCACTATTAAACTTCTATGACAGGGCAATCAGAGACCCGATTAGATCATTCTATATTATGGTTAATATGAGAATTCAGCGAAATTCTATCACATTTGTTCAACTTACGTCGCTCCTATTTCAGATAGCGTATTGGGATAGGCGGCATCTTAAAGCGCGTGGAATGACGAGTACAATGCACTACTAAACTTCTCGGATAGGGCAATCTGAGACCCGATTAGGTCATCTTATATTATGGTTAATATAAGAATTCTGCGAAATTCTATCACATTTGTTCAATTCACGTCGCTCCTATTTCAGATAGCGTATTGGGCTAAGCGGCACATTAAAGCGCATGAAATGATGAGTACAATGCACTATTAAACTTCTATGATAGGGCAATCAGAGACCCGAATAGATCATTTTAAATTGTGGATAATATAAGAATTCTGCGTAACTCTGTCACATTTGTTCAATTTACGTCGCTCCTATTTCAGATAGCGTATTGGGCTAAGCGGCACCTTAAAGCGCATGAAATGACGAGTAAAATGCACTATTAAACTTCTATGATAGGACAATCAGAGACCCGAATAGATCGTATTATATTATGGTTAATATAAGAATTCTACGTAATTCTATCACATTTGTTCTATTTATGTCGCTCCTATTTCAGATAGCGTATTGGGCTAGGCGGCCCCTTACAGCGCATGAAATGACGAGTAAAATGCACTACTAAACTTCCCGGATAGGGCAATCAGAGACCCGATTAGGTCATCTTATATTATGGTTAATATAAGAATTAAGCGAAATTCTATCACATTTGTTCAATTTATATCGCTCCTATTTCAGATAGCGTATTGGTCTAGGCGGCACCTTAAAGCGCATGAAATGATGAGTAAAATGCACTATTAAACTTCTAGGGTAGGGCAAACAGAGACCCGATTAGATCATGTTACATTAAGGTTAACATCAGAATTCAGCGAAATTCTATCACATTTGTTCAATTTACGTCGCTGATATTTCAGGTAGCGTATTGGGCTAAGCGGCATCTCAAAATGCATGAAATGACGAGTCAAATGCGCTATTAAACATCTAGGGTAGGGCGAACAGAGACCCGATTAGATCATATTATGTTATGGTTAATTCAAGAATACAGCAAAATTCTATCACATTTGTCCAATTTACGTCGCTCCTATTTCAGATAGCGTATTGGGCAAATAGGCATCTCAAAGCGCATGAAATGTCGAGTAAAATGCACTATTTAACTTCCAGGGTAGGGCAAACAGAGACCCGATTAGATCATTTTATATTATGGTTAATTTAAGAATTCAGCGAAATTCTATCACATTTATTCAATTTACGTCGCTCCTATTGCAGATAGCGTATTGGGCTAAGCGGCATCTCAAAGCGCATGAAATGATGAGTGAAATGCACTATTAAACTTCTAGGGTAAGGCAAACAGGGACCCGATTAGATCATTTTATATTACGGTTAATATAAGAATTCGCGTAATTCTATCACATTTGTTCAACTTACGTCGCTCCTATTTCAGATAGCGTACTGGGCTAAGCGGCAGCTCAAAGCGCATGAAATGGCGAATAAAATGCACTATTAAACTTCTATGCTAGGGCGAACAGAGACCCGATTAGATCATTTTATATAACGGTTAATATAAGAATTAAGCGAAATTCTATCACATTTGTTCAATTTACGTCGCTGATATTTCAGATAGCGTATTGGGCTAAGCGGCATCTCAAAGCGCAGGAAACGGCGAGTGAAATGCACTATTAAACTTCTAGGGTAGGGCGAACAGAGACCCGATTAGATCATTTTACATTATGGTTAATATAAGAATTCAGGGAAATTCTATCACATTTCTTCAATTTACGTCGCTCCAATTTCAGATAGCGTATTGGGCTAAGCGGCATCTCAAAGCGCATGAAATGGCGAATAAAATGCACTATTAAACTTCTATGCTAGGGCGAACAGAGACCCGATTAGTTCATTTTATATTACGGTTAATATAAGAATTCAGCGAAATTCTATCACATTTGTTCAATTTACGTCGCTGATATTGCAGATAGCGTATTGGGCTAGGCGGCATCTTAAAGCGCGTGGAATGGCGAGTAAAATGCACTATTAAACTTCTATGGTAGGGCAAACAGAGACCCGATTAGATCATTTAACATTAAGGTTAATATAAGTATTCAGCGTAATTCTATCACATTTGTTCAACTTACGTCGCTCCTATTTCAGATAGCTTATTGGGCTAAGCGGCATCTCAAAGCGCATGAAATGACGAGTGAAATGCACTACTAAATACCTAGGGTAGGGCAAACAGAGACCCGATTAGATCATTTTATATTACGGTTAATATAAGAATTCGCGTAATTCTATCACATTTGTTCAACTTACGTCGCTCGTATTTCAGATAGCGTACTGGGCTAGGCGGCATCTTAAAGCGCGTGGAAGGGCGAGTAAAATGCACTACTAAACTCCTATGATAGGGTAATCAGAGACCCGATTAGATCATTTTATATTTTGTTTAATATAAGATTTCAGGGAAATTCTATCACATTTGTTAAATGTACGTCGCTCCTATTTCAGATAGCGTATTGGGCTAAGCGGCATCTCAAAGCGCATGAAATGGCGAGTACAATGCATTATTAAACTTCTAGGGTAGGGCAAACAGAGACCCGATTAGATCATTTTATATTATGGTTAATTTAAGAATTCAGGGAAATTCTATCATATTTGTTCAATTTACGTCCCTCCTATTTAAGATAGCGTACTGGGCTAGGCGGCAACTTAAAGCGCGTGGAATGGCGAGGAAAATGAACTATTAAACTTCTATGATAGAGCAATCAGAGACCCGATTATATCATTTTATATTTTGGTTAATATAAGAATTTAGCGAAATTCTATCACATTTGTTCAATTTACGTCGCTCCTATTGCAGATAGCGTATTGGGCTAAGCGGCATCTCAAAGCGCATGAAATGATGAGTGAAATGCACTATTAAACTTCTAGGGTAGGGCGAACAGAGACCCGATTAGATCATTTTACATTAAGGTTAATATAAGAATTCAGGGAAATTTTATCACATTTGTTCAATTTACGTCGCTCCAATTTCAGATAGCGTATTGGGCTAAGCGGCATCTCAAAGCGCATGATATGGCGAATAAAATGCACTATTAAACTTCTAGGGTAGGGCGAACAGAGACCAGATTAGATCATTTAACATTAAGGTTAATATAAGTATTCAGCGTAATTCTATCACATTTGTTCAACTTACGTCGCTCCTATTTCAGATAGCTTATTGGGCTAAGCGGCATCTCAAAGCGCATGAAATGACGAGTGAAATGCACTATTAAATTTCTAGGGTAGGGCAAACAGAGACCCGATTAGGTCATTTTATATTACGGTTAATATAAGAATTCGCGTAATTCTATCACATTTGTTCAACTTACGTCGCTCCTATTTCAGATAGCGTACTGGGCTAGGCGGCATCTTAAAGCGCGTGGAAGGACTAGTAAAATGCACTACTAAACTTCTATGATAGGGTAATCAGAGACCCGATTAGATCATTTTATATTTTGTTTAATATAAGATTTCAGGGAAATTCTATCACATTTGTTCAATGTACGTCGCTCCTATTTCAGATAGCGTATTGTGCTAAGCGGCATCTCAAAGCGCATGAAATGGCGAGTACAATGCACTATTAAACTTCTAGGGTAGGGCAAACAGAGACCCGATTAGATCATTTTATATTATGGTTAATTTAAGAATTCAGGGAAATTCTATCACATTTGTTCAATTTACGTCGCTCCTATTTAAGATAGCGTACTGGGCTAGGCGGCATCTTAAAGCGCGTGGAATGGCGAGGAAAATGAACTATTAAACTTCTATGATAGGGCAATCAGAGACCCGATTATATCATTTTATATTTTGGTTAATATAAGAATTCAGCGAAATTCTATCACATTTGTTCAATTTACGTCGCTCCTATTGCAGATAGCGTATTGGGCTAAGCGGCATCTTAAAGCGCATGAAATGTCGAGAAACATGCACTATTTAACTTCTAGGGAAGGCCAAACAGAGACCCGATTAGATCATTTTGTATTCTGGTTAATTTAAGAATTCAGCGAAATTCTATCACGTTTGTTCAATTTACGTCGCTCCCATTTCAGATAGCGTATTGGGCTAGGCATATCTTAAAGCGGGTGGAATGACGAGTAAAATGCACTACTAACCTTCTATGATAGGGCAATCAGAGACCCGATTAGATCATTTTATATTATGGTTAATATAAGAATTATGCGTAGCTCAATCACATTTGTTCAATTTGCGTATCTCTAATTTGAGATAGCGGATTGGGCTAGACGGCACCTTAAAGCGCATGATATGACGAGTAAAATGCACTACTAAACTTCGTTGATAGGGCAATCAGACACCCGATTAGATCATTTTATATTATTGTTAATATAAGATTTCAGCGTAATTTTATCACATTTCTTCAATTTACGTCGCGCCTATTTCAGATAGCGTATTGGGCTAGGCGACATCTGAAAGCGCATGAAATGACGAGTAAAATGCACAATTAAACTTCTATGATAGAGCAATCAGAGACCCGAATAGATCATTTTAAATTGTGGATAATATAAGAATTCTGCGTAACTCTGTCACATTTGTTCAATTTACGTAGCTCCAATTTCCGATTGCGTATTTGTCTAAACGGCTCCTTAAAGCGCATGAAATGGCGAGTAAAATGCACTATTAAACTTCTATGACAGGGCAATCAGAGACCCGATTAGATCATTCTATATTATGGTTAATATGAGAATTCAGCGAAATTCTATCACATTTGTTCAACTTACGTCGCTCCTATTTCAGATAGCGTATTGGGATAGGCGGCATCTTAAAGCGCGTGGAATGACGAGTACAATGCACTACTAAACTTCTCGGATAGGGCAATCTGAGACCCGATTAGGTCATCTCATATTATGGTTAATATAAGAATTCTGCGAAATTCTATCACATTTGTTCAATTCACGTCGCTCCTATTTCAGATAGCGTATTGGGCTAAGCGGCACATTAAAGCGCATGAAATGATGAGTACAATGCACTGTTAAACTTCTATGATAGGGCAATCAGAGACCCGAATAGATCATTTTAAATTGTGGATAATATAAGAATTCTGCGTAACTCTGTCACATTTGTTCAATTTACGTCGCTCCTATTTCAGATAGCGTATTGGGCTAAGCGGCACCATAAAGCGCATGAAATGACGAGTAAAATGCACTATTAAACTTCTATGATAGGACAATCAGAGACCCGAATAGATCGTATTATATTATGGTTAATATAAGAATTCTACGTAATTCTATCACATTTGTTCTATTTATGTCGCTCCTATTTCAGATAGCGTATTGGGCTAGGCGGCCCCTTACAGCGCATGAAATGACGAGTAAAATGCACTACTAAACTTCCCGGATAGGGCAATCAGAGACCCGATTAGGTCATCTTATATTATGGTTAATATAAGAATTAAGCGAAATTCTATCACATTTGTTCAATTTATATCGCTCCTATTTCAGATAGCGTATTGGTCTAGGCGGCACCTTAAAGCGCATGAAATGATGAGTAAAATGCACTATTAAACTTCTAGGGTAGGGCAAACAGAGACCCGATTAGATCATGTTACATTAAGGTTAACATCAGAATTCAGCGAAATTCTATCACATTTGTTCAATTTACGTCGCTGATATTTCAGGTAGCGGATTGGGCTAAGCGGCATCTCAAAATGCATGAAATGACGAGTCAAATGCGCTATTAAACATCTAGGGTAGGGCGAACAGAGACCCGATTAGATCATATTATGTTATGGTTAATTCAAGAATACAGCAAAATTCTATCACATTTGTCCAATTTACGTCGCTCCTATTTCAGATAGCGTATTGGGCAAATAGGCATCTCAAAGCGCATGAAATGTCGAGTAAAATGCACTATTTAACTTCCAGGGTAGGGCAAACAGAGACCCGATTAGATCATTTTATATTATGGTTAATTTAAGAATTCAGCGAAATTCTATCACATTTATTCAATTTACGTCGCTCCTATTGCAGATAGCGTATTGGGCTAAGCGGCATCTCAAAGCGCATGAAATGATGAGTGAAATGCACTATTAAACTTCTAGGGTAAGGCAAACAGGGACCCGATTAGATCATTTTATATTACGGTTAATATAAGAATTCGCGTAATTCTATCACATTTGTTCAACTTACGTCGCTCCTATTTCAGATAGCGTACTGGGCTAAGCGGCAGCTCAAAGCGCATGAAATGGCGAATAAAATGCACTATTAAACTTCTATGCTAGGGCGAACAGAGACCCGATTAGATCATTTTATATAACGGTTAATATAAGAATTAAGCGAAATTCTATCACATTTGTTCAATTTACGTCGCTGATATTTCAGATAGCGTATTGGGCTAAGCGGCATCTCAAAGCGCAGGAAACGGCGAGTGAAATGCACTATTAAACTTCTAGGGTAGGGCGAACAGAGCCCCGATTAGATCATTTTACATTATGGTTAATATAAGAATTCAGGGAAATTCTATCACATTTGTTCAATTTACGTCGCTCCAATTTCAGATAGCGTATTGGGCTAAGCGGCATCTCAAAGCGCATGAAATGGCGAATAAAATGCACTATTAAACTTCTATGCTAGGGCGAACAGAGACCCGATTAGTTCATTTTATATTACGGTTAATATAAGAATTCAGCGAAATTCTATCACATTTGTTCAATTTACGTCGCTGATATTTCAGATAGCGTATTGGGCTAGGCGGCATCTTAAAGCGCGTGGAATGGCGAGTAAAATGCACTATTAAACTTCTATGGTAGGGCAAACAGAGACCCGATTAGATCATTTAACATTAAGGTTAATATAAGTATTCAGCGTAATTCTATCACATTTGTTCAACTTACGTCGCTCCTATTTCAGATAGCTTATTGGGCTAAGCGGCATCTCAAAGCGCATGAAATGACGAGTGAAATGCACTACTAAATTCCTAGGGTAGGGCAAACAGAGACCCGATTAGATCATTTTATATTACGGTTAATATAAGAATTCGCATAATTCTATCACATTTGTTCAACTTACGTCGCTCCTATTTCAGAGAGCGTACTGGGCTAGGCGGCATCTTAAAGCGCGTGGAAGGGCTAGTAAAATGCACTACTAAACTTCTATGATAGGGTAATCAGAGACCCGATTAGATCATTTTATATTTTGTTTAATATAAGATTTCAGGGAAATTCTATCACATTTGTTAAATGTACGTCGCTCCTATTTCAGATAGCATATTGGGCTAAGCGGCATCTCAAAGCGCATGAAATGGCGAGTACAATGCATTATTAAACTTCTAGGGTAGGGCAAACAGAGACCCGATTAGATCATTTTACATTAAGGTTAATATCAGAATTCAGCGAAATTCTATCACATTTGTTCAATTTACGTCGCTGACATTCCAGATAGCGTATTGGGCTAAGCGGCATCTCAAAGCGCATGAAATGTCGAGTAAAATGCACTATTTAACTTCCAGGGTAGGGCAAACAGAGACCCGATTAGATCATTTTATATTATGGTTAATTTAAGAATTCAGCGAAATTCTATCACATTTATTCAATTTACGTCGCTCCTATTGCAGATAGCGTATTGCGCTAAGCGGCATCTCAAAGCGCATGAAATGATGTGTGAAATGCACTATTAAACTTCTAGGGTAAGGCAAACAGAGACCCGATTAGATAATTTTATATTACGGTTAATATAAGAATTCGCGTAATTCTATCACATTTGTTCAACTTACGTCGCTCCTATTTCAGATGGCGTACTGGGCTAAGCGGCAGCTCAAAGCGCATGAAATGGCGAATAAAACGCACTATTAAACTTCTATGCTAGGGCGAACAGAGACCCGATTAGATCATTTTATATAACGGTTAATATAAGAATTAAGCGAAATTCTATCACATTTGTTCAATTTACGTCGCTGATATTTGTGATAGCGTATTGGGCTAAGCGGCATCTCAAAGCGCAGGAAACGGCGAGTGAAATGCACTATTAAACTTCTAGGGTAGGGCGAAGAGAGACCCGATTAGATCATTTTACATTATGGTTAATATAAGAATTCAGGGAAATTCTATCACATTTGGTCAATTTACGTCGCTCCAATTTCAGATAGCGTATTGGGCTAAGCGGCAGCTCAAAGGGCATGAAATGGCGAATAAAATGCACTATTAAACTTCTAGGCTAGGCCGAACAGAGACCCGATTAGATCATTTTACATTATGGCTAATAAAAGAATTCAGCGAAATTCTATCACATTTGTTCAATTTACGTCGCTCCTATTTCAGATAGCGTATTGGGCTAAGCGGCATCTCAAAGCGCATGAAATGCTGAGTACAATGCACTATTAAACTTCAAGGGTAGGGCAAACAGAGACCCGATTAGATCATTTTATATTATGGTTAATTTAAGAATTCAGCAAAATTCTATCACATTTGTTCAATTTACGTCGCTCCTATTTCAGATAGCGTACTGGGCTAGGCGGCATCTTAAAGCGCGTGGAATGGCGAGGAAAATGAACAATTAAACTTCTATGATAGTGCAATCAGAGACCCGATTATATCATTTTATATTTTGGTTAATATAAGAATTCAGCGAAATTCTATCACATTTGTTCAATTTACGTCGCTGATATTTCAGATAGCGTATTGGGCTAAGCGGCATCTCAAAGCGCATGAAATGCCGAGTAAAATGCACTATTTAACTTCCAGGGTAGGGCAAAGAGAGACCCGATTAGATCATTTTATATTATGGTTAATTTAAGACTTCAGCAAAATTCTATCACATTTGTTCAATTTACGTCGCTGATATTTCAGGTAGCGTATTGGGCTAAGCGGCATCTCAAAATGCATGAAATGACGAGTCAAATGCACTATTAAACTTCTAGGGTAGGGCAAACAGAGACCCGATTAGATCATTTTACATTAAGGTTAATATCAGAATTCAGCGAAATTCTATCACATTTGTTCAATTTACGTCGCTCCAATTTCAGATAGCGTATTGGGCTAAGCGGCAGCTCAAAGGGCATGAAATGGCGAATAAAATGCACTATTAAACTTCTAGGCTAGGCCGAACAGAGACCCGATTAGATCATTTTACATTATGGTTAATTTAAGAATTCAGCGAAATTCTATCACATTTATTCAATTTACGTCGCTCCTATTGCAGATAGCGTATTGGGCTAAGCGGCATCTCAACGCGCATGAAATGGCGTGTAAAATGCCCTATTAAACTTCTAGGGTAAGGCAAACAGAGACCCGATTAGATCATTTTATATTACGGTTAATATAAGAATTCGCGTAATTCTATCACATTTGTTCAACTTACGTCGCTCGTATTTCAGATAGCGTACTGGGCTAGGCGGCATCTTAAAGCGCGTGGAAGGGCGAGTAAAATGCACTACTAAACTCCTATGATAGGGTAATCAGAGACCCGATTAGATCATTTTATATTTTGTTTAATATAAGATTTCAGGGAAATTCTATCACATTTGTTAAATGTACGTCGCTCCTATTTCAGATAGCGTATTGGGCTAAGCGGCATCTCAAAGCGCATGAAATGGCGAGTACAATGCATTATTAAACTTCTAGGGCAGGGCAAACAGAGACCCGATTAGATCATTTTATATTATGGTTAATTTAAGAATTCAGGGAAATTCTATCATATTTGTTCAATTTACGTCCCTCCTATTTAAGATAGCGTACTGGGCTAGGCGGCATCTTAAAGCGCGTGGAATGGCGAGGAAAATGAACTATTAAACTTCTATGATAGAGCAATCAGAGACCCGATTATATCATTTTATATTTTGGTTAATATAAGAATTCAGCGAAATTCTATCACATTTTTTCAATTTACGTCGCTCCTATTGCAGATAGCGTATTGGGCTAAGCGGCATCTCAAAGCGCATGAAATGATGAGTGAAATGCACTATTAAACTTCTAGGGTAGGGCGAACAGAGACCCGATTAGATCATTTTACATTAAGGTTAATATAAGAATTCAGGGAAATTTTATCACATTTATTCAATTTACGTCGCTCCTATTGCAGATAGCGTATTGGGCTAAGCGGCATCTCAAAGCGCATGAAATGATGAGTGAAATGCACTATTAAACTTCTAGGGTAAGGCAAACAGAGACCCGATTAGATCATTTTATATTACGGTTAATATAAGAATTCGCGTAATTCTATCACATTTGTTCAACTTACGTCGCTCCTATTTCAGATAGCGTACTGGGCTAAGCGGCAGCTCAAAGCGCATGAAATGGCGAATAAAATGCACTATTAAACTTCTATGCTAGGGCGAACAGAGACCCGATTAGATCATTTTATATAACGGTTAATATAAGAATTAAGCGAAATTCTATCACATTTGTTCAATTTACGTCGCTGATATTTGAGATAGCGTATTGGGCTAAGCGGCATCTCAAAGCGCAGGAAACGGCGAGTGAAATGCACTATTAAACTTCTAGGGTAGGGCGAACAGAGACCCGATTAGATCATTTTACATTATGGTTAATATAAGAATTCAGGGAAATTCTATCACATTTTTTCAATTTACGTCGCTCCAATTTCAGATAGCGTATTGGGCTAAGCGGCAGCTCAAAGGGCATGAAATGGCGAATAAAATGCACTATTAAACTTCTAGGCTAGGCCGAACAGAGACCCGATTAGATCATTTTACATTATGGTTAATAAAAGAATTCAGCGAAATTCTATCACATTTGTTCAATTTACATCGCTCCTATTTCAGATAGCGTATTGGGCTAGGCGGCATCTTAAAGCGCGTGGAATGTCGAGGGAAATGCACTATTAAACTTCTATGATAGGGCAATCGGTGACCCGATTAGATCATTTTATATTTTGGTTAATATAAGAATTCAGGGAAATTCTATCACATTTGTTCAATTTACGTCGCTCCTATTTCAGATAGCGTATGGGGCTAAGCGGCATCTCAAAGCGCATGAAATGACGAGTGAAATGCACTATTAAACTTCTAGGGTAAGCAAACAGAGACCCGTTTAGATCATTTTATATTATGGTTAATTTAAGAATTCCGCGAAATTCTATCACATTTGTTCAATTTACGTCGCTCCTATTTCAGATAGCGTATTGGGCTAAGCGGCATCTCAAAGCGCATGAAATGCTGAGTACAATGCACTATTAAACTTCAAGGGTAGGGCAAACAGAGACCCGATTAGATCATTTTATATTATGGTTAATTTAAGAATTCAGCAAAATTCTATCACATTTGTTCAATTTACGTCGCTCCTATTTCAGATAGCGTACTGGGCTAGGCGGCATCTTAAAGCGCGTGGAATGGCGAGGAAAATGAACAATTAAACTTCTATGATAGTGCAATCAGAGACCCGATTATATCATTTTATATTTTGGTTAATATAAGAATTCAGCGAAATTCTATCACATTTGTTCAATTTACGTCGCTGATATTTCAGATAGCGTATTGGGCTAAGCGGCATCTCAAAGCGCATGAAATGCCGAGTAAAATGCACTATTTAACTTCCAGGGTAGGGCAAAGAGAGACCCGATTAGATCATTTTATATTATGGTTAATTTAAGACTTCAGCAAAATTCTATCACATTTGTTCAGTTTACGTCGCTGATATTTCAGGTAGCGTATTGGGCTAAGCGGCATCTCAAAATGCATGAAATGACGAGTCAAATGCACTATTAAACTTCTAGGGTAGGGCAAACAGAGACCCGATTAGATCATTTTACATTAAGGTTAATATCAGAATTCAGCGAAATTCTATCACATTTGTTCAATTTACGTCGCTGATATTTCAGATAGCGTATTGGGCTAAGCGGCATCTCAAAGCGCATGAAATGCCGAGTAAAATGCACTATTTAACTTCCAGGGTAGGGTAATCAGAGACCCGATTAGATCATTTTATATTTTGTTTAATATAAGATTTCTGCGAAATTCTATCACATTTGTTCAATTTACGTCGCTCCTATTTCAGATGGCGTATTTGGCTACGCGGCACCATAAACCGCATGAAATGTCGAGTAAGATTCACTATTAAACTTCTATGATAGGGCAACGAGAGACACGATTAGATCACTTTATATTATTGTTAATATAAGAATTCAATGTTATTTTATCACATTTGTTCAATTTACGTCGCCCCTATTTCAGATAGCGTGTTGGGCTAGGTGGCATCTTAAAGCGCATGAAATGACGAGTAAAATGCACTGTTAAACTTCTATGATAGGGCAATCAGAGACCCGATTAGATCATTTTATAATATTGTTAATATAAGAATTCAACGTAATTTTATCACATTTGTTCAATTTATATCGCTCCAATTTCAGATAGCGTATTGGGCTAGGCGGCACCTTGAAGCGCATGAAATGACGAGTAAAATGCACCATTAAACTTCTATGATAGGGCAATCAGAGACCCGATTAGATCATTTTACAATATTGTTAATATAAGAATTCAACGTAATTTTATCACATTTGTTCAATTTATATCGCTCCTATTTCAGATAGCGTATTGGTCTAGGTGGCACCTTAAAGCGCGTGAAATGACGAGTACAATGCACTATTAAACTTCTATGATAGGGCAATCAGAGTATCGAATAGATAGTATTATATTTTGGTTAATATACGAATTCTGCGTAATTCTATCACGTTTGTTCAATTTATGTAGCTCCAATTTCAGATAGGGCATTGGACTAGGAGGCATCTTAAAACGCATGAAATGTCGAGTAAAATGCACAATTAAACTTCTAGGGTAGGGCAAACAGAGACCCGATTAGATCATTTTATATTATGGTTAATTTAAGAATACAGCGAAATTTTATCCCATTTGTTCAATTTACGTCGCCCCTATTTCAGATAGCGTATTGGGCTAGGTGGCATCTTAAAGCGCGTGAAATGACGAGTAAAATGCACTATTAAACTGCTAGGGTAGGGCAAACAGAGACCCGATTAGGTCATTTTATATTATGGTTAATTTAAGAATACAGCGAAATTCTATCACATTTGTTCAATTTACGTCGCTCCTATTTCAGATAGCGTATTGGGCTAGCCGGCACCTTAAAGCGCATGAAATGACGAGTAAAATGCACTATTAAACTTCTATGGTAGGGCAATCAGAGACCGAATAGATCATATTATATTATGGTTAATATAAGAATTCTACGTAATTCCATCACGTTTGTTCAATTTACGTAGCTCCAATTTCAGATAGCGTATTGTGCTAGGCGGCACCTTAAATCGCATGAAATGACGAGTAAAATGCACTATCAAACTTCTATGATAGGGCAATCAGAGAACCGAATAGATCGTATTATATTATGGTTAATACAAGAATTCTGCGTAATTCTATAACGTTTGTTCAATTTACGTAGCTCCAATTTCAGATAGCGTATTGGGCTTGGCGGCATCTTAAAGCGCGTGGAATGACGAGTAAAATGCACTGCTAACCTTCTATGATAGGGGAATCAGAGACCCGATTAGATCATTTCATATTACGGTTAATATAAGAATTCTGCGAAATTCTATCACATTTGTTCAATTTACGTCGTTCCTATTTCAGATAGTGTATTGTGCTAAGCAGCACCTTAAAGCGCATGAAATGACGAGTAAAATGCACTACTAAACTTCTAGGGTAGGGCAAACAGAGACCCGACTAGATCATTTTCCATTATGGTTCATTTAAGCATTCAGCGAAACTCTATCACACTTGTTTAATTTACGTAGCTCCAATTTCAGATAGCGTATTGGGCTAGTATGCACCTTAAATCGCATGAAATAACGAGTAAAATGCACTATCAAACTTCTATGATACGGCAATCAGAGAACCGAATAGATCGTATTATATTATGGTTAATACAAGAATTCTGCGTAATTCTATAACGTTTGTTCAATTTACGTAGCTCCAATTTCAGAAAGCGTATTGGGCTAGGCGGCATCATAAAGCGCATGAAATGACGAGTAAGATGCACTATTAAGCTTCTATGATAGGGTAATCAGAGATCCGACTAGATCATTTTATATTATGGTTGATTTAAGAATTAAGAGACACGTTATCACACTTGTTCAATTTACGTAGCTCCAATTTCAGATAGCGTGTTGGGCTAGGCGGCACCATAAAGCGCATGAAGTGACGAGTAAAATGCACTATTAAACTTCTATGATAGGGCAATCCGAGACCCGAATAGATCATATTATAATATGGTTAATTTAAGAATTCCGCGTAATTCTATCACGTTTGTTCAATTTACGTAGCTCCAATTTCAGATAGCCCATTGGACTAGGCGGCATCTTAGAGCGCATGAAATATCGAGTAAAATGCACTACTAAAATTCTCGTATAGGGCAATCAGAGACCTGATTAGGTCTTCTTACATTATGGTTAGTATAAGAATTCAGCGAAATTTTACCACATTTGTTCAATTTACGTCGCCCCTATTTCAGATAGCGTTTTGGGCTAGGTGGCATCTTAATACGCATGACATGTCGAGTAGAATGCACTATTAAACTTCTATGATAGGGCAATCAGTGACCCGAATAGATCGTATTATATTATGGTTAATATAAGAATTCTGCGTAATTCTATCACGATTGTTCAATTTACGTAGCTCCAATTTCAGATAGCGTATTGGTCGAGGCGGCATCTTAAAGCACATGATATGTCGAGTAAAATGCACTACTAAACTTCTCGGATAGGGCAATCAGAGACCCGAATAGATCGTATTATATTATGGTTAATATGAGAATTCTGCGTAATTCTATCACGTTTGTTCAATTTACGTAGCTCCAATTTCAGATAGCGTATTGGGCTAGGTGGCATCTTAAAGCGCATGAAATGATGAGTAAAATGCACTATTAAACTTCTATGATAGGGCAATCAGAGACCCGAATAGATCGTATTATATTATGGTTAATATAAGAATTCTGCGTAATTCTATCACATTTGTTCAATTTACGTCGCTTCTATTTCAGATAGCGTATTGGGCTAAGCGGCATCTTAAAGCGCATGAAATGTACAGTAAAATGCACTACTAACCTTATACGACAGGGCAATCAGAGACCCGATTAGGTCATCTTATATTATGATTAATATAAGAATTCAGCGTAATTCTATCACACTTGATCAATTTACGTCGCTCCTGTTTCAGATTGCGTATTGGGCTACGCGGCATCTTAAAGTGTGTGGAATGACGTGTAAAATGCACTACTAACCTTCTATGATAGGGCAATCAGAGACCCGATTAGATCATTTTATATTATGTTTAATATAAGAATTCAGCGAAATTCTGTCACATTTGTTCAATTTACTTCGCTCCTATTTCAGATAGCGTAGTGGGCTAAGCAGCATCTTAAAGCGCATGAAATGTCGAGTGAAATGCACTACTATACTTCTAGGATAGGGCAATCAGTGACCCGATTAGATCATCTTATATTATGATTAATATAAGAATTCAGTGTAATTCTATCACATTTGTTCAATTTACGACGCTCATATTTCAGATAGCGTATTGGACTAAACGGCACCTTAAAGCGCACGAAATGGCGAGTAAAATGCACTATTACACTTATGTGATAGGGCAATCGGAGACCCGATTATATCATTTTATATTATGGTTAATATAAGAATCCAGCGTAATTCTATCACATTTGTTCAATTTACGTCGCTCCAACTTCATATAGCGTATCGGGATAAGCGGCACCTTGAAGCGCATGAAATGCCGAGCAAAACGCACTATTAAACTTCTATGATAGAATAATCAGAGACCTGATTACATCATTTTATATTATGGTTAATATAAGAATTCAGCGTTATTCTCTCACATTTGTTCAATTTACGTCGCTCCTATTTCAGATAGCATATTGGGCTAGGCGGCATCTTAAAGCGCATGAAATGTCGAGTAAAATGCACTGCAAGGCTTCTAGGATAGGGCAATCAGAAACCCGATTAGATCATTTTAAATTATGGTTAATATAAGAATTCTGCGTGATTCTATCACATTTGTTCAATTTACGTTGCTCCTATTCCAGATAGCGTATTGGGCGAGGCGGCACCTTAAAGCGCATGAAATGACGAGTAAAATGCACTGCTAAACTTCTTTGGTAGGGCAATCAGAGACCCGATTGGATAATTATATATTATGGTTAATATAAGAATTCAGCGAAATTCTATCACATTTGTTAAATTTACGTCGCTCCTATTTCAGATATCGTATTGAGCTAGGAGGCATCTTAAAGAGCATGAAATGTCGAGTAAAATGCACTATTAAACTTCTAGGGTAAGCAAACAGAGACCCGTTTAGATCATTTTATATTATGGTTAATTTAAGAATTCCGCGAAATTCTATCACATTTGTTCAATTTACGTCGCTCCTATTTCAGATAGCGTATTGGGCTAAGCGGCACATTAAAGCGCATGAAATGACGAGTACAATGCACAATTAAACTTCTATGATAGGGCAATCAGAGACACGATTAGATCATTTTATATTATGGTTAATATAAGAATTATGCGTAAATCCATCACATTTGCTCAATTTACGTATGTCCAATTTGATATAGCGGATTGAGCTAGACGGCACCTTAAAGCGCATGAAATGACGAGTAAAATGCACTACTAAACTTCTCGGAGAGGGCAATCGGAGACCCGATTAAGTCATCTTATATTATGATTGATACAAGCATTCAGCGTAATTCTGTCGCATTTCTTCAATTTACATCGCTCCTATTTCAGATAGCGCATTGGTCTAAGCGGCGTCTTATAGCGTGTGGAATGACAAGTAAAATGCACTACTAACCTTCTATGATGGGGCAATCAGAGACCCGATTAGATCATCTTATATTATTGTTAATGAAAGAATTCGGTGTAATTCTGTCACGTTAGTTCAATTTACGTAGCTCCAATTTCAGATAGCGCATTGGACTAGGCGGCATCTTAAAGCGCATGAAATGTCGAGGAAAATGCACTACTAAACTTCTCGGATAGCGCAATCGGAGACCCGGTTAGGTCATCTTATACTATGGTTAATATAAGAATTCAGCGAAATTTTATCACATTTACTAAATTTTCGTCGCCCCTATTTCAGATAGCGTATTGGGCAAGATGGCATCCTTAAAGCGCATGATGTGTCGAGTAAAATGCACTATTAAACTTCTAGGGTAGGGCAAACAGAGACCCGATTAGATCAGTTTATATTATGGTTAATTTAAGAATTCAGCGAAATTCAATCACATTTGTTCAATTTACGTCGCTCCTATTTCAGACAGCGTATTGGGCTAAGCGGCACCTTAAAGAACATGAAAAGACGAGTAAAATGCACTATTAAACTTCTATGATAGGGCAATCAGGGACCCGAATAGATCGTATTATATTATGGTTAATATAAGAATTCTGCGTAATTCTGTCACGTTAGTTCAATTTACGTAGCTCCAATTTCAGATAGCGCATTGGACTAGGCGGCATCTTAAAGCGCATGAAATGTCGAGTAAAATGCACTACTAAACTTCTCGGATAGGGTAATCAGAGACCCGATTATGTCATCTTATACTATGGTTAATATAAGAATTCAGCCAAATTTTATCACATTTGCTCAATTTACGTCGCCCCTATTTCAGATAGCGTATTGGACTAGGCGGCATCTTAAAGCGCATGAAATGTCGAGGAAAATGCACTACTAAACTTCTCGGATAGCGCAATCGGAGACCCGGTTAGGTCATCTTATACTATGGTTAATATAAGAATTCAGCGAAATTTTATCACATTTACTCAATTTACGTCGCCCCTATTTCAGATAGCGTATTGGGCAAGATGGCATCCTTAAAGCACATGATGTGTCGAGTAAAATGCACTATTAAACTTCTAGGGTAGGGCAAACAGAGACCCGATTAAATCATTTTATATTATGGTTAATTTAAGAATTCAGCGAAATTCTATCACATTTGTTCAATTTACGTCGCTCCTATTTCAGACAGCGTATTGGGCTAAGCGGCACCTTAAAGAACATGAAAGACGAGTAAAATGCACTATTAAACTTCTATGATAGGGCAATCAGGGGCCCGAATAGATCGTATTATATTATGGTTAATATAAGAATTCTGCGTAATTCTGTCACGTTGGTTCAATTTACGTAGCTCCAATTTCAGATAGCGCATTGGACTAGGCGGCATCTTAAAGCGCATGAAATGTCGAGGAAAATGCACTACTAAACTTCTCGGATAGGGTAATCAGAGACCCGATTATGTCATCTTATACTATGGTTAATATAAGAATTCAGTCAAATTTTATCACATTTGCCCAATTTACGTCGCCCCTATTTCAGATAGCGTATTGGGCTAGGTGGCATCTTAAAGCGCATGAAATGTCGAGTAAAATGCACTATTAATCTTCGATGCTAGGGCAATCAGAGACCCGATTAGATCATTTTATATTATTGTTAATATAAGAATTTAACGTAATTTTATCACATTTGTTCAATTTACGCCGCTCCTATTCCAGATAGCGTATTGGGCTAGGCGGCATCTTAAAGCTCGTGGGATGACGAGTAAAATGCACTACTAACCTTCTGTGATAGGGCAATCAGAGACCCGATTAGATCATTTTATATTACGGTTAATATAAGAATTCTGCGAAATTCTATCACATTTGTTCAATTTACGTCGCTCCTATTTCAGATGGCGTATTTGGCTAAGCGGCACCATAAAGCGCATGAAATGTCGAGTAAGATTCACTATTAAACTTCTATGATAGGGCAACCAGAGACACGATTAGATCACTTTATATTATTGTTAATATAAGAATTCAACGTTATTTTATCACATTTGTTCAATTTACGTCGCCCCTATTTCAGATAGCGTATTGGGCTAGGTGGCATCTTAAAGCGCATGAAATGACGAGTAAAATGCACTATTAAACTTCTATGATAGGGCAATCAGAGACCCGATTAGATCATTTTATAATATTGTTAATATAAGAATTCAACGTAATTTTATCACATTTGTTCAATTTATATCGCTCCAATTTCAGATAGCGTATTGGGCTAGGCGGCACCTTGAAGCGCATGAAATGACGAGTAAAATGCACCATTAAACTTCTATGATAGGGCAATCAGAGACCCGATTAGATCATTTTACAATATTGTTAATATAAGAATTCAACGTAATTTTATCACATTTGTTCAATTTATATCGCTCCTATTTCAGATAGCGTATTGGTCTAGGCGGCACCTTAAAGCGCGTGAAATGACGAGTACAATGCACTATTAAACTTCTATGTTAGGGCAATCAGAGTATCGAATAGATAGTATTATATTTTGGTTAATATACGAATTCTGCGTAATTCTATCACGTTTGTTCAATTTGTGTAGCTCCAATTTCAGATAGGGCATTGGACTAGGCGGCATCTTAAAACGCATGAAATGTCGAGTAAAATGCACAATTAAACTTCCAGGGTAGGGCAAACAGAGACCCGATTAGATCATTTTATATTATGGTTAATTTAAGAATACAGCGAAATTTTATCCCATTTGTTCAATTTACGTCGCCCCTATTTCAGATAGCGTATTGGGCTAGGTGGCATCTTAAAGCGCGTGAAATGACGAGTAAAATGCACTATTAAACTGCTAGGGTAGGGCAAACAGAGACCCGATTAGGTCATTTTATATAATGGTTAATTTAAGGATACAGCGAAATTCTATCACATTTGTTCAATTTACGTCGCTCCTATTTCAGATAGCGTATTGGGCTAGCCGGCACCTTAAAGCGCATGAAATGACGAGTAAAATGCATTATTAAACTTCTATGGTAGGGCAATCAGAGACCGAATAGATCATATTATATTATGGTTAATATAAGAATTCTACGTAATTCCATCACGTTTGTTCAATTTACGTAGCTCCAATTTCAGATAGCGTATTGTGCTAGGCGGTACCTTAAATCGCATGAAATGACGAGTAAAATGCACTATCAAACTTCTATGATAGGGCAATCAGAGAACCGAATAGATCGTATTATATTATGGTTAATACAAGAATTCTGCGTAATTCTATAACGTTTGTTCAATTTACGTAGCTCCAATTTCAGATAGCGTATTGGGCTTGGCGGCATCTTAAAGCGCGTGGAATGACGAGTAAAATGCACTGCTAACCTTCTATGATAGGGGAATCAGAGACCCGATTAGATCATTTCATATTACGGTTAATATAAGAATTCTGCGAAATTCTATCACATTTGTTCAATTTACGTCGCTCCTATTTCAGATAGTGTATTGTGCTAAGCAGCACCTTAAAGCGCATGAAATGACGAGTAAAATGCACTACTAAACTTCTAGGGTAGGGCAAACAGAGACCCGACTAGATCATTTTCCATTATGGTTCATTTAAGCATTCAGCGAAACTCTATCACACTTGTTTAATTTACGTAGCTCCAATTTCAGATAGCGTATTGGGCTAGTATGCACCATAAAGCGCATGAAATGATGAGTAAAATGCACTATTAAACTTCTATGATAGGGAAATCAGAGACCCGAATAGATCGTATTATATTATGGTTAATATGAGAATTCTGCGTAATTCTATCACGTTTGTTCAATTTACGTAGCTCCAATTTCAGATAACGTATTGGGCTAGGTGGCATCTTAAAGCGCATGAAATGATGAGTAAAATGCACTATTAAACTTCTATGATAGGGCAATCAGAGACCCGAATAGATCGTCTTATATTATGGTTAATATAAGAATTCTGCGTAATTCTATCACATTTGTTAAATTTATGTCGCTCCTATTTCAGATAGCGTATTCGGCTAGACGGCACATTAAAGCGCATGAAAAGATGAGTAAAATGCACTATTAAACTTCTATGATAGGGCAATCAGCGGCCCGAATTGATCGTATTATGGTTAATATAAGAATTCTGCGAAATTCTATCACGTTTGTTCAATTTACGTAGTTCCAATTTCAGATAGCGTATTGGGCTAGGTGGCATCTTAAAGCGCATGAAATGATGAGTAAAATGCACTATTAAACTTCTATGATAGGGCAATCAGAGACCCGAATAGATCGTATTATATTATGGTTAATATGAGAATTCTGCGTAATTCTATCACGTTTGTTCAATTTACGTAGCTCCAATTTCAGATAGCGTATTGGGCTAGGTGGCATCTTAAAGCGCATGAAATGATGAGTAAAATGCACTATTAAACTTCTATGATAGGGCAATCAGAGACCCGAATAGATCGTATTATATTATGGTTAATATAAGAATTCTGCGTAATTCTATCACATTTGTTCAATTTACGTCGCTTCTATTTCAGATAGCGTATTGGGCTAAGCGGCATCTCAAAGCGCATGACATGGCGAGTAAAATGCACTATTATACTTCTAGGGTAGGGCAAACAGAGACCCGATTAGATCATTTTATATTTTGGTTAATATAAGAATTCAGCGAAATTCTATCACATTTGTTCAATTTACGTCGCTCCTATTTCAGATAGCGTGTTGGGCTAAGCGGCATCTCAAAGCGCATGAAATGGCGAGTAAAATGCCTTATTAAAATTCTTGGGTAAGGCAAACAGAGACCCGACTAGATCATTTTATATTACGGTGAATATAATATTTCAGCGTAATTCTATCACATTTGTTCAATTAACGTCGCTCCTATTTCAAATAGCGTACTGGGCTATGCGGCATCTTGAAGCGCATGAAGTGGCGAGTAAAATGCACTGTTAAACTTCTAGGATAAGGGAAACAGAGACCCGAATAGATCATTTTATATTATGGTTAATATATAACAATTCAGCGAAATTCTATCACATTTGTTCAATTCACGTCGCTCCTATTTCAGATAGCGTATTGGACTAGGCGGCACCTTAAAGCGCATGAAATGACGAGTAAAACGCACTGTTAAGCTTCTATGATAGGGCAATCAGAGACCCGAATTGATCGTTTTATATTATGGTTAATATAAGAATTCAGCGAAATTCTATTACGTTTGTTCAATTCACGTCGCTCCAATTTCAGATAGCGTATTGGGCTAAGCGGCACCTCAAAGCGAATGAAATGACGAGTAAAAGGCACTATTAAACTTCTATGATAGGGCAACCAGAGACCCGATTAGATCATTTTATATTATAGTTAATATAAGAATTCAAAGTAATTTTATCACATTTGTTCAATTTATATCGCTCCTATTTCAGATTGCGTATTGGTCTAGGCGGCACCGTAAAGCGCATGAAATGATGAGTAAAATGCACTGTTAAACTTCTATGATAGGGCAATCAGAGACCCGAATAGATCGTATTATATTATGGTTAATATAACAATTCTGCGTAATTCTATTACGTTTGTTCAATTAACGTAGCTCCAATTTCAGATAGCGTATTGGGCTAGGCGGCATCTTAAAGCGACTGAAATGTCGAGTAAAATGCACTACTAAACTTCTCGGATAGGGCAATCAGAGACCCGATTAGGTCATCTTATATTATGGTTAATATAAGAATTCAGCGAAATTCTATCACATTTGTTCAATTTACGTCGCTCGTATTTCAGATAGCGTATTGGGCAAGGCGGCACCTTAAAACGCATGAATTGACGAGTAAAATGCACTATTAAACTTCTGTGATAGGGCAATCAGAGACCCGAATTGATCGTTTTATATTATGGTTAATATAAGAATTCTGCGTAATTCTATCACATTTGTTCAATTTACGTCGCTCCTATTTCAGATAGCGTATTGGTCTAAGCGGCACCTTAAAGCGCATGAAATGTTGAGTTAAATACACTACTAAACTTCTCGAATAGGGCAATCAGAGACCCGATTAGATCATCGTATATTATGGTTAATTTAAGAATTCGTCGTGACTCTATCACATTTGTTTAATTTACGTAGCTCCAATTTCAGATAGCGTATTGGGATAGGTGGCATCTTAAAGCGCATGAAATGTTGAGTAAAATGCACTATTAAACTTCTAGGGTAGGGCAAACAGAGACCCGATTAGATCATTTTATATTATGGTTAATATAAGAATTCTGCGTAATTCTATCACATTTGCTCAATTTATGTCGCTCCTATTTCAGATATCGTATTGGACTAGGCGGCACCTTAGAGCGCATGAAATGGCGAGTAAAATGCACTATTAAACTTCTATGATAGGGCAATCAGAGACCCGAATAGATCGTATTATATTATGGTTTATATAAGAATTCTGCGAAATTTTATCACATTTGTACAAGTTACGTCGCCCATATTTCAGATAGCGTATTGGGCAAGGTGGCATCTTAGACCGCATCAAATGTCGAGTAAAATGCACTGTTAAACTTCTAGGGTAGGGCAAACAGAGACCCGATAAGATCATTTTATATTATTATTTATATAAGAATTCAACGTAATTTTATCACATTTGTTCAATTTATATCACTCCTATTTCAGATAGCGTATTGGGCTAGGCGACACCTTAAAGCGTATGAAATGACGAGTAACATGCACTATTAAACTTCTATGATCGGGCAATCAGAGACCCGAATAGATCGTATTATATTATTGTTAATATAAGAATTCTGCGTAATTCTAGCACATTTGTTCAATTTACGTCGCTCCTATTTCAGATACCGTATTGGGCTAAGCGGCACCTTAAAGCGCATGAAATGGCGAGTAAAATGCACTATTAAACTTCTATGATAGGGCAATCTGAGACCCGAATAGATCGTATTATATTATGCTTAATATAAGAATTCTGCGTAATTCTATCACGTTTGTACAATTTACGTAGCTCCAATTTCAGATAGCGTATTGGACTAGGCGGCATCTTAAAGCGCATGAAATGTCGAGTAAAATGCACTACCAAACTTCTCGGATAGGGCAATCAGAGATCCGATTAGGTCATCTTATATTATGGTTAATTTAAGAATTCAGCGAAATTCTATCACATTTGTTCAATTTACGTCGCTCCTATTTCAGATAGAGCATTGGGCCAAGCGGCACCTTAAAGCGCATGAAATGTCGAGTAACATGCACTATTAAACTTCTATGATCGGGCAATCAGAGACCCGAATAGATCGTATTATATTATTGTTAATATAAGAATTCTGCGTAATTCTAGCACATTTGTTCAATATACGTCGCTCCTATTTCAGATAGCGTATTGGGCTAAGCGGCACCTTAAAGCGCATGAAATGACGAGTAAAATGTACTATTAAACTTCTATGATGGGGAATCAGATACCCGAATTGATCGTATTATATTATGGATAATATAAGAATTCTGCGTAATTCTATCACATTTGTTCAATTTACGTCGCCCCTATATCAGATAGCGTATTGGGCTAGGTGGCTTCTTAAAGCGCATGAAATGTCGAGTAAAATGCACCATTAAACTTCTAGGGTAGGGCAAACAGAGACCCGATTAAATCATTTTATATTATGGTTAATTTAAGAATTAAGCGAAATTCTTTCACATTTGTTCAATTCACGTCGCTCCTATTTCAGATAGCGTATTGGGCTAAGCGGCACCTTAAAGCGCATGAAATGACGAGTAAAATGCACTATTAAACTTCTATGATAGGGCAATCTGAGACCCGAATAGATCGTATTATATTATGGTTAATATAAGAATTCAGCGAAATTCTTTCACATTTGTTCAATTCACGTCGCTCCTATTTCAGATAGCGTATTGGGCTAAGCGGCACCTTAAAGCGCATGAAATGACGAGTAAAATGCACTGTTAAACTTCTATGATAGGGCAATCAGAGAACCGAATAGATCGTATTATATTATGGTTAATTTATGGATTCAGAGAAATTCTATCACATTTGTTCAATTTACGTCGCTCCTATTTCAGATAGCGTATTGTCCTGAACGGCACCTTAAAGCATGTGGAATGACGAGTAAAATGCACTCCTAACCTTCTATGATAGGGCAATCAGAGACACGATTAGATCATCTTATATTATGGTTAATATATAAGAATTCAGCGAAATTCTATCACATTTGTTCAATTTACGTCGCTCCTATTTCAGATAGCGTATTGGGCTAAGCGGCACCTTAAAGCGCTTGAAATGACGAATAAAACGCACTGTTAAGTTTCTATGATTGGGCAATCAGAGACCCGATTAGATCATTTTATATTATTGTTTATATAAGAATTCAACGTAATTTTATCACATTTGTTCAATTTATATCACTCCTATTTCAGATAGCGTATTGGGCTAGGCGACACCTTAAAGCGTATGAAATGACGAGTAACATGCACTATTAAACTTCTATGATCGGGCAATCAGAGACCCGAATAGATCGTATTATATTATTGTTAATATAAGAATTCTGCGTAATTCTAGCACATTTGTTCAATTTACGTCGCTCCTATTTCAGATACCGTATTGGGCTAAGCGGCACCTTAAAGCGCATGAAATGGCGAGTAAAATGCACTATTAAACTTCTATGATAGGGCAATCTGAGACCCGAATAGATCGTATTATATTATGCTTAATATAAGAATTCTGCGTAATTCTATCACGTTTGTACAATTTACGTAGCTCCAATTTCAGATAGCGTATTGGACTAGGCGGCATCATAAAGCGCATGAAATGTCGAGTAAAATGCACTACCAAACTTCTCGGATAGGGCAATCAGAGATCCGATTAGGTCATCTTATATTATGGTTAATTTAAGAATTCAGCGAAATTCTATCACATTTGTTCAATTTACGTCGCTCCTATTTCAGATAGCGCATTGGGCCAAGCGGCACCTTAAAGCGCATGAAATGTCGAGTAACATGCACTATTAAACTTCTATGATCGGGCAATCAGAGACCCGAATAGATCGTATTATATTATTGTTAATATAAGAATTCTGCGTAATTCTAGCACATTTGTTCAATATACGTCGCTCCTATTTCAGATAGCGTATTGGGCTAAGCGGCACCTTAAAGCGCATGAAATGACGAGTAAAATGTACTATTAAACTTCTATGATGGGGAATCAGATACCCGAATTGATCGTATTATATTATGGATAATATAAGAATTCTGCGTAATTCTATCACATTTGTTCAATTTACGTCGCCCCTATATCAGATAGCGTATTGGGCTAGGTGGCTTCTTAAAGCGCATGAAATGTCAAGTAAAATGCACCATTAAACTTCTAGGGTAGGGCAAACAGAGACCCGATTAAATCATTTTATATTATGGTTAATTTAAGAATTAAGCGAAATTCTTTCACATTTGTTCAATTCACGTCGCTCCTATTTCAGATAGCGTATTGGGCTAAGCGGCACCTTAAAGCGCATGAAATGACGAGTAAAATGCACTATTAAACTTCTATGATAGGGCAATCTGAGACCCGAATAGATCGTATTATATTATGGTTAATATAAGAATTCAGCGAAATTCTTTCACATTTGTTCAATTCACGTCGCTCCTATTTCAGATAGCGTATTGGGCTAAGCGGCACCTTAAAGCGCACGAAATGACGAGTAAAATGCACTGTTAAACTTCTATGATAGGGCAATCAGAGAACCGAATAGATCGTATTATATTATGGTTAATTTATGGATTCAGAGAAATTCTATCACATTTGTTCAATTTACGTCGCTCCTATTTCAGATAGCGTATTGTCCTGAACGGCACCTTAAAGCATGTGGAATGACGAGTAAAATGCACTCCTAACCTTCTATGATAGGGCAATCAGAGACACGATTAGATCATCTTATATTATGGTTAATATATAAGAATTCAGCGAAATTCTATCACATTTGTTCAATTTACGTCGCTCCTATTTCAGATAGCGTATTGGGCTAAGCGGCATCTCAAAGCGCATGAAATGCTGAGTACAATGCACTATTAAACTTCAAGGGTAGGGCAAACAGAGACCCGATTAGATCATTTTATATTATGGTTAATTTAAGAATTCAGCAAAATTCTATCACATTTGTTCAATTTACGTCGCTGATATTTCAGGTAGCGTATTGGGCTAAGCGACATCTCAAAGCGCATGAAATGCCGAGTAAAATGCACTATTTAACTTCCAGGGTAGGGCAAACAGAGACCCGATTAGATCATTTTATATTATGGTTAATTTAAGAATTCAGCGAAATTCTATCACATTTATTCAATTTACGTCGCTCCTATTGCAGATAGCGTATTGGGCTAAGCGGCATCTCAACGCGCATGAAATGGCGTGTAAAATGCACTATTAAACTTCTAGGGTAAGGCCAACAGAGACCCGATTAGATCATTTTATATTACGGTTAATATAAGAATTCGCGTAATTCTATCACATTTGTTCAACTTACGTCGCTCGTATTTCAGATAACGTACTGGGCTAGGCGGCATCTTAAAGCGCGTGGAAGGGCGAGTAAAATGCACTACTAAACTCCTATGATAGGGTAATCAGAGACCCGATTAGATCATTTTATATTTTGTTTAATATAAGATTTCAGGGAAATTCTATCACATTTGTTAAATGTACGTCGCTCCTATTTCAGATAGCGTATTGGGCTAAGCGGCACATTAAAGCGCATGAAATGACGAGTACAATGCACAATTAAACTTCTATGATAGGGCAATCAGAGACACGATTAGATCATTTTATATTATGGTTAATATAAGAATTATGCGTAAATCCATCACATTTGCTCAATTTACGTATGTCCAATTTGATATAGCGGATTGAGCTAGACGGCACCTTAAAGCGCATGAAATGACGAGTAAAATGCACTACTAAACTTCTCGGAGAGGGCAATCGGAGACCCGATTAAGTCATCTTATATTATGATTGATACAAGCATTCAGCGTAATTCTGTCACATTTCTTCAATTTACATCGCTCCTATTTCAGATAGCGCATTGGTCTAAGCGGCGTCTTATAGCGTGTGGAATGACAAGTAAAATGCACTGCTAACCTTCTATGATGGGGCAATCAGAGACCCGATTAGATCATCTTATGTTATTGTTAATGTAAGAATTCGGTGTAATTCTGTCACGTTAGTTCAATTTACGTAGCTCCAATTTCAGATAGCGCATTGGACTAGGCGGCATCTTAAAGCGCATGAAATGTCGAGGAAAATGCACTACTAAACTTCTCGGATAGGGTAATCAGAGACCCGATTATGTCATCTTATACTATGGTTAATATAAGAATTCAGCCAAATTTTATCACATTTGCTCAATTTACGTCGCCCCTATTTCAGATAGCGTATTGGACTAGGCGGCATCTTTAAGCGCATGAAATGTCGAGTAAAATGCACTATTAATCTTCGATGATAGGGCAATCAGAGACCCGATTAGATCATTTTATATTATTGTTAATATAAGAATTTAACGTAATTTTATCAGATTTGTTCAATTTACGCCGCTCCTATTCCAGATAGCGTATTGGGCTAGGCGGCATCTTAAAGCGCGTGGGATGACGAGTAAAATGCACTACTAACCTTCTGTGATAGGGCAATCAGAGACCCGATTAGATCATTTTATATTACGGTTAATATAAGAATTCTGCGAAATTCTATCACATTTGTTCAATTTACGTCGCTCCTATTTCAGATGGCGTATTTGGCTAAGCGGCACCATAAAGCGCATGAAATGTCGAGTAAGATTCACTATTAAACTTCTATGATAGGGCAACCAGAGACACGATTAGATCACTTTATATTATTGTTAATATAAGAATTCAACGTTATTTTATCACATTTGTTCAATTTACGTCGCCCCTATTTCAGATAGCGTATCGGGCTAGGTGGCATCTTAAAGCGCATGAAATGACGAGTAAAATGCACTATTAAACTTCTATGATAGGGCAATCAGAGACCCGATTAGATCATCCTATATTATGGTTAATTTAAGAATTCGTCGTAACTCTATCACATTTGTTTAATTTACGTAGCTCCAATTTCAGATAGCGTATTGGGATAGGTGGCATCTTAAAACGCATGAAATGTGGAGTAAAATGCACTCCTAACCTTCTATGATAGGGCAAACAGAGACCCGATTAGATCATTTTATATTATGGTTAATATAAGAATTCTGCGTAATTCTATCACATTTGCTCAATTTATGTCGCTCCTATTTCAGATATCGTATTGGACTAGGCGGCACCTTAGAGCGCATGAAATGGCGAGTAAAATGCACTATTAAACTTCTATGATAGGGCAATCAGAGACCCGAATAGATCGTATTATATTATGGTTTATATAAGAATTCTGCGAAATTTTATCACATTTGTACAATTTACGTCGCCCATATTTCAGATAGCGTATTGGGCAAGGTGGCATCTTAGACCGCATCAAATGTCGAGTAAAATGCACTATTAAACTTCTAGGGTAGGGCAAACAGAGACCCGATAAGATCATTTTATATTATTATTTATATAAGAATTCAACGTAATTTTATCACATTTGTTCAATTTATATCGCTCCCATTTCAGATAGCGTACTGGGCTAGGCAGACCTTAAAGCGCATGAAATGACGAGTAAAATGCACTGTTAAGTTTCTATGATTGGGCAATCTGAGACACGATTAGATCATCTTATATTATGGTTAATATATAAGAATTCAGCGAAATTCTATCACATTTGTTCAATTTACGTCGCTCCTATTTCAGATAGCGTATTGGGCTAAGCGGCACCTTAAAGCGCTTGAAATGACGAATAAAACGCACTGTTAAGTTTCTATGATTGGGCAATCAGAGACCCGATTAGATCATTTTATATTATTGTTTATATAAGAATTCAACGTAATTTTATCACATTCGTTCAATTTATATCACTCCTATTTCAGATAGCGTATTGGGCTAGGCGACACCTTAAAGCGTATGAAATGACGAGTAACATGCACTATTAAACTTCTATGATCGGGCAATCAGAGACCCGAATAGATCGTATTATATTATTGTTAATATAAGAATTCTGCGTAATTCTAGCACATTTGTTCAATTTACGTCGCTCCTATTTCAGATACCGTATTGGGCTAAGCGGCACCTTAAAGCGCATGAAATGGCGAGTAAAATGCACTATTAAACTTCTATGATAGGGCAATCTGAGACCCGAATAGATCGTATTATATTATGCTTAATATAAGAATTCTGCGTAATTCTATCACGTTTGTACAATTTACGTAGCTCCAATTTCAGATAGCGTATTGGACTAGGCGGCATCTTAAAGCGCATGAAATGTCGAGTAAAATGCACTACCAAACTTCTCGGATAGGGCAATCAGAGATCCGATTAGGTCATCTTATATTATGGTTAATTTAAGAATTCAGCGAAATTCTATCACATTTGTTCAATTTACGTCACTCCTATTTCAGATAGCGCATTGGGCCAAGCGGCACCTTAAAGCGCATGAAATGTCGAGTAACATGCACTATTAAACTTCTATGATCGGGCAATCAGAGACCCGAATAGATCGTATTATATTATTGTTAATATAAGAATTCTGCGTAATTCTAGCACATTTGTTCAATATACGTCGCTCCTATTTCAGATAGCGTATTGGGCTAAGCGGCACCTTAAAGCGCATGAAATGACGAGTAAAATGTACTATTAAACTTCTATGATGGGGAATCAGATACCCGAATTGATCGTATTATATTATGGATAATATAAGAATTCTGCGTAATTCTATCACATTTGTTCAATTTACGTCGCCCCTATATCAGATAGCGTATTGGGCTAGGTGGCTTCTTAAAGCGCATGAAATGTCGAGTAAAATGCACCATTAAACTTCTAGGGTAGGGCAAACAGAGACCCGATTAAATCATTTTATATTATGGTTAATTTAAGAATTAAGCGAAATTCTTTCACATTTGTTCAATTCACGTCGCTCCTATTTCAGATAGCGTATTGGGCTAAGCGGCACCTTAAAGCGCATGAAATGACGAGTAAAATGCACTATTAAACTTCTATGATAGGGCAATCTGAGACCCGAATAGATCGTATTATATTATGGTTAATATAAGAATTCAGCGAAATTCTTTCACATTTGTTGAATTCACGTCGCTCCTATTTCAGATAGCGTATTGGGCTAAGCGGCACCTTAAAGCGCATGAAATGACGAGTAAAATGCACTGTTAAACTTCTATGATAGGGCAATCAGAGAACCGAATAGATCGTATTATATTATGGTTAATTTATGGATTCAGAGAAATTCTATCACATTTGTTCAATTTACGTCGCTCCTATTTCAGATAGCGTATTGTCCTGAACGGCACCTTAAAGCATGTGGAATGACGAGTAAAATGCACTCCTAACCTTCTATGATAGGGCAATCAGAGACACGATTAGATCATCTTATATTATGGTTAATATATAAGAATTCAGCGAAATTCTATCACATTTGTTCAATTTACGTCGCTCCTATTTCAGATAGCGTATTGGGCTAAGCGGCATCTCAAAGCGCATGAAATGCTGAGTACAATGCACTATTAAACTTCAAGGGTAGGGCAAACAGAGACCCGATTAGATCATTTTATATTATGGTTAATTTAAGAATTCAGCAAAATTCTATCACATTTGTTCAATTTACGTCGCTGATATTTCAGGTAGCGTATTGGGCTAAGCGACATCTCAAAGCGCATGAAATGCCGAGTAAAATGCACTATTTAACTTCCAGGGTAGGGCAAACAGAGACCCGATTAGATCATTTTATATTATGGTTAATTTAAGAATTCAGCGAAATTCTATCACATTTATTCAATTTACGTCGCTCCTATTGCAGATAGCGTATTGGGCTAAGCGGCATCTCAACGCGCATGAAATGGCGTGTAAAATGCACTATTAAACTTCTAGGGTAAGGCCAACAGAGACCCGATTAGATCATTTTATATTACGGTTAATATAAGAATTCGCGTAATTCTATCACATTTGTTCAACTTACGTCGCTCGTATTTCAGATAACGTACTGGGCTAGGCGGCATCTTAAAGCGCGTGGAAGGGCGAGTAAAATGCACTACTAAACTCCTATGATAGGGTAATCAGAGACCCGATTAGATCATTTTATATTTTGTTTAATATAAGATTTCAGGGAAATTCTATCACATTTGTTAAATGTACGTCGCTCCTATTTCAGATAGCGTATTGGGCTAAGCGGCACATTAAAGCGCATGAAATGACGAGTACAATGCACAATTAAACTTCTATGATAGGGCAATCAGAGACACGATTAGATCATTTTATATTATGGTTAATATAAGAATTATGCGTAAATCCATCACATTTGCTCAATTTACGTATGTCCAATTTGATATAGCGGATTGAGCTAGACGGCACCTTAAAGCGCATGAAATGACGAGTAAAATGCACTACTAAACTTCTCGGAGAGGGCAATCGGAGACCCGATTAAGTCATCTTATATTATGATTGATACAAGCATTCAGCGTAATTCTGTCACATTTCTTCAATTTACATCGCTCCTATTTCAGATAGCGCATTGGTCTAAGCGGCGTCTTATAGCGTGTGGAATGACAAGTAAAATGCACTGCTAACCTTCTATGATGGGGCAATCAGAGACCCGATTAGATCATCTTATGTTATTGTTAATGTAAGAATTCGGTGTAATTCTGTCACGTTAGTTCAATTTACGTAGCTCCAATTTCAGATAGCGCATTGGACTAGGCGGCATCTTAAAGCGCATGAAATGTCGAGGAAAATGCACTACTAAACTTCTCGGATAGGGTAATCAGAGACCCGATTATGTCATCTTATACTATGGTTAATATAAGAATTCAGCCAAATTTTATCACATTTGCTCAATTTACGTCGCCCCTATTTCAGATAGCGTATTGGACTAGGCGGCATCTTTAAGCGCATGAAATGTCGAGTAAAATGCACTATTAATCTTCGATGATAGGGCAATCAGAGACCCGATTAGATCATTTTATATTATTGTTAATATAAGAATTTAACGTAATTTTATCACATTTGTTCAATTTACGCCGCTCCTATTCCAGATAGCGTATTGGGCTAGGCGGCATCTTAAAGCGCGTGGGATGACGAGTAAAATGCACTACTAACCTTCTGTGATAGGGCAATCAGAGACCCGATTAGATCATTTTATATTACGGTTAATATAAGAATTCTGCGAAATTCTATCACATTTGTTCAATTTACGTCGCTCCTATTTCAGATGGCGTATTTGGCTAAGCGGCACCATAAAGCGCATGAAATGTCGAGTAAGATTCACTATTAAACTTCTATGATAGGGCAACCAGAGACACGATTAGATCACTTTATATTATTGTTAATATAAGAATTCAACGTTATTTTATCACATTTGTTCAATTTACGTCGCCCCTATTTCAGATAGCGTATCGGGCTAGGTGGCATCTTAAAGCGCATGAAATGACGAGTAAAATGCACTATTAAACTTCTATGATAGGGCAATCAGAGACCCGATTAGATCATTTTATAATATTGTTAATATAAGAATTCAACGTAATTTTATCACATTTGTTCAATTTATATCGCTCCAATTTCAGATAGCGTATTGGGCTAGGCGGCACCTTGAAGCGCATGAAATGACGAGTAAAATGCACCATTAAACTTCTATGATAGGGCAATCAGAGACCCGATTAGATCATTTTACAATATTGTTAATATAAGAATTCAACGTAATTTTATCACATTTGTTCAATTTATATCGCTCCTATTTCAGATAGCGTATTGGTCTAGGCGGCACCTTAAAGCGCGTGAAATGACGAGTACAATGCACTATTAAACTTCTATGTTAGGGCAATCAGAGTATCGAATAGATAGTATTATATTTTGGTTAATATACGAATTCTGCGTAATTCTATCACGTTTGTTCAATTTATGTAGCTCCAATTTCAGATAGGGCATTGGACTAGGCGGCATCTTAAAACGCATGAAATGTCGAGTAAAATGCACAATTAAACTTCCAGGGTAGGGCAAACAGAGACCCGATTAGATCATTTTATATTATGGTTAATTTAAGAATGCAGCGAAATTTTATCCCATTTGTTCAATTTACGTCGCCCCTATTTCAGATAGCGTATTGGGCTAGGTGTCATCTTAAAGCGCGTGAAATGACGAGTAAAATGCACTATTAAACTGCTAGGGTAGGGCAAACAGAGACCCGATTAGGTCATTTTATATTATGGTTAATTTAAGAATACAGCGAAATTCTATCACATTTGTTCAATTTACGTCGCTCCTATTTCAGATAGCGTATTGGGCTTGGCGGCATCTTAAAGCGCGTGGAATGACGAGTAAAATACACTGCTAACCTTCTATGATAGGGGAATCAGAGACCCGATTAGATCATTTCATATTACGGTTAATATAAGAATTCTGCGAAATTCTATCACATTTGTTCAATTTACGTCGCTCCTATTTCAGATAGTGTATTGTGCTAAGCAGCACCTTAAAGCGCATGAAATGACGAGTAAAATGCACTACTAAACTTCTAGGGTAGGGCAAACAGAGACCCGACTAGATCATTTTCCATTATGGTTCATTTAAGCATTCAGCGAAACTCTATCACACTTGTTTAATTTACGTAGCTCCAATTTCAGATAGCGTATTGGGCTTGTATGCACCTTAAATCGCATGGAATGACGAGTAAAATGCACTATCAAACTTCTATGATACGGCAATCAGAGAACCGAATAGATCGTATTATATTATGGTTAATACAAGAATTCTGCGTAATTCTATAACGTTTGTTCAATTTACGTAGCTCCAATTTCAGAAAGCGTATTGGGCTAGGCGGCATCATAAAGCGCATGAAATGACGAGTAAGATGCACTATTGAGCTTCTATGATAGGGTAATCAGAGATCCGACTAGATCATTTTATATTATGGTTGATTTAAGAATTAAGCGACACGTTATCACACTTGTTCAATTTACGTAGCTCCAATTTCAGATAGCGTGTTGGGCTAGGCGGCACCATAAAGCGCATGAAGTGACGAGTAAAATACACTATTAAACTTCTATGATAGGGCAATCAGAGACCCGAATAGATCATATTATATTATGGTTAATTTAAGAATTCCGCGTAATTCTATCACGTTTGTTCAATTTACGTAGCTCCAATTTCAGATAGCGCATTGGACTAGGCGGCATCTTAGAGCGCATGAAATATCGAGTAAAATGCACTACTAAACTTCTCGTATAGGGCAATCAGAGACCTGATTAGGTCATCTTACATTATGGTTAGTATAAGAATTCAGCGAAATTTTACCACATTTGTTCAATTTACGTCGCCCCTATTTCAGATAGCGTTTTGGGCTAGGTGGCATCTTAATACGCATGACATGTCGAGTACAATGCACTATTAAACTTCTATGATAGGGCAATCAGTGACCCGAATAGATCGTATTATATTATGGTTAATATAAGAATTCTGCGTAATTCTATCACGATTGTTCAATTTACGTAGATCCAATTTCAGATAGCGTATTGGTCGAGGCGGCATCTTAAAGCACATGATATGTCGAGTAAAATGCACTACTAAACTTCTCGGATAGGGCAATCAGAGACCCGATTAGGTCATCTTATATTATGGTTAATTTAAGAATTCTGCGTAATTCTATCACGTGTGTTCAATTTACGTAGCTCTAATTTCAGATAGCGTATTGGGCTAAGTGGCACCTTAAAGCGCATGAAATGACGAGTAAAATGCACTACTAATCTTCTTCGATAGGGCAATCAGAGACCCGATTAGATAATTTTATATTATGGTTAATATAAGCATTCTGCGTAACTCTGTCACATTTGTTCAGTTTACGTCGCTCCTATTTCAGATAGCGTATTGGGCTGTGCGGCATCTTAAAGCGCATGAAATGCGGAGCAAAATGCACAATTAAACTTCTCGGATAGGGCAATCCGAGACCCGATTACGTCATCTTATATTATGATTAATATAAGAAATCAGCGTAATTCTATCACATTTGTTCAATTTATGTCTCTCCTATTTCAGTTGGCGTATTGGGCTAGGCGGCACCTTAAAGCGCATGAAGTGACGAGTAAAACGCACTACTAAACTTCTCGGATAGGGCAATCGGAAACCCGAATTAGGTCATCTTATATTATGGTTAATATAAGAATTCAGAGAAATTTTATCACATTTGTTCAATTTACGTCGCCCCTATTTCAGATAGCGTATTGCGCTAGGTGGCATCTTAAAGCGCTTGAAATGTCGAATAAAATGCACTATTAAACTTCTATGATACGGCAATCAGAGACCCGATTAGATCATCTTATATTATGATTAATATAAGAATTCAGTGTAATTCTATCACATTTGTTCAATTTACGACGCTCCTATTCCAGATAGCGTATTGGACTAAACGGCACCTTAAAGCGCATGAAATGGCGAGTAAAATGCACTATGAAACTTCTATGATAGGGCAATCAGAAACCCGAATAGATCGTATTATATTATGGTTAATATAAGAATTCTGCGTAATTCTATCACATTTGTTCAATTTACGTCGCTTCTATTCAGATAGCGTATTGGGCTAAGCGGCATCTTAAAGCGCATGAAATGTACAGTAAAATGCACTACTAACCTTATAGGACAGGGCAATCAGAGACCCGATTAGGTCATCTTATATTATGATTAATATAAGAATTCAGCGTAATTCTATCACACTTGATCAATTTACGTCGCCCCTATTTCCGATAGCGTATTCGGCTAGGTGGCATCTTAAAGCGCATGAAATGTCGAGTAAAATGCACTACTAAACTTGTCGGATAGGGCAATCACAGACCTGATTAGGTCATCTTATATTATGGTTAATGCAATAATTCAGCGAAATTTTATCACATTTGTTCAATTTACGTCGCCCCTATTTCAGATAGCGTATTGGGCTAGGTGGCATCTTAAAGCGCATGAAATGTCAAGTGAAATGCACTATTAAACTTCTATGATAGGGCAATCAGAAACCCGATTAGATCATTTTATATTATTGTGAATATAAGAATTCAACGTAATTTTATCACATTTGATCAATTTATATCGCTCCTATTTCAGATTGCGTATTGGGCTAGGCGGCACCATAAAGCGCATGAAATGATGAGTAAAATGCACTATTAAACTTCTATGATAGGGCAATCAGAGAACCGAATAGATCGTATTATATTATGGTTAATATGAGAATTCTGCGTAATTCTATCACGTTTGTTCAATTTACGTAGCTCCAATTTCAGATAGCGTATTGGGCTAGGTGGCATCTTAAAGCGCATGAAATGATGAGTAAAATGCACTATTAAACTTCTATGATAGGGCAATCAGAGACCCGAATAGATCGTCTTATATTATGGTTAATATAAGAATTCTGCGTAATTCTATCACATTTGTTAAATTTATGTCGCTCCTATTTCAAATAGCGTATTCGGCTAGACGGCACATTAAAGCGCATGAAAAGACGAGTAAAATGCACTATTAAACTTCTATGATAGGGCAATCAGCGGCCCGAATTGATCGTATTATGGTTAATATAAGAATTCTGCGAAATTCTATCACGTTTGTTCAATTTACGTAGCTCCAATTTCAGATAGCGTATTGGGCTAGGTGGCATCTTAAAGCGCATGAAATGATGAGTAAAATGCACTATTAAACTTCTATGATAGGGCAATCAGAGACCCGAATATATCGTATTATATTATGGTTAATATGAGAATTCTGCGTAATTCTATCACGTTTGTTCAATTTACGTAGCTCCAATTTCAGATAGCGTATTGGGCTAGGTGGCATCTTAAAGCGCATGAAATGATGAGTAAAATGCACTATTAAACTTCTATGATAGGGCAATCAGAGACCCGAATAGATCGTATTATATTATGGTTAATATAAGAATTCTGCGTAATTCTATCACATTTGTTCAATTTACGTCGCTTCTATTTCAGATAGCGTATTGGGCTAAGCGGCATCTTAAAGCGCATGAAATGTCGAGTGAAATGCACTACTATACTTCTAGGATAGGGCAATCAGTGACCCGATTAGATCATCTTATATTATGATTAATATAAGAATTCAGTGTAATTCTATCACATTTGTTCAATTTACGACGCTCATATTTCAGATAGCGTATTGGACTAAACGGCACCTTAAAGCGCACGAAATGGCGAGTAAAATGCACTATTACACTTATGTGATAGGGCAATCGGAGACCCGATTATATCATTTTATATTATGGTTAATATAAGAATCCAGCGTAATTCTATCACATTTGTTCAATTTACGTCGCTCCAACTTCATATAGCGTATCGGGATAAGCGGCACCTTGAAGCGCATGAAATGCCGAGCAAAACGCACTATTAAACTTCTATGATAGAATAATCAGAGACCTGATTACATCATTTTATATTATGGTTAATATAAGAATTCAGCGTTATTCTCTCACATTTGTTCAATTTACGTCGCTCCTATTTCAGATAGCATATTGGGCTAGGCGGCATCTTAAAGCGCATGAAATGACGAGTAAAATGCACTGCTAAACTTCTTTGGTAGGGCAAACAGAGAGCCGAGTAGATCATATTATATTATGGTTAATTTAAGAATTCATCGTAGTTCTATCACATTTGTTCAATTTACGTAGCTGCAATTTCAGTTAGCGGATTGGGCTAAACTGCATATTAAAGCGTATGAAATGGCGAGTAAAATGAACTATTAAACTTCTATGATAGAGCAATCAGAGACCCGATTATATCATTTCATATTATGGTTAATATAAGAATTCTGCGTAATTCTATCACAGTTGTGGAATTTACGTCGTTCCTGTTTCAGATTGCGTATTGGGCTAGGCGGAACCTTAAAGCGCATGAAATGACGACCAAAATGCGCTACTAAGCTTCTAGGATAGGGCAATCAGAGGCCCGATTAGATCATCTTATGTTATGATTAATATAAGAATTTAGCGTAATTCTCTCACATTTGTTCAACTTACGTCGCTCCTATTTCAGATACAGTATGGGTCAAAGCGGCATCTTAAAGCGCATGAAATGTCGAGTAAAATGCACCACTAATCTGCTAGGATAAGGCGATCAGAGACCCGATTAGATCATCTTATATTATGACTAATATAAGAATTCAGTGTAATTCTATCACATTTGTTCAATTTACGACGCTCCTATTTCAGATTGCATATTGGGCTAAACGGCACCTTAAAGGGCATGAAATGGCGAATAAAATGCACTATTAAACTTCTAGGGTAGGGCGAACAGAGACCCGATTAGATCATTTTACATTATGGTTAATAAAAGAATTCAGCGAAATTCTATCACATTTGTTCAATTTACGTCGCTCCTATTTCAGAAAGCGTGTTGGGCTAAGCGGCATCTCAAAGCGCGAGAAATGGCGAGTACAATGCACTATTAAACTTCTAGGGTAGGGCAAACAGAGACCCGATTAGATCATTCTATATTATGGTTAATTTAAGAATTCAGCAAAATTTTATGACATGTGTTCAATTTACGTCGCTCCTACTTCAGATAGCGTACTGGTCTAGGCGACATCTTAAAGCGCGTGGAATGGCGAGTAAAATGCACTATTAAACTTCTATGATAGGGGAATCAGAGACCCGATTAGATCATTTTATATTTTGGTTAATATAAGAACTCAGCGAAATTCTATCACATTTCTTCAATTTACGTCGCTCCTATTTCAGATAGCGTATTGGGCTAAGCGGCATCTCAAAGCGCATGAAATGGTGAATAAAATGCACTATTAAACTTCTAGGCAAGGGCGAACAGAGACCCGATTAGATCATTTTACATTATGGTTAATAAAAGAATTCAGCGAAATTCTATCACATTTGTTCAATTTACGTCGCTCCTATTTCAGATAGCGTATTGGGCTAAGCGGCATCTCAAAGCGCATGAAATGGCGAGTAAAATGCACTATTAAACTTCTAGGGTAGGGCAAACAGAGTCCCGATTAGATCATATTATATTACGGTTCATATAAGAATTCAGCGTAATTCTGTCACATTTGTTCAATTAACGTCGCTCCTATTTCAAATAGTGTACTGGGCTATGCGGCATCTTGAAGCGCGTGGAATGGCGAGTGAAATGAACTATTAAACTTCTATGATAGGGCAATCAGAGACCCGATTAGATCATTTTATATTTTGGTTAATATAAGAATTCAGGGACATTCTATCACATTTGTTCAATTTACGTCGCTCCTATTTCAGATAGCGCATTGGGCTAAGCGGCATCTCAAAGCCCGAGAAATGGCGAGTACAATGCACTATTAAACTTCTAGGGTAGGGCAAACAAAGACCCGATTAGATCATTCTATATTATGGTTAATTTAAGAATTCAGCAAAATTTTATGACATTCGTTTAATTTTCGTCGCTCCTATTTCAGATAGCGTACTGGGCTAAGCGGCATCTCAAAGCGCATGACATGGCGAGTAAAATGCACTATTATACTTCTAGGGTAGGGCAAACAGAGACCCGATTAGATCATTTTATATTTTGGTTAATATAAGAATTCAGCGAAATTCTATCACATTTGTTCAATTTACGTCGCTCCTATTTCAGATAGCGTGTTGGGCTAAGCGGCATCTCAAAGCGCATGAAATGGCGAGTAAAATGCCTTATTAAAATTCTTGGGTAAGGCAAACAGAGACCCGACTAGATCATTTTATATTACGGTGAATATAATATTTCAGCGTAATTCTATCACATTTGTTCAATTAACGTCGCTCCTATTTCAAATAGCGTACTGGGCTATGCGGCATCTTGAAGCGCATGAAGTGGCGAGTAAAATGCACTGTTAAACTTCTAGGATAAGGGAAACAGAGACCCGAATAGTTCATTTTATATTATGGTTAATATATAAGAATTCAGCGAAATTCTATCACATTTGTTCAATTCACGTCGCTCCTATTTCAGATAGCGTATTGGACTAGGCGGCACCTTAAAGCGCATGAAATGACGAGTAAAACGCACTGTTAAGCTTCTATGATAGGGCAATCAGAGACCCGGATAGATCGTATTATATTATATTTAATATAAGAATTCTGCGTAATTCTATCACATTTGTTCAATTTACGTCGCCCCTATTTCAGATAGCGTATTGGGCTAGGTTTCATCTTAAAGCGCATGAAATGTCGAGTAAAATGCACTATTATACTTCTAGGGTAGGGCAAACAGAGACCCGATTAGATCATTTTATATTATGGTTAATTTAAGGATTCAGCGAAATTCTATCACAGTTGTTCAACTTACGTCGCTCCTATTTCATACAGCGAATTGGACTAAACGGCACCTTAAAGCGCATGAAATGTCGAGTAAAATGCACTATTAAACTTCTATGATAGGGCAATCAGAGACCCGAGTAGATCGTATTATGTTTTGGTTTATATAAGAATTCTGCGTAATTCTATCACATTTGTTCAATTTACGTCGCCCCTATTTCAGACAGCGTATTGGGCTAGGTGGCATCTTAAAGCGCATGAAGTGTCGAGTAAAATGCAGTATTAAACTTCTATGATAGGGCAATCAGAGACCCGATTAGATCACTTTATATTATTGTTAGTATAAGAGTTCAACGTAATCTTATCACATTTGCTCAATTTACGTCGCCCCTATTTCCGATATTGTATTGGGCAAGGTGGCATCTTAAAGCGCATAAAGTGTCGAGTAAAATGCACTATTAAACTTCTATGATAGGGCAATCAGAGACCCGAGTAGATCATTTTATATTATAGTTAATATAAGAATTGAAAGTAATTTTATCACGTTTGTTCAATTTATATCGCTCCTATTTCAGATTGCGTATTGGGCTAGGCGGCAACATAAAGCGCATGCAATGATCAGTAAAATGCACTATTAAACTTCTATGATAGGGCAATCAGAGTCCCGAATAGATCGTATTATATTATGGTTAATATAACAATTCTGCGTAATTCTATTACGTTTGTTCAATTAACGTAGCTCCAATTTCAGATAGCATATTGGGCTGGCGGCATCTTAAAGCGACTGAAATGTCGAGTAAAATGCACTCCTAAACTTCTCGGATAGGGCAATCAGAGACCCGATTAGGTCATCTTATATTAAGGTTAATATAAGAATTCAGCGAAGTTCTATCACATTTGTTCAATTTATGTCGCTCCTATTTCAGATAGCGTATTGGGCTAAGCGGCTCCTTAAAGCGCATGAAATGGCGAGTAAAATGCACTATTAAACTTCTATGATAGGGCAATCAGAGACCCGAATAGATCGTATTATATTATGGTTTATATCAGAATTCTGCGTAATTCTATCACGTTTGTTCAATTTACGTAGCTCCAATTTCAGATAGCGTATTGGGCTAAGCGGCACCTCAAAGCGAATGAAATGACGAGTAAAAGGCACTATTAAACTTCTATGATAGGGCAACCAGAGACCCGATTAGATCATTTTATATTATAGTTAATATAAGAATTCAAAGTAATTTTATCACATTTGTTCAATTTACGTCGCTCGTATTTCAGATAGCGTATTGGGCTAGGCGGCACCTGAAAACGCATGAATTGACGAGTAAAATGCACTATTAAACTTCTGTGATAGGGCAATCAGAGACCCGAATTGATCGTTTTATATTATGGTTAATATAAGAATTCTGCGTAATTCTATCACATTTGTTCAATTTACGTCGCTCCTATTTCAGATAGCGTATTGGTCTAAGCGGCACCTTAAAGCGCATGAAATGTTGAGTAAAATACACTACTAAACTTCTCGAATAGGGCAATCAGAGACCCGATTAGATCATCCTATATTATGGTTAATTTAAGAATTCGTCGTAACTCTATCACATTTGTTTAATTTACGTAGCTCCAATTTCAGATAGCGTATTGGGATAGGTGGCATCTTAAAACGCATGAAATGTGGAGTAAAATGCACTCCTAACCTTCTATGATAGGGCAAACAGAGACCCGATTAGATCATTTTATATTATGGTTAATATAAGAATTCTGCGTAATTCTATCACATTTGCTCAATTTATGTCGCTCCTATTTCAGATATCGTATTGGACTAGGCGGCACCTTAGAGCGCATGAAATGGCGAGTAAAATGCACTATTAAACTTCTATGATAGGGCAATCAGAGACCCGAATAGATCGTATTATATTATGGTTTATATAAGAATTCTGCGAAATTTTATCACATTTGTACAATTTACGTCGCCCATATTTCAGATAGCGTATTGGGCAAGGTGGCATCTTAGACCGCATCAAATGTCGAGTAAAATGCACTATTAAACTTCTAGGGTAGGGCAAACAGAGACCCGATAAGATCATTTTATATTATTATTTATATAAGAATTCAACGTAATTTTATCACATTTGTTCAATTTATATCGCTCCCATTTCAGATAGCGTACTGGGCTAGGCAGACCTTAAAGCGCATGAAATGACGAGTAAAATGCACTGTTAAGTTTCTATGATTGGGCAATCTGAGACACGATTAGATCATCTTATATTATGGTTAATATATAAGAATTCAGCGAAATTCTATCACATTTGTTCAATTTACGTCGCTCCTATTTCAGATAGCGTATTGGGCTAAGCGGCACCTTAAAGCGCTTGAAATGACGAATAAAACGCACTGTTAAGTTTCTATGATTGGGCAATCAGAGACCCGATTAGATCATTTTATATTATTGTTTATATAAGAATTCAACGTAATTTTATCACATTCGTTCAATTTATATCACTCCTATTTCAGATAGCGTATTGGGCTAGGCGACACCTTAAAGCGTATGAAATGACGAGTAACATGCACTATTAAACTTCTATGATCGGGCAATCAGAGACCCGAATAGATCGTATTATATTATTGTTAATATAAGAATTCTGCGTAATTCTAGCACATTTGTTCAATTTACGTCGCTCCTATTTCAGATACCGTATTGGGCTAAGCGGCACCTTAAAGCGCATGAAATGGCGAGTAAAATGCACTATTAAACTTCTATGATAGGGCAATCTGAGACCCGAATAGATCGTATTATATTATGCTTAATATAAGAATTCTGCGTAATTCTATCACGTTTGTACAATTTACGTAGCTCCAATTTCAGATAGCGTATTGGACTAGGCGGCATCTTAAAGCGCATGAAATGTCGAGTAAAATGCACTACCAAACTTCTCGGATAGGGCAATCAGAGATCCGATTAGGTCATCTTATATTATGGTTAATTTAAGAATTCAGCGAAATTCTATCACATTTGTTCAATTTACGTCACTCCTATTTCAGATAGCGCATTGGGCCAAGCGGCACCTTAAAGCGCATGAAATGTCGAGTAACATGCACTATTAAACTTCTATGATCGGGCAATCAGAGACCCGAATAGATCGTATTATATTATTGTTAATATAAGAATTCTGCGTAATTCTAGCACATTTGTTCAATATACGTCGCTCCTATTTCAGATAGCGTATTGGGCTAAGCGGCACCTTAAAGCGCATGAAATGACGAGTAAAATGTACTATTAAACTTCTATGATGGGGAATCAGATACCCGAATTGATCGTATTATATTATGGATAATATAAGAATTCTGCGTAATTCTATCACATTTGTTCAATTTACGTCGCCCCTATATCAGATAGCGTATTGGGCTAGGTGGCTTCTTAAAGCGCATGAAATGTCGAGTAAAATGCACCATTAAACTTCTAGGGTAGGGCAAACAGAGACCCGATTAAATCATTTTATATTATGGTTAATTTAAGAATTAAGCGAAATTCTTTCACATTTGTTCAATTCACGTCGCTCCTATTTCAGATAGCGTATTGGGCTAAGCGGCACCTTAAAGCGCATGAAATGACGAGTAAAATGCTCTATTAAACTTCTATGATAGGGCAATCTGAGACCCGAATAGATCGTATTATATTATGGTTAATATAAGAATTCAGCGAAATTCTTTCACATTTGTTGAATTCACGTCGCTCCTATTTCAGATAGCGTATTGGGCTAAGCGGCACCTTAAAGCGCATGAAATGACGAGTAAAATGCACTGTTAAACTTCTATGATAGGGCAATCAGAGAACCGAATAGATCGTATTATATTATGGTTAATTTATGGATTCAGAGAAATTCTATCACATTTGTTCAATTTACGTCGCTCCTATTTCAGATAGCGTATTGTCCTGAACGGCACCTTAAAGCATGTGGAATGACGAGTAAAATGCACTCCTAACCTTCTATGATAGGGCAATCAGAGACACGATTAGATCATCTTATATTATGGTTAATATATAAGAATTCAGCGAAATTCTATCACATTTGTTCAATTTACGTCGCTCCTATTTCAGATAGCGTATTGGGCTAAGCGGCACCTTAAAGCGCTTGAAATGACGAATAAAACGCACTCTTAAGTTTCTATGATTGGGCAATCAGAGACCCGATTAGATCATTTTATATTATTGTTTATATAAGAATTCAACGTAATTTTATCACATTTGTTCAATTTATATCACTCCTATTTCAGATAGCGTATTGGGCTAGGCGACACCTTAAAGCGTATGAAATGACGAGTAAAATGCAATATTAAACTTCTATGATAGGGCAATCAGGGGCCCGAATTGATCGTATTATATTATGGTTAATATAAGAATTCTGCGTAATTCTATCACATTTGTTCAATTTACGTCACTCCTATTTCAGATAGCGTATTGGTCTAAGCGGCACCTTAAAGCGCATGAAATGTTGAGTAAAATACACTACTAAACTTCTCGAATAGGGCAATCAGAGACCCGATTAGATCATCGTATATTATGGTTATTTTAAGAATTCGTCGTAACTCTATCACATTTGTTTAATTTACGTAGCTCCAATTTCAGATAGCGTATTGGGATAGGTGGCATCTTAAAGCGCATGAAATGTGGAGTAAAATGCACTATTAAACTTCTAGGGTAGGGCAAACAGAGACCCGATTAGATCATTTTATATTATGGTTAATATAAGAATTCTGCGTAATTCTATCACATTTGCTCAATTTATGTCGCTCCTATTTCAGATATCGTATTGGACTAGGCGGCACCTTAGAGCGCATGAAATGGCGAGTAAAATGCACTATTAAACTTCTATGATAGGGCAATCAGAGACCCGAATAGATCGTATTATATTATGGTTTATATAAGAATTCTGCGAAATTTTATCACATTTGTACAATTTACGTCGCCCATATTTCAGATAGCGTATTGGGCAAGGTGGCATCTTAGACCGCATCAAATGTCGAGTAAAATGCACTATTAAACTTCTAGGGTAGGGCAAACAGAGACCCGATAAGATCATTTTATATTATTATTTATATAAGAATTCAACGTAATTTTATCACATTTGTTCAATTTATATCGCTCCCATTTCAGATAGCGTACTGGGCTAGGCAGCACCTTAAAGCGCATGAAATGACGAGTAAAATGCACTGTTAAGTTTCTATGATTGGGCAATCTGAGACACGATTAGATCATCTTATATTATGGTTAATATATAAGAATTCAGCGAAATTCTATCACATTTGTTCAATTTACGTCGCTCCTATTTCAGATAGCGTATTGGGCTAAGCGGCACCTTAAAGCGCTTGAAATGACGAATAAAACGCACTATTAAGTTTCTATGATTGGGCAATCAGAGACCCGATTAGATCATTTTATATTATTGTTTATATAAGAATTCAACGTAATTCTATCACATTTGTTCAATTTATATCACTCCTATTTCAGATAGCGTATTGGGCTAGGCGACACCTTAAAGCGTATGAAATGACGAGTAACATGCACTATTAAACTTCTATGATCGGGCAATCAGAGACCCGAATAGATCGTATTATATTATTGTTAATATAAGAATTCTGCGTAATTCTAGCACATTTGTTCAATTTACGTCGCTCCTATTTCAGATACCGTATTGGGCTAAGCGGCACCTTAAAGCGCATGAAATGGCGAGTAAAATGCACTATTAAACTTCTATGATAGGGCAATCTGAGACCCGAATAGATCGTATTATATTATGCTTAATATGAGAATTCTGCGTAATTCTATCACGTTTGTACAATTTACGTAGCTCCAATTTCAGATAGCGTATTGGACTAGGCGGCATCTTAAAGCGCATGAAATGTCGAGTAAAATGCACTACCAAACTTCTCGGATAGGGCAATCAGAGATCCGATTAGGTCATCTTATATTATGGTTAATTTAAGAATTCAGCGAAACTCTATCACATTTGTTCAATTTACGTCGCTCCTATATCAGATAGCGTATTGGGCTAGGTGGCTTCTTAAAGCGCATGAAATGTCGAGTAAAATGCACCATTAAACTTCTAGGGTAGGGCAAACAGAGACCCGATTAAATCATTTTATATTATGGTTAATTTAAGAATTAAGCGAAATTCTTTCACATTTGTTCAATTCACGTCGCTCCTATTTCAGATAGCGTATTGGGCTAAGCGGCACCTTAAAGCGCATGAAATGACGAGTAAAATGCACTATTAAACTTCTATGATAGGGCAATCTGAGACCCGAATAGATCGTATTATATTATGGTTAATATAAGAATTCAGCGAAATTCTTTCACATTTGTTCAATTTACGTCGCTCCTATTTCAGATAGCGTATTGTCCTGAACGGCACCTTAAAGCATGTGGAATGACGAGTAAAATGCACTCCTAACCTTCTATGATAGGGCAATCAGAGACACGATTAGATCATCTTATATTATGGTTAATATATAAGAATTCAGCGAAATTCTATCACATTTGTTCAATTTACGTCGCTCCTATTTCAGATAGCGTATTGGGCTAAGCGGCATCTCAAAGCGCATGAAATGCTGAGTACAATGCACTATTAAACTTCAAGGGTAGGGCAAACAGAGACCCGATTAGATCATTTTATATTATGGTTAATTTAAGAATTCAGCAAAATTCTATCACATTTGTTCAATTTACGTCGCTGATATTTCAGGTAGCGTATTGGGCTAAGCGACATCTCAAAGCGCATGAAATGCCGAGTAAAATGCACTATTTAACTTCCAGGGTAGGGCAAACAGAGACCCGATTAGATCATTTTATATTATGGTTAATTTAAGAATTCAGCGAAATTCTATCACATTTATTCAATTTACGTCGCTCCTATTGCAGATAGCGTATTGGGCTAAGCGGCATCTCAACGCGCATGAAATGGCGTGTAAAATGCACTATTAAACTTCTAGGGTAAGGCCAACAGAGACCCGATTAGATCATTTTATATTACGGTTAATATAAGAATTCGCGTAATTCTATCACATTTGTTCAACTTACGTCGCTCGTATTTCAGATAACGTACTGGGCTAGGCGGCATCTTAAAGCGCGTGGAAGGGCGAGTAAAATGCACTACTAAACTCCTATGATAGGGTAATCAGAGACCCGATTAGATCATTTTATATTTTGTTTAATATAAGATTTCAGGGAAATTCTATCACATTTGTTAAATGTACGTCGCTCCTATTTCAGATAGCGTATTGGGCTAAGCGGCACATTAAAGCGCATGAAATGACGAGTACAATGCACAATTAAACTTCTATGATAGGGCAATCAGAGACACGATTAGATCATTTTATATTATGGTTAATATAAGAATTATGCGTAAATCCATCACATTTGCTCAATTTACGTATGTCCAATTTGATATAGCGGATTGAGCTAGACGGCACCTTAAAGCGCATGAAATGACGAGTAAAATGCACTACTAAACTTCTCGGAGAGGGCAATCGGAGACCCGATTAAGTCATCTTATATTATGATTGATACAAGCATTCAGCGTAATTCTGTCACATTTCTTCAATTTACATCGCTCCTATTTCAGATAGCGCATTGGTCTAAGCGGCGTCTTATAGCGTGTGGAATGACAAGTAAAATGCACTGCTAACCTTCTATGATGGGGCAATCAGAGACCCGATTAGATCATCTTATGTTATTGTTAATGTAAGAATTCGGTGTAATTCTGTCACGTTAGTTCAATTTACGTAGCTCCAATTTCAGATAGCGCATTGGACTAGGCGGCATCTTAAAGCGCATGAAATGTCGAGGAAAATGCACTACTAAACTTCTCGGATAGGGTAATCAGAGACCCGATTATGTCATCTTATACTATGGTTAATATAAGAATTCAGCCAAATTTTATCACATTTGCTCAATTTACGTCGCCCCTATTTCAGATAGCGTATTGGACTAGGCGGCATCTTTAAGCGCATGAAATGTCGAGTAAAATGCACTATTAATCTTCGATGATAGGGCAATCAGAGACCCGATTAGATCATTTTATATTATTGTTAATATAAGAATTTAACGTAATTTTATCACATTTGTTCAATTTACGCCGCTCCTATTCCAGATAGCGTATTGGGCTAGGCGGCATCTTAAAGCGCGTGGGATGACGAGTAAAATGCACTACTAACCTTCTGTGATAGGGCAATCAGAGACCCGATTAGATCATTTTATATTACGGTTAATATAAGAATTCTGCGAAATTCTATCACATTTGTTCAATTTACGTCGCTCCTATTTCAGATGGCGTATTTGGCTAAGCGGCACCATAAAGCGCATGAAATGTCGAGTAAGATTCACTATTAAACTTCTATGATAGGGCAACCAGAGACACGATTAGATCACTTTATATTATTGTTAATATAAGAATTCAACGTTATTTTATCACATTTGTTCAATTTACGTCGCCCCTATTTCAGATAGCGTATCGGGCTAGGTGGCATCTTAAAGCGCATGAAATGACGAGTAAAATGCACTATTAAACTTCTATGATAGGGCAATCAGAGACCCGATTAGATCATTTTATAATATTGTTAATATAAGAATTCAACGTAATTTTATCACATTTGTTCAATTTATATCGCTCCAATTTCAGATAGCGTATTGGGCTAGGCGGCACCTTGAAGCGCATGAAATGACGAGTAAAATGCACCATTAAACTTCTATGATAGGGCAATCAGAGACCCGATTAGATCATTTTACAATATTGTTAATATAAGAATTCAACGTAATTTTATCACATTTGTTCAATTTATATCGCTCCTATTTCAGATAGCGTATTGGTCTAGGCGGCACCTTAAAGCGCGTGAAATGACGAGTACAATGCACTATTAAACTTCTATGTTAGGGCAATCAGAGTATCGAATAGATAGTATTATATTTTGGTTAATATACGAATTCTGCGTAATTCTATCACGTTTGTTCAATTTATGTAGCTCCAATTTCAGATAGGGCATTGGACTAGGCGGCATCTTAAAACGCATGAAATGTCGAGTAAAATGCACAATTAAACTTCCAGGGTAGGGCAAACAGAGACCCGATTAGATCATTTTATATTATGGTTAATTTAAGAATGCAGCGAAATTTTATCCCATTTGTTCAATTTACGTCGCCCCTATTTCAGATAGCGTATTGGGCTAGGTGTCATCTTAAAGCGCGTGAAATGACGAGTAAAATGCACTATTAAACTGCTAGGGTAGGGCAAACAGAGACCCGATTAGGTCATTTTATATTATGGTTAATTTAAGAATACAGCGAAATTCTATCACATTTGTTCAATTTACGTCGCTCCTATTTCAGATAGCGTATTGGGCTGTGCGGCATCTTAAAGCGCATGAAATGCGGAGCAAAATGCACTATTAAACTTCACGGATAGGGCAATCCGAGACCCGATTACGTCATCTTATATTATGATTAATATAAGAAATCAGCGTAATTCTATCACATTTGTTCAATTTATGTCTCTCCTATTTCAGTTGGCGTATTGGGCTAGGCGGCACCTTAAAGCGCATGAAGTGACGAGTAAAACGCACTACTAAACTTCTCGGATAGGGCAATCGGAAACCCGAATTAGGTCATCTTATATTATGGTTAATATAAGAATTCAGAGAAATTTTATCACATTTGTTCAATTTACGTCGCCCCTATTTCAGATAGCGTATTGCGCTAGGTGGCATCTTAAAGCGCTTGAAATGTCGAGTAAAATGCACTATTAAACTTCTATGATACGGCAATCAGAGACCCGATTAGATCATCTTATATTATGATTAATATAAGAATTCAGTGTAATTCTATCACATTTGTTCAATTTACGACGCTCCTATTCCAGATAGCGTATTGGACTAAACGGCACCTTAAAGCGCATGAAATGGCGAGTAAAATGCACTATGAAACTTCTAGGATAGGGCGATCAGAGACCAGATTAGATCACTTTATATTATGGTTGATATAAGAATTCTGCGTAATTCTATCACATTTGTTCAATTTACGTCGCTTCTATTTCAGATAGCGTATTGGGCTAAGCGGCATCTTAAAGCGCATGAAATGTACAGTAAAATGCACTACTAACCTTATAGGACAGGGCAATCAGAGACCCGATTAGGTCATCTTATATTATGATTAATATAAGAATTCAGCGTAATTCTATCACACTTGATCAATTTACGTCGCCCCTATTTCCGATAGCGTATTCGGCTAGGTGGCATCTTAAAGCGCATGAAATGTCGAGTAAAATGCACTACTAAACTTGTCGGATAGGGCAATCACAGACCTGATTAGGTCATCTTATATTATGGTTAATGCAATAATTCAGCGAAATTTTATCACATTTGTTCAATTTACGTCGCCCCTATTTCAGATAGCGTATTGGGCTAGGTGGCATCTTAAAGCGCATGAAATGTCAAGTGAAATGCACTATTAAACTTCTATGATAGGGCAATCAGAAACCCGATTAGATCATTTTATATTATTGTGAATATAAGAATTCAACGTAATTTTATCACATTTGATCAATTTATATCGCTCCTATTTCAGATTGCGTATTGGGCTAGGCGGCACCATAAAGCGCATGAAATGATGAGTAAAATGCACTATTAAACTTCTATGATAGGGCAATCAGAGAACCGAATAGATCGTATTATATTATGGTTAATATGAGAATTCTGCGTAATTCTATCACGTTTGTTCAATTTACGTAGCTCCAATTTCAGATAGCGTATTGGGCTAGGTGGCATCTTAAAGCGCATGAAATGATGAGTAAAATGCACTATTAAACTTCTATGATAGGGCAATCAGAGACCCGAATAGATCGTCTTATATTATGGTTAATATAAGAATTCTGCGTAATTCTATCACATTTGTTAAATTTATGTCGCTCCTATTTCAAATAGCGTATTCGGCTAGACGGCACATTAAAGCGCATGAAAAGACGAGTAAAATGCACTATTAAACTTCTATGATAGGGCAATCAGCGGCCCGAATTGATCGTATTATGGTTAATATAAGAATTCTGCGAAATTCTATCACGTTTGTTCAATTTACGTAGCTCCAATTTCAGATAGCGTATTGGGCTAGGTGGCATCTTAAAGCGCATGAAATGATGAGTAAAATGCACTATTAAACTTCTATGATAGGGCAATCAGAGACCCGAATACATCGTATTATATTATGGTTAATATGAGAATTCTGCGTAATTCTATCACGTTTGTTCAATTTACGTAGCTCCAATTTCAGATAGCGTATTGGGCTAGGTGGCATCTTAAAGCGCATGAAATGATGAGTAAAATGCACTATTAAACTTCTATGATAGGGCAATCAGAGACCCGAATAGATCGTATTATATTATGGTTAATATAAGAATTCTGCGTAATTCTATCACATTTGTTCAATTTACGTCGCTTCTATTTCAGATAGCGTATTGGGCTAAGCGGCATCTTAAAGCGCATGAAATGTCGAGTGAAATGCACTACTATACTTCTAGGATAGGGCAATCAGTGACCCGATTAGATCATCTTATATTATGATTAATATAAGAATTCAGTGTAATTCTATCACATTTGTTCAATTTACGACGCTCATATTTCAGATAGCGTATTGGACTAAACGGCACCTTAAAGCGCACGAAATGGCGAGTAAAATGCACTATTACACTTATGTGATAGGGCAATCGGAGACCCGATTATATCATTTTATATTATGGTTAATATAAGAATCCAGCGTAATTCTATCACATTTGTTCAATTTACGTCGCTCCAACTTCATATAGCGTATCGGGATAAGCGGCACCTTGAAGCGCATGAAATGCCGAGCAAAACGCACTATTAAACTTCTATGATAGAATAATCAGAGACCTGATTACATCATTTTATATTATGGTTAATATAAGAATTCAGCGTTATTCTCTCACATTTGTTCAATTTACGTCGCTCCTATTTCAGATAGCATATTGGGCTAGGCGGCATCATAAAGCGCATGAAATGACGAGTAAAATGCACTGCTAAACTTCTTTGGTAGGGCAAACAGAGAGCCGAGTAGATCATATTATATTATGGTTAATTTAAGAATTCATCGTAGTTCTATCACAATTGTTCAATTTACGTAGCTGCAATTTCAGTTAGCGGATTGGGCTAAACTGCATATTAAAGCGTATGAAATGGCGAGTAAAATGAACTATTAAACTTCTATGATAGAGCAATCAGAGACCCGAATAGATCATTTTATATTATGGTTAATATATAAGAATTCAGCGAAATTCTATCACATTTGTTCAATTCACGTCGCTCCTATTTCAGATAGCGTATTGGACTAGGCGGCACCTTAAAGCGCATGAAATGACGAGTAAAACGCACTGTTAAGCTTCTATGATAGGGCAATCAGAGACCCGGATAGATCGTATTATATTATATTTAATATAAGAATTCTGCGTAATTCTATCACATTTGTTCAATTTACGTCGCCCCTATTTCAGATAGCGTATTGGGCTAGGTTTCATCTTAAAGCGCATGAAATGTCGAGTAAAATGCACTATTATACTTCTAGGGTAGGGCAAACAGAGACCCGATTAGATCATTTTATATTATGGTTAATTTAAGGATTCAGCGAAATTCTATCACAGTTGTTCAACTTACGTCGCTCCTATTTCATACAGCGAATTGGACTAAACGGCACCTTAAAGCGCATGAAATGTCGAGTAAAATGCACTATTAAACTTCTGTGATAGGGCAATCAGAGACCCGAATTGATCGTTTTATATTATGGTTAATATAAGAATTCTGCGTAATTCTATCACATTTGTTCAATTTACGTCGCTCCTATTTCAGATAGCGTATTGGTCTAAGCGGCACCTTAAAGCGCATGAAATGTTGAGTAAAATACACTACTAAACTTCTCTAATAGGGCAATCAGAGACCCGATTAGATCATCCTATATTATGGTTAATTTAAGAATTCGTCGTAACTCTATCACATTTGTTTAATTTACGTAGCTCCAATTTCAGATAGCGTATTGGGATAGGTGGCATCTTAAAACGCATGAAATGTGGAGTAAAATGCACTCCTAACCTTCTATGATAGGGCAAACAGAGACCCGATTAGATCATTTTATATTATGGTTAATATAAGAATTCTGCGTAATTCTATCACATTTGCTCAATTTATGTCGCTCCTATTTCAGATATCGTATTGGACTAGGCGGCACCTTAGAGCGCATGAAATGGCGAGTAAAATGCACTATTAAACTTCTATGATAGGGCAATCAGAGACCCGAATAGATCGTATTATATTATGGTTTATATAAGAATTCTGCGAAATTTTATCACATTTGTACAATTTACGTCGCCCATATTTCAGATAGCGTATTGGGCAAGGTGGCATCTTAGACCGCATCAAATGTCGAGTAAAATGCACTATTAAACTTCTAGGGTAGGGCAAACAGAGACCCGATAAGATCATTTTATATTATTATTTATATAAGAATTCAACGTAATTTTATCACATTTGTTCAATTTATATCGCTCCCATTTCAGATAGCGTACTGGGCTAGGCAGCACCTTAAAGCGCATGAAATGACGAGTAAAATGCACTGTTAAGTTTCTATGATTGGGCAATCTGAGACACGATTAGATCATCTTATATTATGGTTAATATATAAGAATTCAGCGAAATTCTATCACATTTGTTCAATTTACGTCGCTCCTATTTCAGATAGCGTATTGGGCTAAGCGGCACCTTAAAGCGCTTGAAATGACGAATAAAACGCACTGTTAAGTTTCTATGATTGGGCAATCAGAGACCCGATTAGATCATTTTATATTATTGTTTATATAAGAATTCAACGTAATTCTATCACATTTGTTCAATTTATATCACTCCTATTTCAGATAGCGTATTGGGCTAGGCGACACCTTAAAGCGTATGAAATGACGAGTAACATGCACTATTAAACTTCTATGATCGGGCAATCAGAGACCCGAATAGATCGTATTATATTATTGTTAATATAAGAATTCTGCGTAATTCTAGCACATTTGTTCAATTTACGTCGCTCCTATTTCAGATACCGTATTGGGCTAAGCGGCACCTTAAAGCGCATGAAATGGCGAGTAAAATGCACTATTAAACTTCTATGATAGGGCAATCTGAGACCCGAATAGATCGTATTATATTATGCTTAATATGAGAATTCTGCGTAATTCTATCACGTTTGTACAATTTACGTAGCTCCAATTTCAGATAGCGTATTGGACTAGGCGGCATCTTAAAGCGCATGAAATGTCGAGTAAAATGCACTACCAAACTTCTCGGATAGGGCAATCAGAGATCCGATTAGGTCATCTTATATTATGGTTAATTTAAGAATTCAGCGAAACTCTATCACATTTGTTCAATTTACGTCGCTCCTATATCAGATAGCGTATTGGGCTAGGTGGCTTCTTAAAGCGCATGAAATGTCGAGTAAAATGCACCATTAAACTTCTAGGGTAGGGCAAACAGAGACCCGATTAAATCATTTTATATTATGGTTAATTTAAGAATTAAGCGAAATTCTTTCACATTTGTTCAATTCACGTCGCTCCTATTTCAGATAGCGTATTGGGCTAAGCGGCACCTTAAAGCGCATGAAATGACGAGTAAAATGCACTATTAAACTTCTATGATAGGGCAATCTGAGACCCGAATAGATCGTATTATACTATGGTTAATATAAGAATTCAGCGAAATTCTTTCACATTTGTTCAATTCACGTCGCTCCTATTTCAGATAGCGTATTGGGCTAAGCGGCACCTTAAAGCGCATGAAATGACGAGTAAAATGCACTGTTAAACTTCTATGATAGGGCAATCAGAGAACCGAATAGATCGTATTATATTATGGTTAATTTATGGATTCAGAGAAATTCTATCACATTTGTTCAATTTACGTCGCTCCTATTTCAGATAGCGTATTGTCCTGAACGGCACCTTAAAGCATGTGGAATGACGAGTAAAATGCACTCCTAACCTTCTATGATAGGGCAATCAGAGACACGATTAGATCATCTTATATTATGGTTAATATATAAGAATTCAGCGAAATTCTATCACATTTGTTCAATTTACGTCGCTCCAATTTCAGATAGCGTATTGGGCTAAGCGGCACCTTAAAGCGCTTGAAATGACGAATAAAACGCACTGTTAAGTTTCTATGATTGGGCAATCAGAGACCCGATTAGATCATTTTATATTATTGTTTATATAAGAATTCAACGTAATTTTATCACATTTGTTCAATTTATATCACTCCTACTTCAGATAGCGTATTGGGCTAGGAGACACCTTAAAGCGTATGAAATGACGAGTAACATGCACTATTAAACTTCTATGATCGGGCAATCAGAGACCCGAATAGATCGTATTATATTATTGTTAATATAAGATTTCTGCGTAATTCTAGCACATTTGTTCAATTTACGTCGCTCCTATTTCAGATACCGTATTGGGCTAAGCGGCACCTTAAAGCGCATGAAATGGCGAGTAAAATGCACTATTAAACTTCTATGATAGGGCAATCTGAGACCCGAATAGATCGTATTATATTATGCTTAATATAAGTATTCTGCGTAATTCTATCACGTTTGTACAATTTACGTAGCTCCAATTTCAGATAGCGTATTGGACTAGGCGGCATCTTAAAGCGCATGAAATGTCGAGTAAAATGCACTACCAAACTTCTCGGATAGGGCAATCAGAGATCCGATTAGGTCATCTTATATTATGGTTAATTTAAGAATTCAGCGAAATTCTATCACATTTGTTCAATTTACGTCGCTCCTATATCAGATAGCGTATTGGGCTAGGTGGCTTCTTAAAGCGCATGAAATGTCGAGTAAAATGCACCATTAAACTTCTAGGGTAGGGCAAACAGAGACCCGATTAAATCATTTTATATTATGGTTAATTTAAGAATTAAGCCAAATTCTTTCACATTTGTTCAATTCACGTCGCTCCTATTTCAGATAGCGTATTGGGCTAAGCGGCACCTTAAAGCGCATGAAATGACGAGTAAAATGCACTATTAAACTTCTATGATAAGGCAATCAGAGACCCGAATAGATCATTTTATATGATGGTTAATATAGGAATTCTGCGTAATTCTATCACGTTAGTTCAATTTGTGTCGCTCCTGTTTCAGATAGCGTATTGCGCTAGGTGGCTTCTTAAAACGCATGAAACGTCGAGTAAAATGCACTATTAAGCTTCTGTGATAGGGCAATCAGAGACCCGATTAGATCATCTTATATTATGATTAATATAATAATTCAGTGTAATTCAATTACATTTGTTCAATTTACGACGCTCCTATTTCAGATAGCGTATTGGGCTGTGCGGCATCTTAAAACGCATGAAATGTCGAGTGAAATGCACTACTAAACATCTCGGATAGGTCAATCAGAGACACGATTAGGACATTTTAAATTATGGTTAGTATAAGAATTCAGCGAAATTCTATCACATTTGTTCAATTTACGTCGCTCCTATTTCTGGTAGCGTATCGGGATAAGCGGCACCTTAAAGCGCATGAAATGCCGAGCAAAATGGACTATTAAACTTCTATGATAGGGCAATCAGAGACCCGATTAGATCATTCTATATTATGGTACATATACGAATTCTGCCTAATTCTATCACATTTGTTCAATTTATGTTGCTCCTATTTCAGACAGCGTATTGGTCTGGGCGGCACCTTAAAGCGCATGAAATGACCAATAAAATGCACTATTAGGCTTCTATGATAAGGCAATCAGAGACCCGAATAGATCATTTTATATTATGGTTAATATAGGAATTCTGCGTAATTCTATCACGTTAGTTCTATTTGCGTCGCTCCTATTTCAGATAGCGTATTGCGCTAGGTGGCATCTTAAAGCGCATGAAACGTCGAGTAAAATGCACTATTAAACTTCTAGGGTAGGGCAAACAGAGACCCGATTAGATCATTTTATATTATGGTTAATTTAAGAATACAGCGAAATTCTATCACATTTGTTCAATTTATGTTGCTCCTATTTCAGATAGCGTAATGGGCTAAGCGGCACCTTCAAGCGCAAGAAATGACGAGTAAAATGCACTATTAAACTTCTATGATAGGGCAATCAGAGACCCGAATTGATCGTATTATATTATGGTTAATATAAGAATTCTGCGTAATTCTATCACATTTGTTCGATTTACGTCGCCCCTATTTCAGATAGCGTATTGGGTTATGTGGCATCTTAAAGCGCATGAAATGTCGAGCAAAATTCACTATTAAACTTCTATGATAGGGCGATCAGAGACCCGATTAGATCATTTTATAATATTGTTAATATAAGAATTCAACGTAATTTTATCACATTTGTTCAATTTATATCGCTCCAATTTCAGATACCGTATTGGGCTAGGCAGCACCTTAAAGCGCATGAAATGACGAGTAAAATGCACTGTTAAACTTCTATGATAGGGCAATCAGAGACCCGATTAGATCATTCTATATTATGGTTCATATACGAATTCTGCCTAATTCTATCACATTTGTTCAATTTATGTTGATCCTATTTCAGACAGCGTATTGGTCTGGGCGGCACCTTAAAGCGCATGAAATGACCAATAAAATGCACTATTAAGCTTCTATGCTAAGGCAATCAGAGACCCGAATAGATCATTTTATATTATGGTTAATATAGGAATTCTGCGTAATTCTATCACGTTAGTTCTATTTGCGTCGCTCCTATTTCAGATAGCGTATTGCGCTAGGTGGCATCTTAAAGCGCATGAAACGTCGAGTAAAATGCACTATTAAACTTCTAGGGTAGGGCAAACAGAGACCCGATTAGATCATTTTATATTATGGTTAATTTAAGAATACAGCGAAATTCTATCACATTTGTTCAATTTACGTCGCTCCTATTTCAGATAGCGTAATGGGCTAAGCGGCACCTTAAAGCGCAAGAAATGACGAGTAAAATGCACTATTAAACTTCTATGATAGGGCAATCAGAGACCCGAATTGATCGTATTATATTATGGTTAATATAAGAATTCTGCGTAATTCTATCACATTTGTTCGATTTACGTCGCCCCTATTTCAGATAGCGTATTGGGTTATGTGGCATCTTAAAGCGCATGAAATGTCGAGCAAAATGCACTATTAAACGTCTAGGGTAGGGGAAACAGGGACCCGATTAGATCATTTTATATTATGGTTAATATCAGAATTCTGCGTAATTCTATCACGTTTGTTCAACTTACGTCGTTCCTACTACAGATAGCGTATCGGGCTAAGCGGCATCTTAAAGCGAATGAAATGTCGAGTAAAATGCACTCCTAAACTTCTACGATAGGGCAATCAGAGACCCGGTAAGGTCATCTTATGTTTTGATTAATTTAAGGATGCAGCGTAATTCTATCACATTTGTTCAATTTACGACGCTCCTATTTCAGATAGCGTATTGGGCAAGGTGGCATCTTAGAGCGCATGAAATGTCGAGTAAAATGCACTATTAAACGTCTAGGGTAGGGGAAACAGGGACCCGAATAGATCATATTATATTATGGTCAATACAAGAATTCAGTGTAATTCTATCACATCTGTTCTATTTACGACGCTCCCATTTCAGATAGCGTATTGTGCTAAACGGCTCCTTAAAGAGTATGAAATGTCGAGAATAATGCACTATTAAACTTCTATGATATGGCAATCAGAGACCCGATTAGATCATTTTATACTATTGTTAATATAGGAATTAAGTGTGATTTTATCACATTTGTTCAATTTACGTCGCTCCTATTTCAGATAGCGTATTGGGCTAGGCGGCACCTTAAAGCGCATGAAATGCCGAGTAAAATGCACGACAAAACTTCCAGGATAGGGCAATCAGAGTCCCGATTAGATCATCTTATATTATTGCTAATTCAAAAGTTCATCGTAACTCTATCAAATTTGTCCAATTACCGTCGCTCCTACACTAGATATCGTATTGAGCTAGGCGTCATCTTGAAGCCCATGAAATTGCGAATAAAATGCTCTACTAACCTTCTCGGATACGGCCATCAGAGACCCAATTAGATCATTTTATATTATGGTTAATATAAGAATTCAATGAAATTCTATCACATTTGTTCAATTTACGTCGCTCCAATTTCAGATAGCGCATTGGGCTAGGCGGCATCTCAAAGGGCGTGGAATGACGAGTAAGATTCACTACTAATCTTCTATGATAGGGCAATCGGAGACTCGATTACATCATTTTATAATATTGTTAATATAAGAATTCAGCGTAATTATATCACATTTGTTCAATTTACGTCGCCCCAATTTCAGATAGCGTATTGGGCTAGGTGGCATCTTAAAGCGCATGAAATGATGAGTAAAATGCACTCTTAAACTTCTATGATAGGGCAATCAGAGACCCGAATAGATCGTATTATATTATGGTTAATATAAGAATTCAGCAAAATTCTATCACATTTGATCAATTTACGTCGCCCCTATTTCAGCCAGCGTATTGGGCTAGGTGGCATCTTAAAGCGCATGAAATGTCGAGTAAAATGCACTATTAAACTTCTAGGGTAGGGCAAACGGAGACCCGATTAGATCATTTTATATTATGGTTAATTTAAGAATTCAGCGAAATTCTATCACATTTGTTCAATTTATTTCGCTCCTATTTCAGATAGCGTATTGGGCTAGACGGCATCTTAAAGCGCATGAAGTGACGAGTAAAATGTACTATTAAACTTCTATGATATGGCAATCAGAGACCCGATTAGATCATTTTATATTATTGTTAATATAAGAATTCTGTGTAATTCTCTCACATTTGTTCAATTTACGTCACTCCTATTTCAGATAGCGTATTGGGCTATACGGCACCTTAAAGCGCATGAAATGACGAGTAAAATGCACTATTAAGCTTCTATGATAGGGCAATCAGAGACCCGATTAGGTCATCTTATATTATGGTAAATATAAGAATTCAGCGAAACTTTATCACATTTGTACAATTTACGTCGCCCCTATTCCAGACAGCGTATTGGGCTTGGTGGCATCCTAACGCGCATCAAGCGTCGAGCAAAATGCGCTATTAAACTTCTAGAGTAGGGCAATCAGAGACCCGAATAGATCGTAATATATTATGGTTAATATAAGAATTCTGCGTAATTCTATCACGTTTGTTCAATTTACGTAGCTCCAATTTCAGATAGCGTGTTGGGCTAGGCCGCATCTTAAAGCGCATGAAATGACGAGTAACATGCACTACTAAACTTCTATGATAGGGCAATCAGAGACCCGAATAGATCGTATAATATTATGGTTAATATAAGAATTCTGCGTAATTCTATCACGTTTGATCAATTTACGTATCTCCAATTTCAGATAGCGCATTGGACTAGGCGGCATCTTAGAGTGCATGATATATCGAGTAAAATGCACTACTAAAATTCTCGTATAGGGCAATCAGAGACCTGATTAGGTCATCTCATATTATGGTTAATATAAGAATGCAGCGTAATTCTATCACATTTGTTCAACTTACGTCGCTCCTATTTCTGATAGCGTATTGGGCTAGGTGGCATCTTATAGCGCATGAAATTTCGAGTAAAATGCACTATTAAACTTCTATGGTAGGGCAATCAGAGACCCGAATAGATCGTATTATATGATGGTTAATATAAGAATTCTGCGTAATTCTATCACATTTGTTCAATTTACGTCGCCCCTATTTCAGATAGCGTATTGGGCTAGGTGGCATCTTAAAGCGCATGAAATGTCGAGTAAAATGTACTATTAAACTTCTAGGGTAGGGCAAACGGAGACCCGATTAGATCATTTTATATTATGGTTAATTTAAGAATACAGCGAAATTCTATCACATTTGTTCAATTTACGTCGCTCCTATTTCAGATAGCGTATTGGGCCAAGCGCACCTTAAAGCGCATGAAATGACGAGTAAGATGCACTACTAAAATTCTCGTATAGGGCAATCAGAGACCTGATTAGGTCATCTCATATTATGGTTAATATAAGAATGCAGCGTAATTCTATCACATTTGTTCAACTTACGTCGCTCCTATTTCTGATAGCGTACTTGGCAAGGTGGCATCTTAAAGCGCGTGGAATGGCGAGTAAAATGCATAATTAAACTTCTATGGTAGCGCAATCAGAGACCCGATTAGATCATTTTATATTTTGGTTAATATAAGAATTCAGCGAAATTCTATCACACTTGTTCAATTTACGTCGCTCCTCTTTCAGGTAGCGTATTGGGCTAAGCGGCATCTCAAAGGGCCTGAAATGGCGAGCAAAATGCACTATTAAACTTCTAGGGTAAGGCAAACAGAGACCCGATTAGATCATTTTATATTACGGTAATATAAGAATTCAACGTAATTCTATCACATTTGTTCAACTTACGTCGTTCCAATTTCAGATAGCGTACTGGGCTAGGCGGCATCTTAAAGCGCAAGAAATGGCGAGTGAAATGCACTATTAAACTTCAAGGGTAGGGCAAACAGAGACCCGATTAGATCATTTTATGTTATGGTTAATTTATGAATTCAGCGAAATTCTATCACATTTGTTCAATTTACGTCGCTCCTGTTTCAGATAGCGTATTGGGCTAAGCGGCATCTCAAAGCGCGTGAAATGGCGAGTAATATGCACTATTAAACTTCTAGGGTAAGGCAAACAGAGACCCGATTAGATCATTTTATATTACGGTTAATACAAGAATTCAGCGTAATTCTATCACATTTGTTCATCTTACGTCGCTCCTATTTCAGATAGCGTACTGGGCTAGGCGGCATCTTAAAGCGCGTGGAAGGGCGAGTAAAATGCACTACTAAACTTCTATGATAGGGCAATCAGAGACCCGATTAGATCATTTTATATTTTGTTTTATATAAGATTTATGGGAAATTCTATCACATTTGTTCAATTTACGTCGCTCCTATTGCAGATAGCGTATTGGGCTAAGCGGCATCTCAAAGCGCATGAAAACGCGAATAAAATGCACTATTAAACTTCTCGGCTAGGGCGAACAGGGACATGATTAGATCATTTTATATTATGGTTAATTTAAGAATTCAGCAAAATTCTATCACATTTGTTCAATTTACGTCGCTACTATTTCAGATAGCTTATTGGGCTAAGCGGCACCTCAAAGCGCATGAAATGACGTGTGAAATGCACTATTAAACTTCTATGATAGGGCAATCAGAGACCCGATTAGATCATTTTAAATTACGGTTAATATAAGAATTCAGCGTAATTCTATCACATTTGTTCAACTTACGTCGCTCCTATTTCAGGTAGCGTAATGGGCTAAGCGGCATCTCAAAGCGCATGAAATGGCGAATAAAATGCACTATTAAACTTCTAGGCTAGGGCGAACAGAGACCCGATTAGATCATTTCACATTATGGTTAATAAAAGAATTCAGCGAAATTCTATCACATTTGTTCAACTTAGGTCGCTCCTATTTCAGATCGCGTATTGGGCTAAGCGGCATCTCAAAGCACATGAAATGGCGAATAAAGTGCACTATTAAATTTCTAGGGTAGGGCAAACAGAGTCCCGATTAGATCATTTTATATTATGGTTAATTTAAGAATTCAGCAAAATTCTATCACATTTGTTCAATTTACGTCGTTCCTATTTCAGATAGCGTACTGTGCTATGCGGCATCTTAAAGCGCGCGGAATGGCGAGTAAAATGCACTATTAAACTTCTAGGGTAGGGCAAACAGAGACCCGATTACATCATTTTATATTAAGGTTAATTTAAGAATTCAGCGAAATTCTATCATATTTGTTCAATTTACGTCGCTCCTATTTCAGATAGCGTATTGGGCTAAGCGGCATCTCAAAGCGCATGAAATGGCGAGTAAAATGTACTACTAAACTTCTAGGATAAGGCAAACAGAGACCCGATTAGATCATTTTAAATTACGGTTAATATAAGAATTCAGCGTAATTCTATCACATTTGTTCAACTTACGTCGCTCCTATTTCAGGTAGCGTACTGGGCTAGGCGGCATCTTAAAGGGCGTGGAATGGCGAGTAAAATGCACTACTAAACTTCTATGATAGGGCAATCAGAGAACCGATTAGATCATTTTATATTTTGATTAATATAAGATTTCAGGGAAATTCTATCACATTTGTTCAATTTACGTCGCTCCTATTTCAGATAGCGTATTGGGCTAAGCGGCATCTCAAAGGGCATGAAATGGCGAATAAAATGCACTATTAAACTTCTAGGCTAGGGCTAACAGAGACCCGATTAGATCATTTTACATTAAGATTAATATAAGAACTCAGCGAAATTCTATCACATTTATTCAATTTACGTCGCTCCTATATCAGATAGCGTATTGGGCTAAGCGGCATCTCAAAGCGCATGAAATGGCGAGTCAAATGCACTATTAAACTTCTAGGGTAAGGCAAACAGATACCCGATTAGATCATTTTATATTACGGTTAATATAAGAATTCAGCGTAATTCTATCACATTTGTTCAACCTACGTCGCTCCTGTTTCAGATAGCGTACTGCGCTAGGCGGCATCTTAAAGCGCGTGGAATGGCGAGTAAAATGCATTACTAAACTTCTATGATAGGGCAATCAGAGACCCGCTTAGATAATTTTATATTTTGGTTAATATAAGAATTCAGCGAAATTCTATCACATTTGTTCAATTTACGTCGTTCCACTCTCAAATAGTGTTCTGGGCTAGGCGGCATCTCAAAGCGCGCGGAATGTCGAGTACAATGCACTATTAAACTTCTATGATAGGGCAATTAGAGACCCGATTAGATCATTTTATATTTTGGTTAAAATAAGAATTCAGCGAAATTCTATCACATTCGTTCAATTTACGTCGCTCCTATTTCAGATAGCTTATTGGGCTAAGCGGCATCTCAAAGCGCATGAAATGGCGAGCAAAATGCACTATTAAACTTCTAGGGTAAGGCAATCAGAGTCCCGATTAGATCATTTTATATTTTGTTTAATATAAGATTTCAGGGAAACTCTATCACATTTGTTCAATTTACGTCGCTCCTATTTCAGATAGCATTTTGGGCTAAGCGACACCTCAAAGCGCATGAAATGACGAGTGAAATGCACTATTAAACTTCTATGATAGGGCAATCAGAGAACCGATTAGATCATTTTATATTTTGATTAATATAAGATTTCAGGGAAATTCTATCACATTTGTTCAATTTACGTCGCTCCTATTTCAGATAGCGTATTGGGCTAAGCGGCATCTCAAAGCGCATGAAATGGCGAATAAAATTCACTATTAAACTTCTAGGCTAGGGCGAACAGAGACCCGATTAGATCATTTTACATAAAGTTTAATATAAGAACTCAGCGAAATTCTATCACATTTATTCAATTTACGTCGCTCCTATATCAGATAGCGTATTGGGCTAAGCGGCATCTCAAAGCGCATGAAATGGCGAGTCAAATGCACTATTAAACTTCTAGGGTAAGGCAAACAGATACCCGATTAGATCATTTTATATTACGGTTAATATAAGAATTCAGCGTAATTCTATCACATTCGTTCAACCTACGTCGCTCCTATTTCAGATAGCGTACTGCGCTAGGCGGCATCTTAAAGCGCGTGGAATGGCGAGTAAAATGCACTACTAAACTTCTATGATAGGGCAATCAGAGACCCGATTAGATCATTTTATATTTTGGTTAATATAAGAATTCAGCGAAATTCTATCACATTTGTTCAATTTACGTCGTTCCTCTCTCAAATAGTGTTCTGGGCTAGGCGGCATCTCAAAGCGCGCGGCATGTCGAGTACAATGCACTATTAAACTTCTATGATAGGGCAATTAGAGACCCGATTAGATCATTTTATATTTTGGTTAAAATAAGAATTCAGCGAAATTCTATCACATTTGTTCAATTTACGTCGCTCCTATTTCAGATAGCTTATTGGGCTAAGCGGCATCTCAAAGCGCATGAAATGGCGAGTAAAATGCACTATTAAACTTCTAGGGTAAGGCAATCAGAGTCCCGATTAGATCATTTTATATTTTGTTTAATATAAGATTTCAGGGAAATTCTATCACATTTGTTCAATTTACGTCGCTCCTATTTCAGATAGCATATTGGGCTAAGCGACACCTCAAAGCGCATGAAATGACGAGTGAAATGCACTATTAAACTTCTTGGGTAGGGCGAACAGAGATCCGATTACATCATTTTATATTATGGTTAATTTAAGAATTCAGCGAAATTCTATCACATTTGTTCAACTTACGTCGCTCCTATTTCAGATAGCGTATTGGGCTAAGCGGCATCTCAAAGGGCATGAAATGGCGAATAAAATGCACTATTAAACTTCTAGGCTAGGGCGAACAGAGGCCCGATTAGATCATTTCACATTATGGTTAATAAAAGAATTCAGCGAATTTCTATCACATTTGTTCAACTTAGGTCGCTCCTATTTCAGATAGCGTATTGGGCTAAGCGGCATCTCAAAGCGCATGAACTGGCGAGTAAAATGCACTATTAAACTTCTAGGGTAGGGCAAACAGAGTCCCGATTAGATCATTTTATATTATGGTTAATTTAAGAATTCAGCAAGATTCTATCACATTTGTTCAATTTACGTCGTTCCTATTTCAGATAGCGTACTGTGCTAGGCGGCATCTTAAAGCGCGCGGAATGGCGAGTAAAATGCACTCTTAAACTTCTAGGGTAGGGCAAAGAGACCCGATTAGATCATTTTATATTATGGTTAACTTACGAATTCAGCGAAATTCTATCACATTTGTTCAACTTAGGTCGCTCCTATTTCAGATAGCGTATTGGGCTACGCGGCATCTCAAAGCGCATGAAATGGCGAATAAAATGCACTATTAAACTTCTAGGGTAGGGCAAACAGAGTCCCGATTAAATCATTTCACATTATGGTTAATAAAAGAATTCAGCGAAATTCTATCACATTTGTTCAACTTAGGTCGCTCCTATTTCAGATAGCGTATTGGGCGAAGCGGCATCTCAAAGCGCATGAAATGGCGAGTAAAATGCACTATTAAACTTCTATGATAGGGCAATCAGAGACCCGATTAGATCATTTTATATTTTGGTTAATATAAGAATTCAGCGAAATTCTATCACATTTGTTCAATTTACGTCGCTCCTATTTCAGATAGCTTATTGGGCTAAGCGGCATCTCAAAGCGCATGAAATGTCGAGTAAAATGCACTATTAAACTTCTAGGGTAAGGCAATCAGAGTCCCGATTAGATCATTTTATATTATGGTTAATTTAAGAATTCAGCGAAATTCTATCACATTTGTTCAATTTACGTCGCTCCTATTTCAGATAGCATATTGGGCTAAGCGGCACTTCAAAGCGCATGAAATGGCGAGTAAAATGCACTATTAAACTTCTAGGGAAGGGCAAACAGAGACCCGAATAGACCATTTTATATTATGGTTAATTTGAGAATTCAGCAAAATTCTATCACATTTGTTCAATTTACGTCGCTCCTATTTCAGATAGCGTACTGGGATAGGCGGCGTCTTAAAGCGCGTGGAATGTTGAGTAAAATGCACTATTAAACTTCTCGGCTAGGGCGAACAGGGACTTGATTAGATCATTTTATATTATGGTTAATTTAAGAATTCAGCAAAATTCTATCACATTTGTTCAATTTACGTCGCTACTATTTCAGATAGCTTATTGGGCTAAGCGGCACCTCAAAGCGCATGAAATGACGAGTGAAATGCACTATTAAACTTCTATGATAGGGCAATCAGAGACCCGATTAGATCATTTTAAATTACGGTTAATATAAGAATTCAGCGTAATTCTATCACATTTGTTCAACTTACGTCGCTCCTATTTCAGGTAGCGTATTGGGCTAAACGGCATCTCAAAGCGCATGAAATGGCGAATAAAATGCACTATTAAACTTCTAGGCTAGGGCGAACAGAGACCCGATTAGATCATTTCACATTATGGTTAATAAAAGAATTCAGCGAAATTCTATCACATTTGTTCAACTTAGGTCGCTCCTATTTCAGATAGCGTATTGGGCGAAGCGGCATCTCAAAGCGCATGAAATGGCGAGTAAAATGCACTATTAAACTTCTATGATAGGGCAATCAGAGACCCGATTAGATCATTTTATATTTTGGTTAATGTAAGAATTCAGCGAAATTCTATCACATTTGTTCAATTTACGTCGCTCCTATTTCAGATAGCTTATTGGGCTAAGCGGCATCTCAAAGCGCATGAAATGTCGAGTAAAATGCACTATTAAACTTCTAGGGTAAGGCAATCAGAGTCCCGATTGGATCATTTTATATTTTGTTTAATATAAGATTTCAGGGAAATTCTATCACATTTGTTCAATTTACGTCGCTCCAATTTCAGATAGCGTATTGGGCTAAGCGACATCTCAAAGCGCATGAAATGACGAGTGAAATGCACTATTAAACTTCTTGGGTAGGGCGAACAGAGATCCGATTACATTATTTTATATTATGGTTAATTTAAGAATTCAGCGAAATTCTATCACATTTGTTCACCTTACGTCGCTCCTATTTCAGGTAGCGTATTGGGCTAAGCGGCATCTCAAAGCGCATGAAATGGCGAGTAAAATGCACTATTATACATATAGGGTAGGGCAAACAGAGTCCCGATTAGATCATTTTATGTTATGGTTAATTTAAGAATTCAGCGAAGTTCTATCACATTTGTTCAATTTACGTCGCTCCTATTTCAGATAGCGTCTTGGACTAAGCGGCATCTCAAAGCGCATGAAATGGCGAGTAAAATGAACTATTAAACTTCTAGGGTAGGGCAAACAGAGACCCGATTAGATCATTTTATATTGTGGTTAATTTAAGAATTCAGCGAAATTCTATCACATTTGTTCAACTTAGGTCGCTCCTATTTCAGATAGCGTATTGGGCGAAGCGGCATCTCAAAGCGCATGAAATGGCGAGTAAAATGCACTATTAAACTTCTAGGGAAGGGCAAACAGAGACCCGAATAGACCATTTTATATTATGGTTAATTTGAGAATTCAGCGAAATTCTATCACATTTGTTCAATTTACGTCGCTCCTATTTCAGATAGCGTACTGGGATAGGCGGCGTCTTAAAGCGCGTGGAATGTTGAGTAAAATGCACTATTAAACTTCTCGGCTAGGGCGAACAGGGACATGATTAGATCATTTTATATTATGGTTAATTTAAGAATTCAGCAAAATTCTATCACATTTGTTCAATTTACGTCGCTACTATTTCAGATAGCTTATTGGGCTAAGCGGCACCTCAAAGCGCATGAAATGACGAGTGAAATGCACTATTAAACTTCTATGATAGGGCAATCAGAGACCCGATTAGATCATTTTAAATTACGGTTAATATAAGAATTCAGCGTAATTCTATCACATTTGTTCAACTTACGTCGCTCCTATTTCAGGTAGCGTATTGGGCTAAGCGGCATCTCAAAGCGCATGAAATGGCGAATAAAATGCACTATTAAACTTCTAGGCTAGGGCGAACAGAGACCCGATTAGATCATTTCACATTATGGTTAATAAAAGAATTCAGCGAAATTCTATCACATTTGTTCAACTTAGGTCGCTCCTATTTCAGATCGCGTATTGGGCTAAGCGGCATCTCAAAGCACATGAAATGGCGAATAAAAGCACTATTAAATTTCTAGGGTAGGGCAAACAGAGTCCCGATTAGATCATTTTATATTATGGTTAATTTAAGAATTCAGCAAAATTCTATCACATTTGTTCAATTTACGTCGTTCCTATTTCAGATAGCGTACTGTGCTAGGCGGCATCATAAAGCGCGCGGAATGGCGAGTAAAATGCACTATTAAACTTCTAGGGTAGGGCAAACAGAGACCCGATTACATCATTTTATATTAAGGTTAATTTAAGAATTCAGCGAAATTCTATCATATTTGTTCAATTTACGTCGCTCCTATTTCAGATAGCGTATTGGGCTAAGCGGCATCTCAAAGCGCATGAAATGGCGAGTAAAATGTACTACTAAACTTCTAGGATAAGGCAAACAGAGACCCGATTAGATCATTTTAAATTACGGTTAATATAAGAATTCAGCGTAATTCTATCACAGTTGTTCAACTTACGTCGCTCCTATTTCAGGTAGCGTACTGGGCTAGGCGGCATCTTAAAGGGCGTGGAATGGCGAGTAAAATGCACTACTAAACTTCTATGATAGGGCAATCAGAGAACCGATTAGATCATTTTATATTTTGATTAATATAAGATTTCAGGGAAATTCTATCACATTTGTTCAATTTACGTCGCTCCTATTTCAGAGAGCGTATTGGGCAAAGCGGCATCTCAAAGCGCATGAAATGCCGAGTGAAATGAACTATTAAACTTCTAGGGTAGGGCAAACAGAGTCCCGATTAGATCATTTTATATTATGGTTAATTTAAGAATTCAGCAAAATTCTATCACATTTGTTCAATTTACGTCGCTCCTATTTCTGTTACCTTATTGGGCTAAGCGGCATCTCAAAGCGCATGAAATGACGAGTGAAATGCACTATTAAACTTCTAGGGTAGGGCGAACGGAAACCCGATTAGATCATTTTACATTAAGGTTGATACAATAATTCAGCGAAATTCTATCACGTTTGTTCAATTTACATTGCTCCTATTTCTGATAGCGTACTGTGCTAGGTGGCAGCTTAAAGCGCGTGGAAGGGCGAATAAAATGCACTACTAAACTTCTATGATAGGGCAATCAGAGAACCGATTAAATCACTTTATATTTTGGTAAATATAAGAATTCAGTGAAATTCTATCACATTTGTTCAATTTACGTCGCTCCTATTTCAGAGAGCGTATTGGGCTAAGCGGCATCTCAAAGCGCATGAAATGTCGAGTAAAATGCACTATTAAACTTCTAGGGTAAGGCAAACAGAGACCCGATTAGATGATTTTATATTACGGTTAATATAAGAATTCAGCGTAATTCTATCACATTCGTTCAACTTACGTCGCTCCTATTTCAGATAGCGTACTGTGCTAGGCGGCATCTTAAAGCGCGTGGAAGGGCGAGTAAAATGCACTACCAAACTTCTATGATAGGGCATTCAGAGAGCTGATTAAATCGCTTTATATTTTGGTAAATATAAGAATTCAGCGAAATTCTATCACATTTGTTCAATTTACGTCGCTCCTATTTCAGAGAGCGTATTGGGCAAAGCGGCATCTCAAAGCGCATGAAATGCCGAGTGAAATGCACTATTAATCTTCTAGGGTAGGGCGAACAGAGACCCGATTAGATCATTTTACGTTAAGGTTAATATAAGAATTCAGCGAAATTCTCTCACATTTGTTCAATTTACGTCGCTGATATTTCAGATAGCGTATGGGATAAGCGGCACCTTAAAGCGCATGAAATGCCGAGCGAAATGCACCATTAACCTTCTATGATAGAGCAATCAGAGACCCGATTAGATCATTTTATATGATGGTTAATATAAGAATTCCGCGAAATTCTATCACATTAGTTCAATTTACGTCGCTTCAACTTCGGATAGCGTATTGGGCTAGGCGGCACACTAAAGCGCATGAAATGACGAATAAAATGCACTATTAAACTTCTATGATATGGCAATCAGAGACCCGATTTGATCATTTTAAATTATGTTAATATAAGAATTCAGCGAAATTCTATCACATTTGTTCAATTTACGTCGCTCCTATTTCAGATGGCGTATTGGGCTAGGAGGCACCTTAGAGCGCATGAAATGACGTGTAAAATGCACTATTAAGCTTCTATGATAGGGCCATCAGAGACCCGATTAGATCGTTTTAAATTATGGTTAATATAAGAATTCCGCGAAATTCTATCACATTAGTTCAATTTACGTCGCTTCAACTTCGGATAGCGTATTGGGCTAGGCGGCACATTAAAGCGCATGAAATGACGAATAAAATGCACTATTAAACTTCTATGATATGGCAATCAGAGACCCGATTTGATCATTTTAAATTATGGTTAATATAAGAATTCAGCGAAATTCTATCACATTTGTTCAATTTATGTCGCTCCTATTTCAGATGGCGTATTGGGTTAGGCGGCACCTTAAAGCGCATGAAATGACGTGTAAAATGCGCTATTAAACTTCTATGATAGGGCAATCAGAGACCCGATTAGATCGCTTTAAATTATGGTTAATATAAGAATTCTGGCGTAATTCTATCACTTTTGTTCAATTTCCGCTCGCTGCTATTTCAGATGGCGTATTGGGCGAGGCGGCACCTTAACGCGCAGAAATGTCGAGTAAAATGCACTACTAAACTTCTCGGGTAGGGCAATCAGAGACCCGATTATGTCATCATATATTATGATTAATATAAGAATTCAGCGTAATTCTATCACATTTGTTCAATTTACGTCGCTCCTATTTCAGATAGTATATTGGGCTAGGCGGCATCTTAAAGCGCGTGGAATGACGAGTAAAATGCACTACTAACCTTCTATGATAGGTCAATCAGAGACCCGATTAGATCATTTTATATTATGATTAATATAAGAACTCCGCGAAATTCTACCACATTTGTTCATTTACGTCGCTCCTATTTCAGGTAACCTATTGGGCTAAACGGCACATTAAAGCGCATGAAATGGCGAGTGAAATGCACTATTAAACTTCTATGATAAGGCAATCAGAGACCCGATTAGATGATTTTATATTATGGTTAATATAAGAATTCCGCGAAATTCTATCACATTTGTCAATTTACGTCGCTCCTCTTTCAGATAGCGTATTGGGCTAATCGGCACCTTAAAGCGCATGAAATGACGAGTAAAATGCACTGTTAAACTTCTATGATAGGGCAATCAGAGACTCGATTAGATCATCTTATATTATTGTTAATGTAAGAATTCATCGTAACTCTATCACATTTGTTCAATTTACGTCGCTCCTATTCAGATAACCTATTGGGCTAAACGGCACCATCTAAAGCGCATGAAATGGCGAGTAAAATGCACTATTAAACTTCTATGATAGCGCAATCAGAGACCCGATTAGATCATTTTAAATTATGGTTAATATAAGAATTCTTGCGTAATTCTATCACATTTGTTCAATTTACGTCGCTCCTATTTCAGATAGCGTATTGGGCGCGGCGGCATCTTAAAGCGCATGATATGTCGAGTAAAATGCACTACTAAACTTCTCGGATAGGGCAATCAGAGACCCGATTAGGTCATTTTAAATTACGGTTAATATAAGAATTCTGCGTACTTCTTTCACATTTGTCAATTTATGTCGCTCCTATTTCAGATAGCGTATTGGGTTAGGCGGCACCTTAAAGCGCATGAAATGACGAGTAAAATGCACTATTAAACTTCTATGATAGGGCAATCAGAGACCCGAATATATCGTATTATATTATGGTTAATTTAAGAATTCTGCGTACTTCTATCACGCTTGTGCAACTTACGTAGCTCCAATTTCAGATAGCGTATTGGGATAAGCGGCACCTTAAAGCGCACGAAATGCCGAGCAAAACGCACTATTAAACTTCTATGATAGAGCAATCAGAGACCCGATTAGATCATTTTATATTATGATTAATATAAGAACTCCGCGAAATTCTATCACATTTGTTCAATTTACGTCGCTCCTATTTCAGATAGCGTATTGGGCGAGGCGGCATCTTAAAGAGCATGAAATGTCGAGTAAAATGGAATATTAAACTTCTATGATAGGACAATCGGACACCCGAATAGATCGTATTATATTATGGTTAATATAAGAATTCTGCGTAATTCTATCACATTTGTTCAATTTACTTCGCCCCTATTTCAGATAGCGTATTCGGCTAGGTGGCATCTTAAAGTGCATGAAATGTCGAGTAAAATGCACTATTAAACATCTAGGGTAGGGCAAACAGAGACCCGATTAGATCATTTTATGTTATGGTTAATTTAAGAATTCAGCTTAATTCTATCACATTTGTTCAATTTACGTCGCTGCTATTTCAGATAGCGTAATGGGCTAAGCGGCAACTTAAAGCGCATGAAATGGCGAGTAAATTGCACTACTAACCTTCTATGACAGGGCAATCAGAGACCCGATTAGACCATTTTATATTATGGCGAATATAAGAATTCCGCGAAATTCTATCGCATTTGTTCAATTTACGTCGCTCCTATTTCAGATAGCGTATTGGGCTATGCGGCATCATAAAGCGCATGAAATGACAAGTAAAATGCACTATTAAGCTCCTATGATGGGGTAATCAGAGACCCGATTAGACCATTTTATATTATAGTTGATTTAAGAATTAAGCGAAACTTTATCACACTTGTTCAATTTACGTAGCTCCAATTTCAGCTAGCGTATTGGGCTAGGCGGCACCATAAAGCGCATGAAATGTCGAGTACAATACACTACTAAACTTCTATGGTAGGGCAATCAGAGACCCGAATAGATCATATTATACTGTGGTTAATATAAGAATTCTGCGTAATTCTATCACGTTTGTTCAGTTTACGCAGCTCCAATTTCAGATAGCGTATTGGGCTAGGTGGCATATTAAAGCGCATGAAATGTCAAGTTAAAATTCACTAGTAAACTTCTAGGGTAGGGCAAACAGAGACCCGATTAGATCATTTCATATTATGGTTAACTTAAGAATTCAGCAAAATGCTATCACATTTGTTCAATTTACATCGCTCCTATTTCAGATAGCGTATTGGGCTAGGCGGCACCTCAAAGCGCGCGGAATGTCGAGTAAAATGCACTATTAAACTTCTATGATAGGGCAATCAGAGACCCGATTAGATCATTTTATATTTTGGTTAATATAAGAATTCAGCGAAATTCTATCACATTTGTTCAATTTACGTCGCTCCTATTTCAGATATCTTATTGGGCTAAGCGGCATCCCAAAGCGCATGAAATGGCGAGTAAAATGCACTATTAAACTTCTAGGGTAAGGCAATCAGAGTCCCGATTAGATCATTTTATATTTTGTTTAATATAAGATTTCAGGGAAATTCTATCACATTTGTTCAATTTACGTCGCACCTATTTCAGATAGCGTATTGGGCTAAGCGACATCTCAAAGCGCATGAAATGGCGAGTAAAATGCACTATTAAACTTCTAGGCTAGGGCGAACAGAGACCCGATTAGATCATTTCACATTATGGTTAATAGAAGAATTCAGTGAAATTCTATCACATTTGTTCAACATAGGTCGCTCCTATTTCAGATAGCGTACTGTGCTAGGCGGCATCTTAAAGCGCGCAGCATGGCGAGTAAAATGCTCTATTAAACTCTATGGTAGGGCAATCAGAGACCCGATTAGATCATTTTATATTTTGGTTAATATAAGAATTCAGCGAAATTCTATCACATTTGTCCAATTTACGTCGTTCCTATCTCAAATAGTATTCTGGGCTAGGCGGCATCTCAAAGCGCGCGGAATGTCGAGTACAATGCACTATTAAACTTCTATGATAGGGCAATCAGAGACCCGATTAGATCATTTTATATTTTGGTTAATATAAGAATTCAGCGAAATTCTATCACATTTGTTCAATTTACGTCACTCCTATTTCAGATAGCTTATTGGGCTAAGCGGCATCTCAAAGCGCTTGAAATGGCGAGTAAAATGCACTATTAAACTTCTAGGGTAAGGCAAACAGAGACCCGATTAGATCATTTTATATTATGGTTAATATAAGAATTCAGCGAAATTCTATCACATTTGTTCAATTTACGTCACTCCTATTTCAGATAGCTTATTGGGCTAAGCGGCATCTCAAAGCGCTTGAAATGGCGAGTAAAATGCACTATTAAACTTCTAGGGTAAGGCAATCAGAGTCCCGATTAGATCATGTTATATTTTGTTTAATAAAAGAATTCAGCGAATTCCTATCACATTTGTTCACCTTAGGTCGCTCCTATTTCAGATAGCGTATTGGGCTAAGCGGCATCTCAAAGCGCATGAAATGGCGAGTAAAATGCACTATTAAACTTCTAGGGTAGGGCAAACAGAGACCCGATTAGATCATTTTATATTATGGTTAATATAAGAATTCAGCAAAATTCAATCACATTTGTTCAATTTACGTCGTTCCTATTTCAGATAGCGTACTGTGCTAGGCGGCATCTTAAAGCGCGCAGAATGGCGAGTAAAATGCACTATTAAACTTCTATGATAGGGCAATCAGAGACCCGATTAGATCATTTTATATTTTGGTTAATATAAGAATTCAGCGAAATTCTATCACATTTGTTCAATTTACATCGCTCCTATTTCAGATAGCGTATTGGGCTAAGCGGCATTTCAAAGCGCAAGAAATGGCGAGTAAAATGCACTATTAAACTTCTAGGGTAAGGCAATCAGAGTCCCGATTAGATCATGTTATATTTTGTTTAATAAAAGAATTCAGCGAATTCCTATCACATTTGTTCACCTTAGGTCGCTCCTATTACAGATAGCGTATTGGGCTAAGCGGCATCTCAAAGCGCATGAAATGGCGAGTAAAATGCACTATTAAACTTCTAGGGTAGGGCAAACAGAGACCCGATTAGATCATTTTATATTATGGTTAATATAAGAATTCAGCAAAATTCAATCACATTTGTTCAATTTACGTCGTTCCTATTTCAGATAGCGTACTGTGCTAGGCGGCATCTTAAAGCGCGCGGAATGGCGAGTAAAATGCACTATTAAACTTCTAGGATAGGGCAAACAGAGACCCGATCAGATCATTTTATATTATGGTTAATTTAAGAATTCAGCGAAATTCTATCACATTTGTTCAACTTAGGTCGCTCCTATTTCAGATAGCGTATTGGGCTAAGCGGCATCTCAAAACGCATGAAATGGCGCGTAAAATGCACTATTAAACTTCTAGGGTAGGGCAAACAGAGTCCCGATTAGATCCTTTTATATTATGGTTAATTTAAGAATTCAGCAAAATTCTATCACATTTGTTCAATTTACGTCGTTCCTATTTCAGACAGCGTACTGTGCTAGGCGGCATCTTAAAGCGCGCAGAATGGCGAGTAAAATGCACTATTAAACTTCTATGATAGGGCAATCAGAGACCCGATTAGATCATTTTATATTTTGGTTAATATAAGAATTCAGCGAAATTCTATCATATTTGTTCAATTTACGTCGTTCCTATCTCAAATAGTGTTCTGGGCTAGGCGGCCTCTAAAAGCGCGCGGAATGTCGAGTAAAATGCACTATTAAACTTCTATGATAGGGCAATCAGAGACCCGATTAGATCATTTTATATTTTGGTTAATATAAGAATTCAGCGAAATTCTATCACATTTGTTCAATTTACGTCACTCCTATTTCAGATAGCTTATTGGGCTAAGCGGCATCTCAAAGCGCTTGAAATGGCGAGTAAAATGCACTATTAAACTTCTAGGGTAAGGCAATCATAGTCCCGATTAGATCATTTTATATTTTGTTTAATATAAGATTTCAGGGAAATTCTATCACATGTGTTCAATTTACGTCGCTCCAATTTCAGATAGCGTATTGGGCTAAGCGACATCTCAAAGCGCATGAAATGACGAGTGAAATGCACTATTAAACTTCTTGGGTAGGGCGAACAGAGATCCGATTACATCATTTTATATTATGGTTAATTTAAGAATTCAGCGAAATTCTATCACATTTGTTCAACTTACGTCGCTCCTATTTCAGATAACGTATTGGGCTAAGCGGCATCTCAAAGCGCATGGAATGGCGAATAAAATGCACTATTAAACTTCTAGGCTAGGGCGAACAGAGACCCGATTAGATCATTTCACATTATGGTTAATAAAAGAATTCAGCGAAATTCTATCACATTTCTTCAACTTAGGTCGCTCCTATTTCACATAGCGTATTGGGCTAAGCGGCATCTCAAAGCGCATGAAATGGCGAGTCAAATGCACTATTAAACTTCTAGGGTAGGGCAAACAGAGTCCCGATTAGTTCATTTTATATTATGGTTAATTTAAGAATTCAGCAAAATTCTATCACATTTGTTCAATTTACGTCGTTCCTATTTCAGATAGCGTACTGTGCTAGGCGGCATCTTAAAGCGCGCGGAATGGCGAGTAAAATGCACTATTAAACTTCTAGGGTAGGGCAAACAGAGACCCGATTAGATCATTTTATATTACGGTTAATTTAAGAATTCAGCGAAATGCTATCACATTTGTTCAACTTAGGTCGCTCCTATTTCAGATAGCGTATTGGGCTAAGCGGCATCTCAAAGCGCTTGAAATGGCGAGTAAAATGCACTATTAAACTTCTAGGGTAGGGCAAACAGAGTCCCGATTAGATCATTTTATATTATGGTTAATTTAAGAATTCAGCAAAATTCTATCACATTTGTTCAATTTACGTCGTTCCTATTTCAGATCGCGTACTGTGCTAGGCGGCATCTTAAAGCGCGCAGAATGGCGAGTAAAATGCACTATTAAACTTCTATGATAGGGCAATCAGAAACCCGATTAGATCATTTTATATTACGGTTAATTTAAGAATTCAGCGAAATTCTATCACATTTGTTCAACTTAGGTCGCTCCTATTTCAGATAGCGTATTGGGCTAAGCGGCATCTCAAAGCGCTTGAAATGGCGAGTAAAATGCACTATTAAACTTCTAGGGTAGGGCAAACAGAGTCCCGATTAGATCATTTTATATTATGGTTAATTTAAGAATTCAGCAAAATTCTATCACATTTGTTCAATTTACGTCGTTCCAATTTCAGATAGCGTACTGTGCTAGGCGGCATCTTAAAGCGCGCAGAATGGCGAGTAAAATGCACTATTAAACTTCTATGATAGGGCAATCAGAAACCCGATTAGATCATTTTATATTTTGGTTAATAAAAGAATTCAGCGAAATTCTATCACATTTGTTCAATTTACGTCGTTCCTATCTCAAATAGTGTTCTGGGCTAGGCGGCATCTTAAAGCGCGCGGAATGTCGAGTAAAATGCACTATTAAACTTCTATGATAGGGCAATCAGAGACCCGATTAGATCATTTTATATTTTGGTTAATATAAGAATTCAGCGAAATTCTATCACATTTGTTCAATTTACGTCGCTCCTATTTCAGATAGCTTATTGGGCTAAGCGGCATCTCAAAGCGCATGAAGTGGCGAGTAAAATGCACTATTAAACTTCTAGGGTAAGGCAATCGGAGTCCCGATTAGATCATTTTATATTTTGTTTAATATAAGATTTCAGGGAAATTCTATCACATTTGTTCAATTTACGTCGCTCCAATTTCAGATAGCGTATTGGGCTAAGCGACATCTCAAAGCGCATGAAATGACGAGTGAAATGCACTATTAAACTTCTTGGGTAGGGCGAACAGAGATCCGATTACATCATTTTATATTATGGTTAATTTAAGAATTCAGCGAAATTCTATCACATTTGTTCAACTTACGTCGCTCCTATTTCGGATAGCGTATTGGGCTAAGCGGCATCTCAAAGAGCATGAAATGGCGAATAAAATGCGCTATTAAACTTCTAGGCTAGGGCGAACAGAGACCCGATTAGATCATTTCACATTATGGCTAATAAAAGAATTCAGCGAAATTCTATCACATTTGTTCAACTTAGGTCGCTCCTATTTCAGATAGCGTATCGGGCTAAGCGGCATCTCAAAGCGCATGAAATGGCGAGTAAAATGCACTATTATACTTCTAGGGTAGGGCAAACAGAGTCCCGATTAGATCATTTTATATTATGGTTAATTTAAAAATTCAGCAAAATTCTATCACATTTGGTCAATTTACGTCGTTCCTATTTCAGATAGCGTACTGTGCTAGGCGGCATCTTAAAGCGCGCAGAATGGCGAGTAAAATGCAGTATTAAACTTCTATGATAGGGCAATCAGAGACCCGATTAGATCATTTTATATTTTGGTTAATATAAGAATTCAGCGAAATTCTATCACATTTGTCCAATTTACGTCGTTCCTATCTCAAATGGTGTTCTGGGCTAGGCGGCATCTTAAAGCCCGCGGAATGTCGAGTAAAATGCACTATTAAACTTCTATGATAGGGCAATCAGAGACCCGATTAGATCATTTTATATTTTGGTTAATATAAGAATTCAGAGAAATTCTATCACATTTGTTCAATTTACGTCGCTCCTATTTCAGAGAGCGTATTGGGCTAAGCGGCATCTCAAAGCGCATGAAATGCTGAGTGAAATGCACTATTAATCTTCTAGGGTAGGGCGAACAGAGACCCGATTAGATCATTTTACATTAAGGTTAATATAAGAATTCAGCGAAATTCTCTCACATTTGTTCAATTTACGTCGCTGATATTTCAGATAGCGTATTGGGATAAGCGGCACCTTAAATCGCATGAAATGCCGAGCAAAATGCACCATTAAACTTCTATGATAGAGCAATCAGAGACCCGATTAGATCATTTTATATGATGGTTAATATAAGAATTCCGCGAAATTCTATCACATTAGTTCAATTTACGTCGCTTCAACTTCGGATAGCGTATTGGGCTAGGCGGCACATTAAAGCGCATGAAATGACGAATAAAATGCACTATTATACTTCTATGATATGGCAATCAGAGACCCGATTTGATCATTTTAAATTATGGTTAATATAAGAATTCAGCGAAATTCTATCACATTTGTTCAATTTACGTCGCTCCTATTTCAGATGGCGTATTGGTCTAGGAGGCACCTTAGAGCGCATGAAATGACGTGTAAAATGCACTATTAAACTTCTATGATAGGGCAATCAGAGACCCGATTAGATCGTTTTAAATTATGGTTAATATAAGAATTCCGCGAAATTCTATCACATTAGTTCAATTTACGTCGCTTCAACTTCGGATAGCGTATTGGGCTAGGCGGCACATTAAAGCGCATGAAATGACGAATAAAATGCACTATTAAACTTCTATGATATGGCAATCAGAGACCCGATTTGATCATTTTAAATTATGGTTAATATAAGAATTCAGCGAAATTCTATCACATTTGTTCAATTTACGTCGCTCCTATTTCAGATGGCGTATTGGGCTAGGCGGCACCTTAGAGCGCATGAAATGACGAATAAAATGCATTATTAAACTTCTATGATATGGCAATCAGAGACCCGATTAGATCATTTTAAATTATGGTTATTATAAGAATTCGACGAAATTCTATCACATTTGTTCAATTTACGTCGCTCCTATTTCAGATGGCGTACTGGGTTAGGCGGCACCTTAAAGCCCATGAAATGGCGTGTGAAATGCACTATTAAACTTCTATGATAGGGCAATCAGAGACGCGATTAGATCGCTTTAAATTATGGTTAATATAAGAATTCTGCGTAATTCTATCACATTTGTTCAATTTACGTCGCTGCTATTTCAGAATGCGTATTGGGCGAGGCGGCACCTTAAAGCGCAGAAATGTCGAGTAAACTGCACTACTAAACTTCTCGGATAGGGCAATCAGAGACCCGATTATGTCATCATATATTATGATTAATATAAGAATTCAGCGTAATTCTATCACATTTGTTCAATTTACGTCGCTACTATTTCAGATAGTATATTGGGCTAGGCGGCATCTTAAAGCGCGTGGAATGACGAGTAAAATGCACTACTAACCTTCTATGATAGGTCAATCAGAGACCCGATTAGATCATTTTATATTATGATTAATATAAGAACTCCGCGAAATTCTACCACATTTGTTCAATTTACGTCGCTCCTATTTCAGGTAACCTATTGGGCTAAACGGCACATTAAAGCGCATGAAATGGCGAGTGAAATGCACTATTAAACTTCTATGATAAGGCAATCAGAGACCCGATTAGATGATTTTATATTATGGTTAATATAAGAATTCCGCGAAATTCTATCACATTTGTTCAATTTACGTCGCTCCTCTTTCAGATAGCGTATTGGGCTAATCGGCACCTTAAAGCCCATGAAATGGCGAGTAAAATGCACTACTAAACTTCTATGATAGCGCAATCAGAGACCCGATTAGATCATTTTAAATTATGGTTAATATAAGAATTCTTGCGTAATTCTATCACATTTGTTCAATTTACGTCGCTCCTATTTCAGATAGCGTATTGGGCGCGGCGGCATCTTAAAGCGCATGATATGTCGAGTAAAATGCACTACTAAACTTCTCGGATAGGGCAATCAGAGACCCGATTATGTCATTTTAAATTTTGGTTAATATAAGAATTCTGCGTACTTCTATCACATTTGTCAATTTATGTCGCTCCTATTTCAGATAGCGTATTGGGTTAGGCGGCACCTTAAAGGGCATGAAATGACGAGTAAAATGCACTATTAAACTTCTATGATAGGGCAATCAGAGACCCGAATATATCGTATTATATTATGGTTAATTTAAGAATTCTGCGTACTTCTATCACGCTTGTGCAACTTACGTAGCTCCAATTTCAGATAACGTATTGGGGTAGGCGGCACTTTAAAGCGCATGAAATGGCGAGTAAAATGCACTATTAAGCTTCTATGATAGAGCAACCAGCGACCCGATTAGATCATTTTATATTATGGTTAATATAAGAATTCTGCGTAATTCTATCGCATTTGTTCAATTTACGTCGCTCCTATTTCAGATAGCGTATTGGGCGAGGCGACATCTTAAAGCGCATGATATGTCGAGTAAAATGCACTACTAAACTTCTCGGATAGGGCAATCAGAGACCCGAAGAGGTCTTCTTATATTATGATTAATATAAGAATACAGCGTAATTCTATCACATTTGTTCAAATTACGTCGCTCCTATTTCAGATAGTATATTGGGCTAGGCGGCATCTTAAAGCGCGTGGAATGACGAGTAAAATGCACTCCTAACCTTCTATGATAGGGCAATCAGAGACCCGATTAGATCATTTTATATTATGGTTAATATAAGAATTCAGCGAAATTCTTTCATATTTGTCAATTTACGTCGCTCCTATTTCAGATAGTGTATTGGGCTAAGCGGCATCTTAGAGCGCATTAAATGACGTGGAAAATGCGCTATTAAACTTCTATGATAGCGCAATCAGAGACCCGATTAGATCATTTTAAATTATGGTTAATATAAGAATTCTTGCGTAATTCTATCACATTTGTTCAATTTACGGCGCTCCTATTTCAGATAGCGTATTGGGCGCGGCGGCATCTTAAAGCGCATGAAATGTCGAGTAAAATATACTACTAAACTCCTCGGATAGGACAATCAGAGACCGGATTGGGTCATCTTATATTATGATTAATATAAGAATTCAGCGTAATTCTATCACACTTGTTCAATTTACGTCGCTCCAACTTCAGATAGCGTATTGGGATAAGCGGCACCTTAAAGCGCACGAAATGCCGAGCAAAACGCACTATTAAACTTCTATGATAGAGCAATCAGAGACCCGATTAGATCATTTTATATTATGATTAATATAAGAACTCCGCGAAATTCTATCACATTTGTTCAATTTACGTCGCTGCTATTTCAGATAGCGTATTGGGCGAGGCGGCATCTTAAAGAGCATGAAATGTCGAGTAAAATGAAATATTAAACTTCTATGATAGGACAATCGGACACCCGAATAGATCGTATTATATCATGGTTAATATAAGAATTCTGCGTAATTCTATCACATTTGTTCAATTTACGTCGCTCCTATTTCAGATAGCGTATTGGGCTATGCGGCATCATAAAGCGCATGAAATGACAAGCAAAATGCACTATTAAGCTCCTATGATGGGGTAATCAGAGACCCGATTAGATCATTTTATATTATAGTTGATTTAAGAATTAAGCGAAACTTTATCACACTTGTTCAATTTACGTAGCTCCAATTTCAGCTAGCGTATTGGGCAAGGCGGCACCATAAAGCGCATGAAATGTCGAGTACAATGCACTACTAAACTTCTATGATGGGGCAATCAGAGACCCGAATAGATCATATTATACTGTGGTTAATATAAGAATTCTGCGTAATTCTATCACGTTTGTTCAGTTTACGCAGCTCCAATTTCAGATAGCGTATTGGGCTAGGTGGCATATTAAAGCGCATGAAATGTCAAGTTAAAATTCACTAGTAAACTTCTAGGGTAGGGCAAACAGAGACCCGATTAGATCATTTCATATTATGGTTAACTTAAGAATTCAGCAAAATTCTATCACATTTGTACAATTTACATCGCTCCTATTTCAGACAGCGTATTGGGCTAGGCGGCATCTCAAAGCGCGCGGAATGTCGAGTAAAATGCACTATTAAACTTCTATGATAGGGCAATCAGAGACCCGATTAGATTATTTTATATTTTGGTTAATATAAGAATTCTGCGTAATTCTATCACGATTGTTCAATTTACGTAGCTCCAATTTCAGATAGCTTATTGAGCTAAGCGGCATCTCAAAGCGCATGAAATGGCGAGTAAAATGCCCTATTATACTTCTAGGGTAGGGCAAACAGAGTCCCGATTAGATCATTTTATATTATGGTTAATTTAAGAATTCAGGAAAATTCTATCACATTTGTTCAATTTACGTCGCTCCTATTTCTGTTACCTTATTGGGCTAAGCGGCATCTAAAAGCGCATGAAATGGCGAGTACAATGCACTATTAAACTTCTAGGGTAGGGCAAACAGAGTCCCGATTAGATCATTTTATATTATAGTTAATTTAAGAATTCAGCAAAATTCTATCACATTTGTTCAATTTACGTCGTTCCTATTTCAGACAGCGTACTGTGCTAGGCGGCATCATAAAGCGCGCAGAATGGCGAGTAAAATGCACTATTAAACTTCTATGATAGGGCAATCAGAGACCCGATTAGATCATTTTATATTTTGGTTAATATAAGAATTCAGCGAAATTCTATCACATTTGTTCAATTTACGTCGTTCCTATCTCAAATAGTGTTCGGGGCTAGGCGGCATCTTAAAGCGCGCGGAATGTCGAGTAAAATGCACTATTAAACTTCTTGGGTAGGGCGAACAGAGATCCGATTACATCATTTCATATTATGGTTAATTTAAGAATTCAGCGAAATTCTATCACATTTGTTCAACTTACGTCGCTCCTATTTCAGATAGCGTATTGGGCTAAGCGGCATCTCAAAGCGCATCAAATGGCGAGTAAAATGCACTATTAAACTTCTAGGGTAGGGCAAACAGCGTCCCGATTTGATCATTTTATATTATGGTTAATTTAAGAATTCAGCAAAATTCTATCACATTTGTTCAATTTACGTCGCTCCTATTTCAGATAGCGTATTGGGCTAAGCGGCATCTCCAAGCGCATGAAATGGCGAATAGAATGCACTATTAAACTTCTAGGCTAGGGCGAACAGAGACCCGATTAGATCATTTCACATTATGGTTAATAAAAGAATTCAGCGAAATTCTATCACATTTGTTCAATTTAGGTCGCTCCTATTTCAGATAGCGTATTGGGCTAAGCGGCACCTCAAAGCGCATGAAATGGCGAGTCAAATGCATTATTAAACTTCTAGGGTAGGGCAAACAGAGTCCCGATTAGATCATTTTATATTATGGTTAATTTAAGAATTCAGCAAAATTCTATCACATTTGTTCAATTTACGTCGTTCCTATTTCAGATAGCGTACTGTGCTAGTCGGCATCTTAAAGCGCGCGGAATGGCGAGTAAAATGCACTATTAAACTTCTAGGGTAGGGCAAACAGAGACCCGATTAGATCATTTTATATTATGGTTAATTTAAGAATTCAGCGAAATTCTATCACATTTGTTCAACTTAGGTCGCTCCCATTTCAGATAGCGTATTGGGCTAACCGGCATCTCAAAGCGCTTGAAATGGCGAGTAAAATGCACTATTAAACTTCTAGGGTAGGGCAAACAGAGTCCCGATTAGATCATTTTATATTATGGTTAATTTAAGAATTCAGCAAAATTCTATCACATTTGTTCAATTTACGTCGCTCCTATTTCAGATAGCGTATTGGGCTAAGCGGCATCTCAAAGCGCATGAAATGGCGAATAGAATGCACTATTAAACTTCTAGGCTAGGGCGAACAGAGACCCGATTAGATCATTTCACATTATGGTTAATAAAAGAATTCAGCGAAATTCTATCACATTTGTTCAATTTAGGTCGCTCCTATTTCAGATAGCGTATTGGGCTAAGCGGCACCTCAAAGCGCATGAAATGGCGAGTCAAATGCATTATTAAACTTCTAGGGTAGGGCAAACAGAGTCCCGATTAGATCATTTTATATTATGGTTAATTTAAGAATTCAGCAAAATTCTATCACATTTGTTCAATTTACGTCGTTCCTATTTCAGATAGCGTACTGTGCTAGTCGGCATCTTAAAGCGCGCGGAATGGCGAGTAAAATGCACTATTAAACTTCTAGGGTAGGGCAAACAGAGACTCGATTAGATCATTTTATATTATGGTTAATTTAAGAATTCAGCGAAATTCTATCACATTTGTTCAACTTAGGTCGCTCCCATTTCAGATAGCGTATTGGGCTAACCGGCATCTCAAAGCGCTTGAAATGGCGAGTAAAATGCACTATTAAACTTCTAGGGTAGGGCAAACAGAGTCCCGATTAGATCATTTTATATTATGGTTAATTTAAGAATTCAGCAAAATTCTATCACATTTGTTCAATTTACGTCGTTCCTATTTCAGATAGCGTACTGTGCTAGTCGGCATCTTAAAGCGCGCGGAATGGCGAGTAAAATGCACTATTAAACTTCTAGGGTAGGGCAAACAGAGACCCGATTAGATCATTTTATATTATGGTTAATTTAAGAATTCAGCGAAATTCTATCACATTTGTTCAACTTAGGTCGCTCCCATTTCAGATAGCGTATTGGGCTAACCGGCATCTCAAAGCGCTTGAAATGGCGAGTAAAATGCACTATTAAACTTCTAGGGTAGGGCAAACAGAGTCCCGATTAGATCATTTTATATTATTGTTAATTTAAGAATTCAGCAAAATTCTATCACATTTGTTCAATTTACGTCGTTCCTATTTCAGATAGCGTACTGTGCTAGGCGGCATCTTAAAGCGCGCAGAATGGCGAGTAAAATGCAGTATTAAACTTCTAGGGTAGGGCAAACAGAGACCCGATTAGATCATTTTATATTAAGGTTAATTTAAGAATTCAGCGAAATTCTATCATATTTGTTCAATTTACGTCGCTCCTATTTCAGATAGCGTATTTGGCTAAGCGGCATCTCAAAGCGCATGAAATGGCGAGTATAATGTACTACTAAACTTCTAGGATAAGGCAAACAGAGACCCGATTAGATCATTTTAAATTACGGTTAATACAAGAATTCAGCGTAATTCTATCACATTTGTTCAATTTACGTCGTTCCTATCTCAAATAGTGTTCTGGGCTAGGCGGCATCTTATAGCGCGCGGAATGGCGAGTAAAATGCACTATTAAACTTCTATGATAGGGCAATCAGAGACCCGATTAGATCATTTTATATTTTGGTTAATATAAGAATTCAGCGAAATTCTATCACATTTGTTCAATTTACGTCGTTCATATCTCAAATAGTGTTCTGGGCTAGGCGGCATCTTAAAGCGCGGAATGTCGAGTAAAATGCACTATTAAGCTTCTATGATAGGGCAATCAGAGACCCGATTAGATCATTTTATATTTTGGTTAATATATGAATTCAGAGAAATTCTATCACATTTGTTCAATTTACGTCGCTCCTATTTCAGATAGCTTATTGAGCTAAGCGGCATCTCAAAGCGCATGAAATGGCGAGTAAAATGCCCTATTATACTCCTAGGGTAGGGCAAACAGAGTCCCGATTAGATCATTTTATATTATGGTTAATTTAAGAATTCAGGAAAATTCTATCACATTTGTTCAATTTACGTCGCTCCTATTTCTGTTACCTTATTGGGCTAAGCGGCATCTAAAAGCGCATGAAATGGCGAGTAAAATGCACTATTAAACTTCTAGGGTAGGGCAAACAGAGTCCCGATTAGATCATATTATATTATAGTTAATTTAAGAATTCAGCAAAATTCTATCACATTTGTTCAATTTACGTCGTTCCTATTTCAGACAGCGTACTGTGCTAGGCGGCATCTTAAAGCGCGCAGAATGGCGAGTAAAATGCACTATTAAACTTCTATGATAGGGCAAGCAGAGACCCGATTAGATCATTTTATATTTTGGTTAATATAAGAATTCAGCGAAATTCTATCACATTTGTTCAATTTACGTCGTTCCTATCTCAAATAGTGTTCGGGGCTAGGCGGCATCTTAAAGCGCGCGGAATGTCGAGTAAAATGCACTATTAAACTTCTTGGGTAGGGCGAACAGAGATCCGATTACATCATTTCATATTATGGTTAATTTAAGAATTCAGCGAAATTCTATCACATTTGTTCAACTTACGTCGCTCCTATTTCAGATAGCGTATTGGGCTAAGCGGCATCTAAAAGCGCATGAAATGGCGAGTAAAATGCACTATTAAACTTCTAGGGTAGGGCAAACAGAGTCCCGATTAGATCATTTTATATTATAGTTAATTTAAGAATTCAGCAAAATTCTATCACATTTGTTCAATTTACGTCGTTCCTATTTCAGACAGCGTACTGTGCTGGGCGGCATCTTAAAGCGCGCAGAATGGCGAGTACAATGCACTATTAAACTTCTATGATAGGGCAATCAGAGACCCGATTAGATCATTTTATATTTTGGTTAATATAAGAATTCAGCGAAATTCTATCACATTTGTTCAATTTACGTCGTTCCTATCTCAAATAGTGTTCGGGGCTAGGCGGCATCTTAAAGCGCGCGGAATGTCGAGTAAAATGCACTATTAAACTTCTTGGGTAGGGCGAACAGAGATCCGATTACATCATTTCATATTATGGTTAATTTAAGAATTCAGCGAAATTCTATCACATTTGTTCAACTTACGTCGCCCCTATTTCAGATAGCGTATTGGGCTAAGCGGCATCTCAAAGCGCATCAAATGGCGAGTAAAATGCACTATTAAACTTCTAGGGTAGGGCAAACAGAGTCCAGATTTGATCATTTTATATTATGGTTAATTTAAGAATTCAGCAAAATTCTATCACATTTGTTCAATTTACGTCGCTCCTATTTCAGATAGCGTATTGGGCTAAGCGGCATCTCAAAGCGCATGAAATGGCGAATAGAATGCACTATTAAACTTCTAGGCTAGGGCGAACAGAGACCCGATTAGATCATTTCACATTATGGTTAATAAAAGAATTCAGCGAAATTCTATCACATTTGTTCAATTTAGGTCGCTCCTATTTCAGATAGCGTATTGGGCTAAGCGGCACCTCAAAGCGCATGAAATGGCGAGTCAAATGCACTATTAAACTTCTAGGGTAGGGCAAACAGAGTCCCGATTAGATCATTTTATATTATGGTTAATTTAAGAATTCAGCAAAATTCTATCACATTTGTTCAATTTACGTCGTTCCTATTTCAGATAGCGTACTGTGCTAGTCGGCATCTTAAAGCGCGCGGAATGGCGAGTAAAATGCACTATTAAACTTCTAGGGTAGGGCAAACAGAGTCCCGATTAGATCATTTTATATTATGGTTAATTTAAGAATTCAGCAAAATTCTATCACATTTGTTCAATTTACGTCGTTCCTATTTCAGATAGCGTACTGTGCTAGTCGGCATCTTAAAGCGCGCGGAATGGCGAGTAAAATGCACTATTAAACTTCTAGGGTAGGGCAAACAGAGACCCGATTATATCATTTTATATTATGGTTAATTTAAGAATTCAGCGAAATTCTATCACATTTGTTCAACTTACGTCGCTCCTATTTCAGATAGCGTATTGGGCTAAGCGGCATCTCAAAGCGCATCAAATGGCGAGTAAAATGCACTATTAAACTTCTAGGGTAGGGCAAACAGAGTCCCGATTTGATCATTTTATATTATGGTTAATTTAAGAATTCAGCAAAATTCTATCACATTTGTTCAATTTACGTCGTTCCTATTTCAGATAGCGTACTGTGCTAGGCGGCACCTTAAAGCGCGCGGAATGGCGAGTAAAATGCACTATTAAACTTCTAGGGTAGGGCAAACAGAGACCCGATTAGATCATTTTATATTATGGTTAATTTACGAATTCAGCGAAATTCTATCACATTTGTTCAACTTAGGTCGCTCCTATTTCAGATAGCGTATTGGGCTAATCGGCATCTCAAAGCGCATGAAATGACGAGTAAAATGCACTATTAAACTTCTAGGGTAGGGCAAACAGAGTCCCGATTTGATCATTTTATATTATGGTTAATTTAAGAATTCAGCAAAATTCTATCACATTTGTTCAATTTACGTCGTTCCTATTTCAGATAGCGTACTGTGCTAGGCGGCACCTTAAAGCGCGCGGAATGGCGAGTAAAATGCACTATTAAACTTCTAGGGTAGGGCAAACAGAGACCCGATTAGATCATTTTATATTATGGTTAATTTACGAATTCAGCGAAATTCTATCACATTTGTTCAATTTACGTCGCTCCAATTTCAGGTGGCGTATTGGGCTTAGCGGCATCTTAAAGCGCACGAATTGTCGAGTAAAATGCACTATTAAACTTCTAGGGTAGGGCAAACAGAGACCCGATTAGATCATTTTATATGATGGTTAATTTAAGAATTCAGCAAAATTCTATCACATTTGTTCAATTTACGTCGCTCCTATTTCAGATAGCGAATTGGAGTAAGCGGCATCTCAAAGCGCATGAAATGTCGAGTGAAATGCACTATTACACTTCTAGGGTAGGACGAACAGAGACCCAATTAGATCATTTTATATTACGGTTAATATAAGAATTCAGCGTAATTCTATCACATTTGATCAATTTACGTCGCTCCTATATCAGATAGCGTACTCAGCTAGGCGCATCTTAAAGCGCGTGGAATTGCTAGTAAAATGCACTATTAAACTTCTATGATAGGGCAATCAGAGACCCGATTAGATCATTTTATATTACGGTTAATATAAGAATTCAGCGTAATTCTATCACATTTGTTAAATTTACGTCGCTCCTATTTCAGATAGCGTACTGGGCTAGGCGGCATCTTAAAGCGCGTGGAATGGCGAGTAAAATGCACTATTAAACTTCTAGGGTAGGGCAAACAGAGACCCGATTAGATCATTTTATATTATGGTTAATTTACGAATTCAGCGAAATTCTATCACATTTGTTCAACTTAGGTCGCTCCTATTTCAGATAGCGTATTGGGCTAAGCGGCATCTCAAAGCGCATGAAATGACGAATAAAATGCACTATTAAACTTCTAGGCTAGGGCGAACAGAGACCCGATTATATCATTTTACATTATGGTTAATAAAAGAATTCAGGGAAATCCTATCACATTTGTTCAATTTATGTCGCTCCTATTTCAGATAGCGTATTGGGCTAAGCGGCACACCAAAGAGCATGAAATGGTGAGTAAAATGCACTATTAAGCTTCTAGGGTAAGGCAAACAGAGACCCGATTAGATCATTTTATATTACGGTTAATATAAGATTTCAGCGTAATTCCATCACATTTGTTCAACTTACGTTGCTCCTATTTCAGATAGCGTACTGGGCTAGACGGCACCTTAAAGCGCGTGGAACGGCGAGTAAAATGCACTATTCAACTTCTATGATAGGGCAATCAGAGACCCGATTACATCATTTTATATTACGGTTAATATAAGAATTCAGCGTAATTCTATCACATTTGTTAAATTTACGTCGCTCCTATTTCAGATAGCGTACTGGGCTAGGCGGCATCTTAAAGCGCGTTGAATGGCGAGTAAAATGCACTATTCAACTTCTATGATAGGGCAATCAGAGACCCGATTCGATCATTTTATATTACGGTTAATACAAGAATTCAGCGTAATTCTATCACATTTGTTAAATTTACGTCGCTCCTATTTCAGATAGCGTACTGAGCTAGGCGGCATCTTAAAGCGCGTGGAATTGCGAGTAAAATGCACTATTTAACTTCTAGGGTACGGTAAACAGAGACCCGATTAGATCATTTTATATTATGGTTAATTTAAGAATTCAGCGAAATTCATTCGCATTTGTTCAATTTACGTCGCTCCTGTTTCAGATAGCGTACTGGGCTAGCCGGCATCTTAAAGCGCGTGGAATGACGAGTGAGATGCACTACTAAACTTCTAGGGTAGGGTAAACAGAGACCAGATTAGATCATTTTATATTATGTTTAATTTAAGAATTCAGCGAAATTCTATCACATTTGTTCAATTTACGTCGCTCCTATTTCAGATAGCGTATTGCGCTAAGCGGCACCTCAAAGCGCATGAAATGGCGAGTAAAATGCACTATTAAACTTGTAGGGTAGGGCAAACAGAGACCAGATTAGGTCATTTTATATTATGGTTAATTTAAGAATTCAGCGAAATTCTATCACATTTATTCAACTTACGTTGCTCCTATTTCAGATAGCGTACTGGGCTAGACGGCATCTTAAAGCGCGTTGAATGGCGAATAACATGCACTATTATACTTCTATGATAGGGCAATCAGACACCCGATTAGATCATTTTTTATTTTGTTTAATATAAGATTTCAGGGAAATTCTATCACATTTGTTCAATTTACGTCGCTCATATTTCAGATAGAGTATTGGGCTAAGCGGCAGCTCAAAGCGCATGATATGGCGAGTAAAATGCACTATTAAACTTCTAGGGTACGGTAAACAGAGACCCGATTAGATCATTTTATATTATGGTTAATTTAAGAATTCAGCGAAATCCTATCACATTTGTTCCATTTACGTCGCTCCTATTTCAGATAGCGTATTGGGCTAAGCGTCATCTCAAAGCGCATGACATGGTAAATAAAATGCACTTTTAAACTTCTAGGGTAAGGCAAACAGAGACCCGATTAGATCATTTTATATTTTGGTTAATATAAGAATTCAGCGAAATTCTATCACATTTGTTCAATTTACGTCGCTCCTATTCCAGATAGCGTATTGGGCTAAGCGGCATCTCAAAGCGCATGAAATGGCGAATCAAATGCACTATTAAACTTCTAGGCTACGACGAACAGAGACCCGATTAGATCATTTTACATTATGGTTAATGAAAGAATTCAGCGAAATTTTATCACATTTGTTCAATTTACGTCGCTCCTCTTCCAGATAGCGTATCGGGATAAGCGGCATCTCAATGCGCATGAAATGGCGAGTAAAATGCACTGTTAAACATCTAGGATAAGGCAAACAGAGACCCGATTAGATCATTTTATATTACGGTTAATATAAGAATTCAGCATAATTCTATCACATTTGTTAAACTTACGTCGCTCCTATTTCAGATAGCGTACTGAGCTAGGCGGCATCTTAAAGCGCGCGGAATGGCGAGTAAAATGCACTATTAACCTTCTATGAAAGGGCAATCAGAGACCAGATTAGATCATTTTATATTTTGGTTAATATAAGAGTTCAGCGAAATTCTATCACATTTATTCAATTTACGTCGCTCCTATTTCAGATAGCGTACTAGGCTAGGCGGAATCTCAAAGCGCATGAAATGGCGAGTAAAATGCACTATTAAACTTCTAGGGTAGGGCAAACAGAGTCCCGATTAGATCATTTTATATTATGGTTAATTTAAGAATTCAGCAAAATTCTATCACATTTGTTCAATTTACGTCGTTCCTATTTCAGATAGCGTACTGTGCTAGTCGGCATCTTAAAGCGCGCGGAATGGCGAGTAAAATGCACTATTAAACTTCTAGGGTAGGGCAAACAGAGACCCGATTATATCATTTTATATTATGGTTAATTTAAGAATTCAGCGAAATTCTATCACATTTGTTCAACTTACGTCGCTCCTATTTCAGATAGCGTATTGGGCTAAGCGGCATCTCAAAGCGCATCAAATGGCGAGTAAAATGCACTATTAAACTTCTAGGGTAGGGCAAACAGAGTCCCGATTTGATCATTTTATATTATGGTTAATTTAAGAATTCAGCAAAATTCTATCACATTTGTTCAATTTACGTCGTTCCTATTTCAGATAGCGTACTGTGCTAGGCGGCACCTTAAAGCGCGCGGAATGGCGAGTAAAATGCACTATTAAACTTCTAGGGTAGGGCAAACAGAGACCCGATTAGATCATTTTATATTATGGTTAATTTACGAATTCAGCGAAATTCTATCACATTTGTTCAACTTAGGTCGCTCCTATTTCAGATAGCGTATTGGGCTAAGCGGCATCTCAAAGCGCATGAAATGACGAGTAAAATGCACTATTAAACTTCTAGGGTAGGGCAAACAGAGTCCCGATTTGATCATTTTATATTATGGTTAATTTAAGAATTCAGCAAAATTCTATCACATTTGTTCAATTTACGTCGTTCCTATTTCAGATAGCGTACTGTGCTAGGCGGCACCTTAAAGCGCGCGGAATGGCGAGTAAAATGCACTATTAAACTTCTAGGGTAGGGCAAACAGAGACCCGATTAGATCATTTTATATTATGGTTAATTTACGAATTCAGCGAAATTCTATCACATTTGTTCAATTTACGTCGCTCCAATTTCAGGTGGCGTATTGGGCTTAGCGGCATCTTAAAGCGCACGAATTGTCGAGTAAAATGCACTATTAAACTTCTAGGGTAGGGCAAACAGAGACCCGATTAGATCATTTTATATGATGGTTAATTTAAGAATTCAGCAAAATTCTATCACATTTGTTCAATTTACGTCGCTCCTATTTCAGATAGCGAATTGGAGTAAGCGGCATCTCAAAGCGCATGAAATGTCGAGTGAAATGCACTATTACACTTCTAGGGTAGGACGAACAGAGACCCAATTAGATCATTTTATATTACGGTTAATATAAGAATTCAGCGTAATTCTATCACATTTGATCAATTTACGTCGCTCCTATATCAGATAGCGTACTCAGCTAGGCGCATCTTAAAGCGCGTGGAATTGCTAGTAAAATGCACTATTAAACTTCTATGATAGGGCAATCAGAGACCCGATTAGATCATTTTATATTACGGTTAATATAAGAATTCAGCGTAATTCTATCACATTTGTTAAATTTACGTCGCTCCTATTTCAGATAGCATACTGGGCTAGGCGGCATCTTAAAGCGCGTGGAATGGCGAGTAAAATGCACTATTAAACTTCTAGGGTAGGGCAAACAGAGACCCGATTAGATCATTTTATATTATGGTTAATTTACGAATTCAGCGAAATTCTATCACATTTGTTCAACTTAGGTCGCTCCTATTTCAGATAGCGTATTGGGCTAAGCGGCATCTCAAAGCGCATGAAATGGCGAATAAAATGCACTATTAAACTTCTAGGCTAGGGCGAACAGAGACCCGATTATATCATTTTACATTATGGTTAATAAAAGAATTCAGGGAAATCCTATCACATTTGTTCAATTTATGTCGCTCCTATTTCAGATAGCGTATTGGGCTAAGCGGCACACCAAAGAGCATGAAATGGTGAGTAAAATGCACTATTAAGCTTCTAGGGTAAGGCAAACAGAGACCCGATTAGATCATTTTATATTACGGTTAATATAAGATTTCAGCGTAATTCCATCACATTTGTTCAACTTACGTTGCTCCTATTTCAGATAGCGTACTGGGCTAGACGGCACCTTAAAGCGCGTGGAACGGCGAGTAAAATGCACTATTCAACTTCTATGATAGGGCAATCAGAGACCCGATTACATCATTTTATATTACGGTTAATATAAGAATTCAGCGTAATTCTATCACATTTGTTAAATTTACGTCGCTCCTATTTCAGATAGCGTACTGGGCTAGGCGGCATCTTAAAGCGCGTTGAATGGCGAGTAAAATGCACTATTCAACTTCTATGATAGGGCAATCAGAGACCCGATTCGATCATTTTATATTACGGTTAATACAAGAATTCAGCGTAATTCTATCACATTTGTTAAATTTACGTCGCTCCTATTTCAGATAGCGTACTGAGCTAGGCGGCATCTTAAAGCGCGTGGAATTGCGAGTAAAATGCACTATTTAACTTCTAGGGTACGGTAAACAGAGACCCGATTAGATCATTTTATATTATGGTTAATTTAAGAATTCAGCGAAATTCATTCGCATTTGTTCAATTTACGTCGCTCCTGTTTCAGATAGCGTACTGGGCTAGCCGGCATCTTAAAGCGCGTGGAATGACGAGTGAGATGCACTATTAAACTTCTAGGGTAGGGTAAACAGAGACCAGATTAGATCATTTTATATTATGTTTAATTTAAGAATTCAGCGAAATTCTATCACATTTGTTCAATTTACGTCGCTCCTATTTCAGATAGCGTATTGCGCTAAGCGGCACCTCAAAGCGCATGAAATGGCGAGTAAAATGCACTATTAAACTTGTAGGGTAGGGCAAACAGAGACCAGATTAGGTCATTTTATATTATGGTTAATTTAAGAATTCAGCGAAATTCTATCACATTTATTCAACTTACGTTGCTCCTATTTCAGATAGCGTACTGGGCTAGACGGCATCTTAAAGCGCGTTGAATGGCGAATAACATGCACTATTATACTTCTATGATAGGGCAATCAGACACCCGATTAGATCATTTTTTATTTTGTTTAATATAAGATTTCAGGGAAATTCTATCACATTTGTTCAATTTACGTCGCTCATATTTCAGATAGAGTATTGGGCTAAGCGGCAGCTCAAAGCGCATGATATGGCGAGTAAAATGCACTATTAAACTTCTAGGGTACGGTAAACAGAGACCCGATTAGATCATTTTATATTATGGTTAATTTAAGAATTCAGCGAAATCCTATCACATTTGTTCCATTTACGTCGCTCCTATTTCAGATAGCGTATTGGGCTAAGCGTCATCTCAAAGCGCATGACATGGTAAATAAAATGCACTTTTAAACTTCTAGGGTAAGGCAAACAGAGACCCGATTAGATCATTTTATATTTTGGTTAATATAAGAATTCAGCGAAATTCTATCACATTTGTTCAATTTACGTCGCTCCTATTCCAGATAGCGTATTGGGCTAAGCGGCATCTCAAAGCGCATGAAATGGCGAATCAAATGCACTATTAAACTTCTAGGCTACGACGAACAGAGACCCGATTAGATCATTTTACATTATGGTTAATGAAAGAATTCAGCGAAATTTTATCACATTTGTTCAATTTACGTCGCTCCTCTTCCAGATAGCGTATCGGGATAAGCGGCATCTCAATGCGCATGAAATGGCGAGTAAAATGCACTGTTAAACATCTAGGATAAGGCAAACAGAGACCCGATTAGATCATTTTATATTACGGTTAATATAAGAATTCAGCATAATTCTATCACATTTGTTAAACTTACGTCGCTCCTATTTCAGATAGCGTACTGAGCTAGGCGGCATCTTAAAGCGCGCGGAATGGCGAGTAAAATGCACTATTAACCTTCTATGAAAGGGCAATCAGAGACCAGATTAGATCATTTTATATTTTGGTTAATATAAGAGTTCAGCGAAATTCTATCACATTTATTCAATTTACGTCGCTCCTATTTCAGATAGCGAATTGGGCTAAGCGGCATCTCAAAGCGCATGAAATGACGAGTGAAATGCACTATTAAACTTCTAGGGTATTGCGAATAGAGACCCGATTAGATCATTTTACATTAAGGTTTATATAAGAATTCAGCGAAATCCTATCACATTTGTTCAATTTAAGTCGCTGATATTTCAGATAGCGTATTGGGCTAAGCGGCATCTCAAAGCGCAAGAAATTGCGAGTAAAATGCACTATTAAGCTGCTAGGGTAGGGCAAACAGAGACCCGATTAGATCATTTTATATTATGCTTAATTTAAGAATTCAGCCAAATTCTATCACATTTGTTCAACTTACGCCGCTCCTATTTCAGATAGCGGATTGGCCTAAGCGGCATCGCAAAGCGCATGAAATGTCGAGTAAAATGCACTATTAAACTTCTAGGGTAGGGCAAACAGAGACCCGATTAGATCATTTTATATTATGGTTAATTTAAGAATTCAGGAATGTTCTATCACATTTGTTCAATTTACGTCGCTCCCATTTCAGATAGCGTACTAGGCTAGGCGGCATCTCAAAGCGCATGAAATGGCGAGTAAAATGCACTATTATACTTCTAGGGTAGGGCAAACAGAGACCCGATTTGATCATTTTATATTATGGTTAATTTAAGAATTCAGGAATGTTCTATCACATTTGTTCAATTTACGTCGCTCCTATTTCAGATAGCGTACTAGGCTAGGCGGAATCTCAAAGCGCATGAAATGGCGAGTAAAATGCACTATTAAACTTCTAGGGTAAGGCAAACAGAGACCCGATTAGATCATTTTATATTACGGTGAATATAATATTTCAGCGTAATTCTATCACATTTGTTCAACTTACGTCGCTCCTATTTCAGATAGCGTACTGGGCTAGGCGGCAACTTAAAGCGCGTGGAATGGCGAGTAAAATGCACTATTAAACTTCTATGATAGGGGAATCAGAGACCCGATTAGATCATTTTATATTATGTTTAATTTAAGAATTCAGCAATGTTCTATCACATTTGTTCAATTTACGTCGCTCCTATTTCAGATGGCGTACTGGGATAGGCGGCATCTTAAAGCGCTTGGAATGGCGAGTAAAATGCACTATTAAACTTCTATGATAGGGGAATCAGAGACCCGATTAGATCATTTTATATTTTGGTTAATATTAGAGTTCTGCGAAATTCTTTCACATTTATTCAATTTACGTCGCTCCTACTTCAGACAGCGAATTGGGCTAAGCGGCATCTCAAAGCGCATGAAATGACGAGTGAAATGCACTATTAAACTTCTAGGGTAGGGCGAACAGAGACCCGATTAGATCATTTTACATTAAGGTTTATATAAGAATTCAGCGAAATCCTATCACATTTGTTCAATTTAAGTCGCTGATATTTCAGATAGCGTATTGGGCTAAGCGGCATCTCAAAGCGCAAGAAATGGCGAGTAAAATGCACTATTAAACGTCTAGGGTAAGGCAAACAGAGACCCGATTAGATCATTTTATATTACGGTTTATATAAGAATTCTGCGTAATTCTGTCACATTTGTTCAACTTACGTAGCTACTATTTCAGATAGCGTCCTGTGCTAGGCGGCATCTTAAAGCGCGTGGATTGGCGAGTAAAATGTACTATTAAACTTCTATGATAGGGCAATCAGAGACCAGATTAGATCATTTTATATTTTGGTTAATATAAGTGTTCAGCGAATTTCTATCACATTTATTCAATTTACGTCGCTCCTATTTCAGATAGCGAATTGGGCTAAGCGGCATCTCAAAGCGCATGAAATGACGAGAGAAATGCACTATTAAGCTTCTAGGGTATTGCGAACAGAGACCCGATTAGATCATTTTACATTGAGGTTATTATAAGAATTCAGGGAAATTCTATCACATTTGTTCAATTTACGTCGCTCCTATTTCAGATAGCGTATTCGGCTAAGCGGCACCTCAAAGCGCATGAAATGGCGAGTAAAATGCACGATTAAACTTCTAGGGTATTGCGAACAGAGACCCGATTAGATCATTTTACATTAAGGTTAATATAAGAATGCAGCGAAATCCTATCACATTTGCTAAATTTACGTCGCTCCTATTTCAGATAGCGTATTGGTCTAAGCGGCATCTCAAAGCGCATGAAATGGCGAGTAAAATGCACTATTATACTTCTAGGGTAGGGCAAACAGTACCCGACTTGATCATTTTATATTATGGTTAATTTAAGGATTCAGGAATGTTCTATCACATTTGTTCAATTTACGTCGCTCCTATTTCAGATAGCGTACTAGGCTAGGCGGCATCTCAAAGCGCATGAAATGGCGAGTAAAATGCACTATTAAACTTCTAGGGTAAGGCAAACAGAGACCCGATTAGATCATTTTATATTACGGTGAATATAATATTTCAGCGTAATTCTATCACATTTGTTCAACTTACGTCGCTCCTATTTCAGATAGCGTACTGGGCTTGTCGGCATCTTAAAGCGCGTGGAATGGCGAGTAAAATGCACTATTTAACTTCTATGATAGGGCAATCAGAGACCCGATGAGATCATTTTATATTTTGGTTAATACAAGAATTCAGCGAAATACTATCACATTTGTTCAATTTACGTCGCTCCTATTTCAGATAGCGTATTGGGCTAAGCGGCACCTCAAAGCGCATGAAATGGCGAGTAAAATGCACTATTAAACTTCTAGGGTACTGTAAACAGAGACCCGATTAGATCATTTTACATTATGGTTAATTTAAGAATTCAGCGAAATTCAATCACATTTGTGGAATTTACGTCGCTCCTGTTTCAGATAGCGAATTGGACTAAGCGGCATCTCAAAGCGCATGAAATGTCGAGTAAAATGCACTATTAAACTTCTAGGGTAGGACGAACAGAGACCCAATTAGATCATTTTATATTACGGTTAATATAAGAATTCAGCGTAATTCTATCACATTTGTTCAACTTACGTCGCTTCTATTTCAGATAGCGTACTGAGCTAGGCGGCATATTAAAGCGCGTGGAATGGCTAGTAAAATGCACTATTAAACTTCTATGATAGGGCAATCAGAGACCCGATTAGATCATTTTATATTTTGGTTAATATAAGGATTCAGCGAAATTCTATCACATTTGTCCAACTTACGTCGCTCCTATTTCAGATAGCGTATTGGGCTAAGTGGCATCTCAAAGCGCATGAAATGACGAGTTAAATGCACTATTAAACTTCTAGGGTAGGGCGAACAGAGACCCGATTAGATCATTTTACATTAAGGTTATAAGAATTCAGGGAAATTCTATCACATTTGTTCAATTTACGTCGCTCCTATTTCAGATAGCATACTGGGCTAAGCGGCATCTCAAAGCGCATGAAACGCGAGTGAAATGCACTATTAAACTTCTAGGCTACGGCGAACAGAGACACGATTAGATCATTTTACATTATGGTTAATAAAAGAATTCAGCGAAATTCTATCACATTTGTTCAATTTACATCGCTCCTATTTCACATAGCGTACTGCGCTAAGCGGCATCTCAATGCGCATGACATGGCGAGAAAATGCACTATTAAACTTCTATGGTAGGGCAAACGGAGACCCGATTAGATCATTTCATATTATGGTTAATTTAAGAATTCAGCAAAATTCTATCGCATTTGTTCAATTTACGTCGTTCCTCTTTCAGATAGCGTACTGGGCTAGGCGGCATCTTAAAGCGCGTGGTATGGCGAGTGAAATGCACTATTAAACTTCTAGGGTAGGGCAAACAGAGACCCGATTAGATCATTTTATATTATGGCTAATTGAAGAATTCAGCAAAATTCTATCACATTTGTTCAATTTACGTCGCTCCTATTTCAGATAGCGTACTCGGCTTGGCGGCATCTCAAAGCGCATGAAATGGCGAGTAAAATGCACTATTAAACTTCTAGGGTAAGGCAAACAGAGACCCGTTTACATCATTATATATTACGGTTAATATAAGAATTCAGCGTAATTCTATCACATTTGTTCAACTCACGTCGCTCCTATTTCAGATAGCATGCTGGCCTAGGCGGCATCTTAAAGCGCGTGGAAGGGCGAGTAAAATGCGCTACTAAACGTCTATGATAGGGCAATCAGAGTCCCGATTAGATCATTTTATATTTTGTTTAATATAAGATTTCAGGGAAATTCTATCACATTTGTTCAATTTACGTCGCTCCTATTTCAAATAGCGTATTGGGCTCCGCGGCACCTTAAAGCGCATGAAATGACGAGTAAAATGCAATATTATACTTCTATGATAGGACAATCAGAGACCCGAAGAGATCGTATTATATTATGGTTAATATAAGGATTCTGAGTAATTCTGTCACGTTTGTTCAATTTACGTAGCTCCAATTTCAGATAGCGTATTGGGCTAGGTGTCACCTTAAAGCGCATGAAATGCCGAGTAAAATGCACTACTAACTTCTCGGATAGGGCAATCAGAGACCCGATTAGGGCATCTTATATTATGGTTAATATAAGAATTCAGTGAAATTTTATCACATTTGTTGAATTTACGTCGCCCCTATTTCAGATAGCGTATTGGGCAAGGTGGCATCTTAAAGCGCATGACATGGCGAGTAAAATGGACTGTTAAACTTCTAGAGTAGGGCAAACAGTGACCCGATTATATCATTTTATATTATGGTTGATTTAAGAATTCAGCGAAATTCTATCACATTTGTTCAATTTACGTCGCTCCTATTTCAGATAGCGTATCGGGCTAGGCGGCACCTTAAGGCGCACGAAATGACGAGTAAAATGCACTATTAACCTTCTATGATAGGGCAATCAAAGACCCGATTATATCATTCTATGTTATGGTTAATATAAGAATTCTGGGTAATTCTTTCACATTTGTTCAATTTATGTCGCTCCTATTTCACATAGCGTATTGGGCTCGGCGGCACCTTAAAGCGCATGAAATGGCGAATAAAATGCACTATTAAACTTCTATGCTAGGGCGAACAGAGACCCGATTAGTTCATTTTATATTACGGTTAATATAAGAATTCAGCGAAATTCTATCACATTTGTTCAGTTGACGTCGCTCCTATTTCAGATAGCTTATTGGGCTAAGCGGCACCTTATAGCGCATGAAATGACGAGTAACATGCACTATTAATCTTCTATGATAGGGCAATCAGAGACCCGATTAGATCATTTTATATTACGGTTAATATAAGAATTCGCGTAATTCTATCACATTTGTTCAATTTACGTCGCTCCTATTTCAGATAGTGTGTTGGGCTAAGCGGCACCTTAAAGCGCATGATATGACGAGTAAAATGCACTATTAAACTTCTATGATAGGGCAATCAGAGACCTGATTAGATCAGCTTATATTATTGTTAATATAAGAATTCAGCGTAAGTTTATCACATTTGTTCAATTTACGTCGCCCCAAATTCAGATAGCGTATTGGGCTAGGTTGCATCTTAAAGCGCATGAAATGTCGAGTAAAATGCACTATTAAACTTCTAGGGTAGGGTAATCAGAGACCCGATTAGGTCATCTTATATTATGGTTAATATAAGAATTCAGCGAAATTCTATCACATTTGTTCAATTTACGTCGCTCCTATTTCAGATGGCGTATTTGGCTAAGCGGCACCATAAAGCGCATGAAATGTCGAGTAGAATTCACTATTAAACTTCTATGATAGGGCAACCAGAGACACGATTAGATCATTTTATATTATTGTTAATATAAGAATTCAACGTAATTTTATGACATTTGTTCAATTTACGTCGCCCCTATTTCAGATAGCGTATTGGGCTAGGTGGCATCTTAAAGCGCATGAAATGACGAGTAAAATGCACAATTAAACTTCTATGATAGGGTAATCAGAGACCCGAATAGATCGCATTATATTGTGGTTAATATAAGAATTCTGCGTAATTCTATCACGTATGTTCAATTTACGTAGCTCCAATTTCAGATAGAGCATTGGACTAGGCGGCATCTTAAAGGGCATGAAATTTCGAGTGAAATGCACAATTAAACTTCTAGGGTAGGGCAAAGAGAGACCTGATTAGATCATTTTATAATATTGTTAATATAAGAATTCAACGTAATTTTATCACATTTGTTCAGTTTATATCGCTCCTATTTCAGATAGCGTATTGGGCTAGGCGTCATCTTAAAGCGCATGAAATGTCGAGTAAAATGCACTATTAAACTTCTAGGGTAGGGCAAACAGGGACCCGATTAGTTCATTTTATATTATGGTTAATTTAAGAATTTAGCGAAATTCTATCACATTTGATCAATTTACGCCGCCACTATTTCAAATAGCGCACTGGGCTAGGCGGCATCTCAAAGCGCGTGGAATGACGAGTAAAATGCACTACTAACTTTCTATGATAGGGCAATCAAAGACCCGATTATATCATTCTATATTATGGTTAATATAAGAATTCTGGGTAATTCTATCACATTTGTTCAACTTGTGTCGCTCCTATTTCAGATAGCGTAGTGGGCTAGGCGGCACCTTAAAGCGCATGACTTGACGAGAAAAAAGCACTCCTAGACTTCTCGGGTAGGGCAATGAGAGATCCGATTAGGTCATCTTATATTATGGTTAATATATGAATTCAGCGAAATTCTATCACATTTGTTCAATTTACGTCGCTCCTATTTCAGATGGCGTATTTGGCTAAGCGGCACCATAAAGCGCATGAAATGTCGAGTAAAATTCACTATTAAACTTCTATGATAGGGCAACCAGAGACACGATTAGATCATTTTATATTATTGTTAATATAAGAATTCAACGTAATTTTATCACATTTGTTCAATTTATATCGCTCCTATTTCAGATAGCATATTGGTCTAGGCGGCACCATAAAGCGCGTGAAATGACGAGCAAAATGCACTATTAAACTTCTATGATAGGGCAATCAGAGAACCGAATAGTTGGTATTATATTTTGGTTAATATAAGAATTCTGCGTAATTCTAACTCGTTTGTTCAATTTACGTAGCTCCAATTTCAGATAGAGCATTGGACTAGGCGGCATCGTAAAGCGCATGAAATGTCGAGTAAAATGCACAATTAAACTTCTAGGGTAGGGCAAAGATAGACCCGATTAGGTCATCTTATATTATGGTTAATATAAGAATTCAGCGAAATTCTATCACATTTGTTCAATTTACGTCGCTCCTATTTCAGATAGCGCACTGGGCTAGGCGGCATCTGAAAGCGCGTGGAATGACGCAGAATTCTGCGTAATTCTATCACATTTGTTCCATTTATGTCGCTCCTATTTCAGATAGCGAATTGGGCTAGGCAGCACCTTAAAGCGCATGAAATGACGAGTAAGATGCACTATTGAGCTTCTATGATAGGGTAATCAGAGACCCGACTAGATCATTTTATATTATGGTTGATTTAAGAATTAAGCGAGACGTTATCACACTTGTTCAATTTACGTAGCTCCAATTTCAGATAGCGTATTGGGCCAGGCGGCACCATAAAGCGCATGAAATGACGAGTAAAATGCACTATTAAACTTCTATGATAGGGTAATCAGGGACCTGATTAGATCATTTTATATTATGGTCAATATAAGAATTCTGCGAAATTCTATCACATTTGTTCAATTTACGTCGCTGCTATTTCTGATAGCGTATCGGGCTATGTGGCATCTTAAAGCGCATGAAATGTCGAGTAAAATGCACTATTAAACTTCTAGGGTAGGGTAATCAGAGACCCGATTAGTTCATTTTCCATTATGGTTTATTTAAGAATTCAGCGAAACTCTATCACACTTGTTCAATTTACGTAGCTCCAATTTCAGATAGCGTATTGGGCTAGTATGCGCCTTAAAAGCGCATGAAATGACGAGTAAAATGCACTATTAAACTTCTATGATAGGGCAATCAGAGACCCGAATAGATCGTATTATATTATGGTTAATATAAGAATTCTGCGTAATTCTATCACACTTGTTCAATTTACGTAGCTCCAATTTCAGATAGCGTATTGGGCCAGGCGGCACCTTAAAGCGCATGAAATGACGAGTCAAATGCACTATTAAACTTCAATGATAGGGCAATCAGAGAACCGAATAGTTCGTATTATATTTTGGTTAATATAAGAATTCTGCGTAATTCTAACTCGTTTGTTCAATTTACGTAGCTCCAATTTCAGATATCGCATTGGACTAGGCGGCATCTTAAAGCGCATGAAATGTCGAGAAAAATGCACTGCTAAACTTCTCGGATAGGGCTAAGAGAGTCCCGATTAGGTCATCTTATATTATGGTTAATATAAGAATTCAGCGAAATTTTATCACATTTGTTCAATTTACGTCGCCCCGATTTCAGATTGCGTATTGGTCTAGGAGGCACCCTAAAGCGCATGAAATGTCGAGTGGAATGCACAATTAAACTTCTAGGGTAGGGCAAACAGAGACCCGATTAGGTCATTTTATATTATGGTTAATTTAAGAATACAGCGTAATTCTATCACATTTGTTCAATTTACGTCGCTCCTATTTCAGATAGCGTATTGGGCTAGGTGGCATCTTAAAGCGCGTGGAATGTCGAGTAAAATGCACTACTAACCTTCTATGATAGGGCAATCAAATACCCGAGTAGATCATTCTATATTATGGTTAATACAAGAATTCTGCGTAATTCTACCACATTTGTTCAATTTGTGTCGCTCCTATTTTAGATAGCGTAGTGGGCTAGGCGGCACCTTAAAGCGCATGACATGACGAGAAAAATGCACTGCTAGACTTGTCGGGTAGGGCAATCAGAGACCCGATTAGGTCATCTTTTATTATGGTTAATTTAAGAATTCAGCGAAATTCTATCACATTTGTTCAATTTACGTCGCTCCTATTTCAGATAGCGTACTGGGCTAGCCGGCACCTTAAAGCGCTTGATATGACGAGTAAAATGCACTATTAAACTTCTATGATAGGGCAATCAGAGACCGAATAGATCATATTATATTAGGGTTAATATAAGAATTCTACGTAATTCCATCACGTTTGTTCAATTTACGTAGCTCCTATTTCAGATAGCGTATTGGGCTAGGCGGCACCTTAAATCGCATGAAATGACGAGTAAAATGCACTATCAAACTTCTATGATAGGGCAATCAGAGAACCGAATAGATCGTATTATATTATGGTTAATATAAGAATTCTGCGTAATTCTATCACGTTTGTTCAATTTACCTAGCTCCAATTTCAGATAGCGTATTGGGCTAGGTGGCATCTTAAAGCGCATGAAATGTCGAGTGAAATGCACTACTAAACTTCTAGGGTAGGGCAAACAGAGACCCGATTAGACCATTTTCCATTATGGTTTATTTAAGAATTCAGCGAAACTCTGTCACACTTGTTCAATTTACGTAGCTCCAATTTCAGATAGCGTACTGGGCTAGTATGCACCTTAAAAGCGCATGAAATGTCGAGTAAAATGCACTATTAAACTTCTAGGGTAGGGCAAACAGAGACCCGATTAGTTCATTTTATGTTATGGTCAATATAAGAATTCTGCGAAATTCTATCACATTTGTTCAATTTACGTCGCTGCTATTTCTGATAGCGTATCGGGCTATGTGGCATCTTAAAGCGCATGAAATGTCGAGTAAAATGCACTATTAAACTTCTAGGGTAGGGTAATCAGAAACCGGATTAGGTCATCTTATATTATGGTTAATATAAGAATTCAGCGAAATTCTATCACATTTGTTCAATTTACGTCGCTCCTATTTCAGATGGCGTATTTGGCTAAGCGGCACCATAAAGCGCATGAAATGTCGAGTAAAATGCACTATTAAACTTCTATGATAGGGCAACCAGAGACACGATTAGATCATTTTATATTATTGTTAATATAAGAATTCAACGTAATTTTATCACATTTGTTCAATTTACGTCGCCCCAATTTCAGATAGCGTATTGGGCTAGGTGGCATCTTAAAGCGCATGAAATGTCGAGTAAAATGCACTATTAAACTTCTATGATAGGGCAACCAGAGACACGATTAGATCATTTTATATTATTGTTAATATAAGAATTCAGCGTAATTTTATCACATTTGTTCAATTTACGTCGCCCAATTTCAGATAGCGTATTGGGCTAGGTGGCACCTTAAAGCGCATGAAATGTCGAGTAAAATGCACTATTAAACTTCTAGGGTAGGGTAATCAGAGACCCGATTAGGTCATCTTATATTATGGTTAATATAAGAATTCAGCGAAATTCTATCACATTTGTTCAATTTACGTCGCTCCTATTTCAGATAGCGTATTGGGCCAGGCGGCACCTTAAAGCGCATGAAATGACGAGTAAAATGCACTATTAAACTTCTATGATAGGGCAATCCGAGCCCCGAATTGATCGTATTATATTATGGTTAATATAAGAATTCAACGTAATTTTATCACATTTGTTCAATTTACGTCGTCCCTATTTCAGATAGCGTATTGGGCTATGTGGCACCTTAAAGCGCATGATGTGTCGAGTAAAATGCACTATTAAACTTCTAGGGTAGGGCAAACAGAGACCCGCTTAGGTCATTTTATATTATGGTTAATTTAAGATTTCAGCGAAATTCTATCACGTTTGTTCAATTTACGACGCTCCTATTTCGGATAGCGTATTGAGCCAGGCGGCACCTTAAAGCGCATGAAGTGACGAGTAAAATGCACTATTAAACTTCTATGATAGGGCAATCCGAGCCCCGAATTGATCGTATTATATTATGGTTAATATAAGAATTCAACGTAATTTTATCACATTTGTTCAATTTACGTCGCCCCAATTTCAGATAGCGCATTGGGCTATGTGGCATCTTAAAGCGCATGGAATGAAGAGTAAAATGCGCTATTAAACTTCTAGGGTAGGGCAAACAGAGACCAGATTAGTTCATTTTATGTTATGGTTAATTTAAGAATTCAGCGAAATTCTATCACATTTCTTGAATTTGTGCCGCTCCTATTTCAGATAGCGTAGTGGGCTAGGCGGCACCTTAAAGCGCATGACATGACGAGTAAAATGCTCTGCTAGACTTGTCGGGTAGGGCAATCTGAGACCCGATTAGGTCATCTTTTATTATGGTTAATTTAAGAATTCAGCGAAATTCTATCACATTTGTTCAATTTACGTCGCTCCTATTTCAGATAGCGTATTGGGCTAGCCGGCACCTTAAAGCGCATGAAATGACGAGTAAAATGCACTATTAAACTTCAATGATAGGGCAATCAGAGACCGAGTAGATCATATTATATTATGGTTAATATAAGAATTGTACGTAATTCCATCACGTTTGTTCAATTTACGTAGCTCCAATTTCAGATAGCGTATTGGGCTAGGCGGCACCTTAGAGCGTGTGAAATGACGAGTAAAATGCACTATTAAACTTCTATGATAAGCCGATCAGAGACCCGAATAGATCATTTTATATTATGGTTAATATAAGAATTCTGCGTAATTCTATCACGTTTGTTCAATTTACGTCGCTCCTACTTCAGATAGCGTATTGGGCTAAGCGGCATCTTAAAACTCATGAAATGTCGAGTAAAATGCACTACAAAACTTCTAGGATAGGGCAATCAGAGACCCGCTTAGATCATCTTATATTATGATAAATATAAGGATTCAGTGTAATTCTATCACATTTGTTCTATTTACGACGCTCCGATTTCAGATAGCGTATTCGACTAAACGGCACCATAATGCGCATGAAATGGCGAGTAAAATGCACTATTAAACTTCTATGATAGAGCAATCAGAGACCGAATAGATCATATTATATTATGGTTAATATAAGAATTCTACGTAATTCCATCACGTTTGTTCAATTTACGTAGCTCCAATTTCAGATAGCGTATTGGGCTAGGCGGCACCTTAAATCGCATGAAATGACGAGTAAAATGCACTATCAAACTTCTATGATAGGGCAATCAGAGAACCGAATAGATCGTATTATATTATGGTTAATATAAGAATTCTGCGTAATTCTATCACGTTTGTTCAATTTACGTAGCTCCAATTTCAGATAGCGTATTGGGCTAGGTGGCATCTTAAAGCACATGAAATGTCGAGTAAAATGCACTACTAAACTTCTAGGGTAGGGCAAACAGAGACCCGATTAGACCATTTTCCATTATGGTTTATTTAAGAATTCAGCGAAACTCTATCACACTTGTTCAATTTACGTAGCTCCTATTTCAGATAGCGTATAGGGCTAGTATGCACCTTAAAAGCGCATGAAATGTCGAGTAAAATGCACTATTAAACTTCTAGGGTAGGGCAAACAGAGACCCGATTAGTTCATTTTATGTTATGGTTAATATAAGAATTCAGCGAAATTCTATCACATTTGTTCAATTTACGTCGCTCCTATTTCAGATGGCGTATTTGGCTAAGCGGCACCATGAAGCGCATGAAATGTCGAGTAAAATGCACTATTAAACTTCTATGATAGGGCAACCAGAGACACGATTAGATCATTTTATATTATTGTTAATATAAGAATTCAACGTAATTTTATCACATTTGTTCAATTTACGTCGCCCCAATTTCAGATAGCGTATTGGGCTAGGTGGCATCTTAAAGCGCATGAAATGTCGAGTAAAATGCACTATTAAACTTCTAGGGTAGGGTAATCAGAGACCCGATTAGGTCATCTTATATTATGGTTAATAAAAGAATTCAGCGAAATTCTATCACATTTGTTCAATTTACGTCGCTCCTATTTCAGATAGCGTATTGGGCTAGTATGCACCTTAAAAGCGCATGAAATGTCGAGTAAAATGCACTATTAAACTTCTAGGGTAGGGCAAACAGAGACCCGATTAGTTCATTTTATGTTATGGTCAATATAAGAATTCTTCGAAATTCTATCACATTTGTTCAATTTACGTCACTGCTATTTCTGATAGCGTATCGGGCTATGTGGCATCTTAAAGCGCATGAAATGTCGAGTAAAATGCACTATTAAACTTCTAGGGTAGGGCAACCAGAGACACGATTAGATCATTTTATAATATTGTTAATATAAGAATTCAACGTAATTTTATCACATTTGTTCAAATTACGTCGCCCCAATTTCAGATAGCGTATTGGGCCAGGCGGCACCTTAAAGCGCATGAAATGTCGAGTAAAATGCACTATTAAACTTCTATGATAGGGCAAACCGAGCCCCGAATTGATCGTATTTTATTATGGTTAATATAAGAACTCAACGTAATTTTATCACATTTGCTCAATTTACGTCGCTCCTATTTCAGATAGCGTATTGGGCTATGTGGCATCTTAAATCGCATCGAATGACGAGTAAAATGCACTATTAAACTTCTAGGGTAGAGCAAACAGAGACCCGATTAGATCATTTTATATTATGGTTAATTTAAGAATTCAGCGAAATTCTATCACATTTGTTCAATTTACGTCGCTCCTATTTCAGATAGCGTATTGGGCTAGTATGCACCTTAGAAGCGCATGAAATGTCGAGTAAAATGCACTATTAAACTTCTAGGGTAGGGCAAACAGAGACCCGATTAGTTCATTTTATGTTATGGTCAATATAAGAATTCTTCGAAATTCTATCACATTTGTTCAATTTACGTCGCTGCTATTTCTGATAGCGTATCGGGCTATGTGGCATCTTAAAGCGCATGAAATGTCGAGTAAAATGCACTATTAAACTTCTAGGGTAGGGCAACCAGAGACACGATTAGATCATTTTATAATATTGTTAATATAAGAATTCAACGTAATTTTATCACATTTGTTCAATTTACGTCGCCCCAATTTCAGATAGCGTATTGGGCCAGGCGGCACCTTAAAGCGCATGAAATGTCGAGTAAAATGCACTATTAAACTTCTATGATAGGGCAAACCGAGCCCCGAATTGATCGTATTATATTATGGTTAATATAAGAACTCAACGTAATTTTATCACATTTGCTCAATTTACGTCGCTCCTATTTCAGATAGCGTATTGGGCTATGCGGCATCTTAAATCGCATCGAATGACGAGTAAAATGCACTATTAAACTTCTAGGGTAGAGCAAACAGAGACCCGATTAGATCATTTTATATTATGGTTAATTTAAGAATTCAGCGAAATTCTATCACATTTGTTCAATTTACGTCGCTCCTATTTCAGATAGCGTATTGGGCAAAGCGGCACCTTAAAGCGCATGAACTGACGAGTACAATGCACTATTAAACTTCTATGATAGGGCAATCAGAGACCCGATTAGATCATTTTATAATATTGTTAATATAAGAATTCAACGTAATTTTATCACGTTTGTTCAATTTATATCGCTCCTATTTCAGATAGCGTATTGGTCTAGGCGGCACCTTAAAGCGCGTGAAATGACGAGTAAAATGCACTATTAAACTTCTATGATAGGGCAATCAGAGTATCGAATAGATAGTATTATATTTTGGTTAATATAAGAATTCTGCGTAATTCTATCACGTTTGTTCAATTTACGTAGCTCCAATTTCAGATAGGGCATTGGACTAGGCGGTATCTTAAAGCGCATGAAATGTCGAGTAAAATGCACAATTAAACTTCTAGGGTAGGGCAAACAGAGACCCGATTACATCATTTTATATTATGGTTAATTTAAGAATACAGCGAAATTTTATCCCATTTGTTCAATTTACGTCTCCCCGATTTCAGATTGCGTATTGGGCTAGGAGGCATCTTAAGGCGCATGAAATGTCGAGTAAAATGCACAATTAAACTGCTAGGGTAGGGCAATCAGAGACCCGATTAGGTCATCTTATATTATGGTTAATATAAGAATTCAGCGAAATTCCATCACATTTGTTCAATTTACGTCGCTGCTATTTCTGATAGCGTATCGGGCTATGTGGCATCTTAAAGCGCATGAAATGTCGAGTAAAATGCACTATTAAACTTCTAGGGTAGGGCAAACAGAGACCCGATTACATCATTTTATATTATGGTTAATTTAAGAATACAGCGAAATTTTATCCCATTTGTTCAATTTACGTCTCCCCGATTTCAGATTGCGTATTGGGCTAGGAGGCATCTTAAGGCGCATGAAATGTCGAGTAAAATGCACAATTAAACTGCTAGGGTAGGGCAATCAGAGACCCGATTAGGTCATCTTATATTATGGTTAATATAAGAATTCAGCGAAATTCCATCACATTTGTTCAATTTACGTCGCTGCTATTTCTGATAGCGTATCGGGCTATGTGGCATCTTAAAGCGCATGAAATGTCGAGTAAAATGCACTATTAAACTTCTAGGGTAGGGTAATCAGAGACCCGATTAGGTCATCTTATATTATGGTTAATATAAGAATTCAGCGAAATTCTATCACATTTGTTCAATTTACGTCGCTCCTATTTCAGATGGCGTATTTGGCTAAGCGGCACCATAAAGCGCATGTAATGTCGAGTAAAATGCACTATTAAACTTCTATGATAGGGCAACCAGAGACACGATTAGATCATTTTATATTATTGTTAATATAAGAATTCAACGTAATTTTATCACATTTGTTCAATTTACGTCGCCCCAATTTCAGATAGCGTATTGGGCTAGGTGGCATCTTAAAGCGCATGAAATGTCGAGTAAAATGCACTATTAAACTTCTAGGGTAGGGTAATCAGAGACCCGATTAGGTCATCTTATATTATGGTTAATATAAGAATTCAGCGAAATTCTATCACATTTGTTCAATTTACGTCGCTCCTATTTCAGATAGCGTGTTGGGCCAGGCGGCACCTTAAAGCGCATGAAATGACGAGTAAAACTCACTAGTAAACTTCTATGATAGGGCAATCAGAGAACCGAATAGATCGTATTATATTATGGTTAATATATGAATTTTGCGTAATTCTATCACGTTTGTTCAATTTACGTAGCTCCAATTTCAGGCACCGCATTGGACTAGGCGGCATCTTAAAGCGCATGAAATGTCGAGTAAAATGCACTACTAAACTTCTAGGGTAGGGCAAACAGAGACCCGATTAGTTCATTTTCCATTATGGTGTATTTAAGAATTCAGCGAAACTTTATCACACTTGTTCAATTTACGTAGCTCCAATTTCAGATAGCATATTGGGCTAGTATGCACCTTAAAAGCGCATGAAATGACGAGTAAAATGCACTATCAAACTTCTGTGATAGGGCAATCAGAGACCCGAATAGATCGTATTATATTATGGTTAATATAAGAATTCTGCGTAATTCTATCACATTTGTTCAATTTATGTCGCTCCTATTTCAGATAGCGAATTGGGCTAGGCAGCACCTTAAAGCGCACGAAGTGGCGAGTAAAACGCACTATTACACTTCTAGGGTAGGGCAAACAGAGACCCGATTAGATCATTTTATATTATGGTTAATATAAGAATGCTGCGTAATTCTATCACGTTTGTTCAATTTACGTAGCTCCAATTTCAGAAAGCGTATTGGGCTAGGCGGCATCATAAAGCGCATGAAATGACGAGTAAGATGCACTATTGAGCTTCTATGATAGAGTAATCAGAGACCCGAGTAGATCATTTTATATTATGGTTGATTTAAGAATTAAGCGAGACGTTATCACACTTGTTCAATTTACGTAGCTCCAATTTCAGATAGCGTATTGGGCTAGGCGGCACCATAAAGCGCATGAAATGACGAGTAAAATGCACTATTAAACTTCTATGATAGGGCAACCAGAGACACGATTAGATCATTTTATATTATTGTTAATATAAGAATTCAGCGTAATTTTATCACATTTGTTCAATTTACGTCGCCCCAATTTCAGATAGCGTATTGGGCTAGGTGGCATCTTAAAGCGCATGAAATGTCGAGTAAAATGCACTATTAAACTTCTAGGGTAGGGTAATCAGAGACCCGATTAGGTCATCTTATATTATGGTTAATATAAGAATTCAGCGAAATTCTATCACATTTGTTCAATTTACGTCGCTCCTATTTCAGATAGCATATTGGGCCAGGCGGCACCTTAAAGCGCATGAAATGACGAGTAAAATGCACTATTAAACTTCTATGATAGGGCAATCCGAGACCCGACTTGATCGTATAATATTATGGTTAATATAAGAATTCAACGTAATTTTATCACATTTGTTCAATTTACGTCGCCCCAATTTCAGATAGGGTATTGTGCTAGGTGGCATCTTAAAGCGCATGAAATGTCGAGGAAAATGCACTATTAAACTTCTTGGGTAGGGTAATCAGAGACCCGATTAGGTCATCTTATATTATGGTTAATATAAGAATTCAGCGAAATTCTATCACATTTGTTCAATTTACGTCGCTCCTATTTCAGATAGCGTATTGGGCCAGGCGGCACCTTAAAGCGCATGAAATGACGAGTAAAATGCACTATTAAACTTCTATGATACGGCAATCCGAGCCCAGAATTGATCGTATTATATTATGGTTAATATAAGAATTCAACGTAATTTTATCACATTTGTTCAATTTGCGTCGCTCCTATTTCAGATAGCGTATTGGGCTAGCCGGCACCTTAAAGCGCATGAAATGACGAGTAAAATGCACTATTAAACTTCTATGATAGGGCAATCAGAGACCGAATAGATCATATTATATTATGGTTAATATAAGAATTCTACGTAATTCCATCACGTTTGTTCAATTTACGTAGCTCCAATTTCAGATAGCGTACTGGGCTAGGCGGCACCTTAGAGCGTGTGAAATGACGAGTAAAATGCACTATTAAACTTCTATGATAGGGCAATCAGAGACCGAATAGATCATATTATATTATGGTTAATATAAGAATTCTACGTAATTCCATCACGTTTGTTCAATTTACGTAGCTCCAATTTCAGATAGCGTATTGGGCTAGGCGGCACCTTAAATCGCATGATATGACGAGTAAAATGCACTATCAAACTTCTATGATAGGGCAATCAGAGAACCGAATAGATCGTATTATATTATGGTTAATATAAGAATTCTGCGTAATTCTATCACGTTTGTTCAATTTACGTAGCTCCAATTTCAGATAGCGTATTGGGCTAGGTGGCATCTTAAAGCGCATGAAATGTCGAGTAAAATGCACTACTAAACTTCTAGGGTAGGGCAAACAGAGACCCGATTAGACCATTTTCCATTATGGTTTATTTAAGAATTCAGCGAAACTCTATCACACTTGTTCAATTTACGTAGCTCCTATTTCAGATAGCGTATTGGGCTAGTATGCACCTTAAAAGCGCATGAAATGTCGAGTAAAATGCACTATTAAACTTCTAGGGTAGGGCAAACAGAGACCCGATTAGTTCATTTTATGTTATGGTTAATATAAGAATTCAGCGAAATTATATCACATTTGTTCAATTTACGTCGCTCCTATTTCAGATGGCGTATTTGGCTAAGCGGCACCATGAAGCGCATGAAATGTCGAGTAAAATGCACAATTAAACTTCTATGATAGGGCAACCAGAGACACGATTAGATCATTTTATATTATTGTTAATATAAGAATTCAACGTAATTTTATCACATTTGTTCAATTTACGTCGCCCCAATTTCAGATAGCGTATTGGGCTAGGTGGCATCTTAAAGCGCATGAAATGTCGAGTAAAATGCACTATTAAACTTCTAGGGTAGGGCAACCAGAGACACGATTAGATCATTTTATAATATTGTTAATATAAGAATTCAACGTAATTTTATCACATTTGTTCAATTTACGTCGCCCCAATTTCAGATAGCGTATTGGGCCAGGCGGCACCTTAAAGCGCATGAAATGTCGAGTAAAATGCACTATTAAACTTCTATGATAGGGCAAACCGAGCCCCGAATTGATCGTATTATATTATGGTTAATATAAGAACTCAACGTAATTTTATCACATTTGCTCAATTTACGTCGCTCCTATTTCAGATAGCGTATTGGGCTATGTGGCATCATAAATCGCATCGAATGACGAGTAAAATGCACTATTAAACTTCTAGGGTAGAGCAAACAGAGACCCGATTAGATCATTTTATATTATGGTTAATTTAAGAATTCAGCGAAATTCTATCACATTTGTTCAATTTACGTCGCTCCTATTTCAGATAGCGTATTGGGCTAGGTGGCATCTTAAAGCGCATGAAATGTCGAGTAAAATGCACTATTAAACTTCTAGGGTAGGGTAATCAGAAACCCGATTAGGTCATCTTATATTATGGTTAATAAAAGAATTCAGCGAAATTCTATCACATTTGTTCAATTTACGTCGCTCCTATTTCAGATAGCGTATTGGGCTAGTATGCACCTTAAAAGCGCATGAAATGTCGAGTAAAATGCACTATTAAACTTCTAGGGTAGGGCAAACAGAGACCCGATTAGTTCATTTTATGTTATGGTCAATATAAGAATTCTTCGAAATTCTATCACATTTGTTCAATTTACGTCACTGCTATTTCTGATAGCGTATCGGGCTATGTGGCATCTTAAAGCGCATGAAATGTCGAGTAAAATGCACTATTAAACTTCTAGGGTAGGGCAACCAGAGACACGATTAGATCATTTTATAATATTGTTAATATAAGAATTCAACGTAATTTTATCACATTTGTTCAAATTACGTCGCCCCAATTTCAGATAGCGTATTGGGCCAGGCGGCACCTTAAAGCGCATGAAATGTCGAGTAAAATGCACTATTAAACTTCTATGATAGGGCAAACCGAGCCCCGAATTGATCGTATTTTATTATGGTTAATATAAGAACTCAACGTAATTTTATCACATTTGCTCAATTTACGTCGCTCCTATTTCAGATAGCGTATTGGGCTATGTGGCATCTTAAATCGCATCGAATGACGAGTAAAATGCACTATTAAACTTCTAGGGTAGAGCAAACAGAGACCCGATTAGATCATTTTATATTATGGTTAATTTAAGAATTCAGCGAAATTCTATCACATTTGTTCAATTTACGTCGCTCCTATTTCAGATAGCGTATTGGGCTAGTATGCACCTTAGAAGCGCATGAAATGTCGAGTAAAATGCACTATTAAACTTCTAGGGTAGGGCAAACAGAGACCCGATTAGTTCATTTTATGTTATGGTCAATATAAGAATTCTTCGAAATTCTATCACATTTGTTCAATTTACGTCGCTGCTATTTCTGATAGCGTATCGGGCTATGTGGCATCTTAAAGCGCATGAAATGTCGAGTAAAATGCACTATTAAACTTCTAGGGTAGGGCAACCAGAGACACGATTAGATCATTTTATAATATTGTTAATATAAGAATTCAACGTAATTTTATCACATTTGTTCAATTTACGTCGCCCCAATTTCAGATAGCGTATTGGGCCAGGCGGCACCTTAAAGCGCATGAACTGACGAGTACAATGCACTATTAAACTTCTATGATAGGGCAATCAGAGACCCGATTAGATCATTTTATAATATTGTTAATATAAGAATTCAACGTAATTTTATCACGTTTGTTCAATTTATATCGCTCCTATTTCAGATAGCGTATTGGTCTAGGCGGCACCTTAAAGCGCGTGAAATGACGAGTAAAATGCACTATTAAACTTCTATGATAGGGCAATCAGAGTATCGAATAGATAGTATTATATTTTGGTTAATATAAGAATTCTGCGTAATTCTATCACGTTTGTTCAATTTACGTAGCTCCAATTTCAGATAGGGCATTGGACTAGGCGGTATCTTAAAGCGCATGAAATGTCGAGTAAAATGCACAATTAAACTTCTAGGGTAGGGCAAACAGAGACCCGATTACATCATTTTATATTATGGTTAATTTAAGAATACAGCGAAATTTTATCCCATTTGTTCAATTTACGTCTCCCCGATTTCAGATTGCGTATTGGGCTAGGAGGCATCTTAAGGCGCATGAAATGTCGAGTAAAATGCACAATTAAACTGCTAGGGTAGGGCAATCAGAGACCCGATTAGGTCATCTTATATTATGGTTAATATAAGAATTCAGCGAAATTCCATCACATTTGTTCAATTTACGTCGCTGCTATTTCTGATAGCGTATCGGGCTATGTGGCATCTTAAAGCGCATGAAATGTCGAGTAAAATGCACTATTAAACTTCTAGGGTAGGGCAAACAGAGACCCGATTACATCATTTTATATTATGGTTAATTTAAGAATACAGCGAAATTTTATCCCATTTGTTCAATTTACGTCTCCCCGATTTCAGATTGCGTATTGGGCTAGGAGGCATCTTAAGGCGCATGAAATGTCGAGTAAAATGCACAATTAAACTGCTAGGGTAGGGCAATCAGAGACCCGATTAGGTCATCTTATATTATGGTTAATATAAGAATTCAGCGAAATTCCATCACATTTGTTCAATTTACGTCGCTGCTATTTCTGATAGCGTATCGGGCTATGTGGCATCTTAAAGCGCATGAAATGTCGAGTAAAATGCACTATTAAACTTCTAGGGTAGGGTAATCAGAGACCCGATTAGGTCATCTTATATTATGGTTAATATAAGAATTCAGCGAAATTCTATCACATTTGTTCAATTTACGTCGCTCCTATTTCAGATGGCGTATTTGGCTAAGCGGCACCATAAAGCGCATGTAATGTCGAGTAAAATGCACTATTAAACTTCTATGATAGGGCAACCAGAGACACGATTAGATCATTTTATATTATTGTTAATATAAGAATTCAACGTAATTTTATCACATTTGTTCAATTTACGTCGCCCCAATTTCAGATAGCGTATTCGGCTAGGTGGCATCTTAAAGCGCATGAAATGTCGAGTAAAATGCACTATTAAACTTCTAGGGTAGGGTAATCAGAGACCCGATTAGGTCATCTTATATTATGGTTAATATAAGAATTCAGCGAAATTCTATCACATTTGTTCAATTTACGTCGCTCCTATTTCAGATAGCGTGTTGGGCCAGGCGGCACCTTAAAGCGCATGAAATGACGAGTAAAACTCACTAGTAAACTTCTATGATAGGGCAATCAGAGAACCGAATAGATCGTATTATATTATGGTTAATATATGAATTTTGCGTAATTCTATCACGTTTGTTCAATTTACGTAGCTCCAATTTCAGGCACCGCATTGGACTAGGCGGCATCTTAAAGCGCATGAAATGTCGAGTAAAATGCACTACTAAACTTCTAGGGTAGGGCAAACAGAGACCCGATTAGTTCATTTTCCATTATGGTGTATTTAAGAATTCAGCGAAACTTTATCACACTTGTTCAATTTACGTAGCTCCAATTTCAGATAGCATATTGGGCTAGTATGCACCTTAAAAGCGCATGAAATGACGAGTAAAATGCACTATCAAACTTCTGTGATAGGGCAATCAGAGACCCGAATAGATCGTATTATATTATGGTTAATATAAGAATTCTGCGTAATTCTATCACATTTGTTCAATTTATGTCGCTCCTATTTCAGATAGCGAATTGGGCTAGGCAGCACCTTAAAGCGCACGAAGTGGCGAGTAAAACGCACTATTACACTTCTAGGGTAGGGCAAACAGAGACCCGATTAGATCATTTTATATTATGGTTAATATAAGAATGCTGCGTAATTCTATCACGTTTGTTCAATTTACGTAGCTCCAATTTCAGAAAGCGTATTGGGCTAGGCGGCATCATAAAGCGCATGAAATGACGAGTAAGATGCACTATTGAGCTTCTATGATAGAGTAATCAGAGACCCGAGTAGATCATTTTATATTATGGTTGATTTAAGAATTAAGCGAGACGTTATCACACTTGTTCAATTTACGTAGCTCCAATTTCAGATAGCGTATTGGGCTAGGCGGCACCATAAAGCGCATGAAATGACGAGTAAAATGCACTATTAAACTTCTATGATAGGGCAACCAGAGACACGATTAGATCATTTTATATTATTGTTAATATAAGAATTCAGCGTAATTTTATCACATTTGTTCAATTTACGTCGCCCCAATTTCAGATAGCGTATTGGGCTAGGTGGCATCTTAAAGCGCATGAAATGTCGAGTAAAATGCACTATTAAACTTCTAGGGTAGGGTAATCAGAGACCCGATTAGGTCATCTTATATTATGGTTAATATAAGAATTCAGCGAAATTCTATCACATTTGTTCAATTTACGTCGCTCCTATTTCAGATAGCATATTGGGCCAGGCGGCACCTTAAAGCGCATGAAATGACGAGTAAAATGCACTATTAAACTTCTATGATAGGGCAATCCGAGACCCGACTTGATCGTATAATATTATGGTTAATATAAGAATTCAACGTAATTTTATCACATTTGTTCAATTTACGTCGCCCCAATTTCAGATAGGGTATTGTGCTAGGTGGCATCTTAAAGCGCATGAAATGTCGAGGAAAATGCACTATTAAACTTCTTGGGTAGGGTAATCAGAGACCCGATTAGGTCATCTTATATTATGGTTAATATAAGAATTCAGCGAAATTCTATCACATTTGTTCAATTTACGTCGCTCCTATTTCAGATAGCGTATTGGGCCAGGCGGCACCTTAAAGCGCATGAAATGACGAGTAAAATGCACTATTAAACTTCTATGATACGGCAATCCGAGCCCCGAATTGATCGTATTATATTATGGTTAATATAAGAATTCAACGTAATTTTATCACATTTGTTCAATTTGCGTCGCTCCTATTTCAGATAGCGTATTGGGCTAGCCGGCACCTTAAAGCGCATGAAATGACGAGTAAAATGCACTATTAAACTTCTATGATAGGGCAATCAGAGACCGAATAGATCATATTATATTATGGTTAATATAAGAATTCTACGTAATTCCATCACGTTTGTTCAATTTACGTAGCTCCAATTTCAGATAGCGTACTGGGCTAGGCGGCACCTTAGAGCGTGTGAAATGACGAGTAAAATGCACTATTAAACTTCTATGATAGGGCAATCAGAGACCGAATAGATCATATTATATTATGGTTAATATAAGAATTCTACGTAATTCCATCACGTTTGTTCAATTTACGTAGCTCCAATTTCAGATAGCGTATTGGGCTAGGCGGCACCTTAAATCGCATGATATGACGAGTAAAATGCACTATCAAACTTCTATGATAGGGCAATCAGAGAACCGAATAGATCGTATTATATTATGGTTAATATAAGAATTCTGCGTAATTCTATCACGTTTGTTCAATTTACGTAGCTCCAATTTCAGATAGCGTATTGGGCTAGGTGGCATCTTAAAGCACATGAAATGTCGAGTAAAATGCACTACTAAACTTCTAGGGTAGGGCAAACAGAGACCCGATTAGACCATTTTCCATTATGGTTTATTTAAGAATTCAGCGAAACTCTATCACACTTGTTCAATTTACGTAGCTCCTATTTCAGATAGCGTATTGGGCTAGTATGCACCTTAAAAGCGCATGAAATGTCGAGTAAAATGCACTATTAAACTTCTAGGGTAGGGCAAACAGAGACCCGATTAGTTCATTTTATGTTATGGTTAATATAAGAATTCAGCGAAATTATATCACATTTGTTCAATTTACGTCGCTCCTATTTCAGATGGCGTATTTGGCTAAGCGGCACCATGAAGCGCATGAAATGTCGAGTAAAATGCACAATTAAACTTCTATGATAGGGCAACCAGAGACACGATTAGATCATTTTATATTATTGTTAATATAAGAATTCAACGTAATTTTATCACATTTGTTCAATTTACGTCGCCCCAATTTCAGATAGCGTATTGGGCTAGGTGGCATCTTAAAGCGCATGAAATGTCGAGTAAAATGCACTATTAAACTTCTAGGGTAGGGCAACCAGAGACACGATTAGATCATTTTATAATATTGTTAATATAAGAATTCAACGTAATTTTATCACATTTGTTCAATTTACGTCGCCCCAATTTCAGATAGCGTATTGGGCCAGGCGGCACCTTAAAGCGCATGAAATGTCGAGTAAAATGCACTATTAAACTTCTATGATAGGGCAAACCGAGCCCCGAATTGATCGTATTATATTATGGTTAATATAAGAACTCAACGTAATTTTATCACATTTGCTCAATTTACGTCGCTCCTATTTCAGATAGCGTATTGGGCTATGTGGCATCATAAATCGCATCGAATGACGAGTAAAATGCACTATTAAACTTCTAGGGTAGAGCAAACAGAGACCCGATTAGATCATTTTATATTATGGTTAATTTAAGAATTCAGCGAAATTCTATCACATTTGTTCAATTTACGTCGCTCCTATTTCAGATAGCGTATTGGGCAAAGCGGCACCTTAAAGCGCATGAACTGACGAGTACAATGCACTATTAAACTTCTATGATAGGGCAATCAGAGACCCGATTAGATCATTTTATAATATTGTTAATATAAGAATTCAACGTAATTTTATCACGTTTGTTCAATTTATATCGCTCCTATTTCAGATAGCGTATTGGTCTAGGCGGCACCTTAAAGCGCGTGAAATGACGAGTAAAATGCACTATTAAACTTCTATGATAGGGCAATCAGAGTATCGAATAGATAGTATTATATTTTGGTTAATATAAGAATTCTGCGTAATTCTATCACGTTTGTTCAATTTACGTAGCTCCAATTTCAGATAGGGCATTGGACTAGGCGGTATCTTAAAGCGCATGAAATGTCGAGTAAAATGCACAATTAAACTTCTAGGGTAGGGCAAACAGAGACCCGATTACATCATTTTATATTATGGTTAATTTAAGAATACAGCGAAATTTTATCCCATTTGTTCAATTTACGTCTCCCCGATTTCAGATTGCGTATTGGGCTAGGAGGCATCTTAAGGCGCATGAAATGTCGAGTAAAATGCACAATTAAACTGCTAGGGTAGGGCAATCAGAGACCCGATTAGGTCATCTTATATTATGGTTAATATAAGAATTCAGCGAAATTCTATCACATTTGTTCAATTTACGTCGCCCCAATTTCAGATAGCGTATTGGGCTAGGTGGCATCTTAAAGCGCATGAAATGTCGAGTAAAATGCACTATTAAACTTCTAGGGTAGGGTAATCAGAGACCCGATTAGGTCATCTTATATTATGGTTAATATAAGAATTCTGCGAAATTCTATCACATTTGTTCAATTTACGTCGCTCCTATTTCAGATAGCGTGTTGGGCCAGGCGGCACCTTAAAGCGCATGAAATGACGAGTAAAACTCACTAGTAAACTTCTATGATAGGGCAATCAGAGAACCGAATAGATCGTATTATATTATGGTTAATATATGAATTTTGCGTAATTCTATCACGTTTGTTCAATTTACGTAGCTCCAATTTCAGGCAGCGCATTGGACTAGGCGGCATCTTAAAGCGCATGAAATGTCGAGTAAAATGCACTACTAAACTTCTAGGGTAGGGCAAACAGAGACCCGATTAGTTCATTTTCCAGTATGGTGTATTTAAGAATTCAGCGAAACTTTATCACACTTGTTCAATTTACGTAGCTCCAATTTCAGATAGCATATTGGGCTAGTATGCACCTTAAAAGCGCATGAAATGACGAGTAAAATGCACTATTAAACTTCTGTGATAGGGCAATCAGAGACCCGAATAGATCGTATTATATTATGGTTAATATAAGAATTCTGCGTAATTCTATCACATTTGTTCAATTTATGTCGCTCCTATTTCAGATAGCGAATTGGGCTAGGCAGCACCTTAAAGCGCACGAAGTGGCGAGTAAATCGCACTATTAAACTTCTAGGGTAGGGCAAACAGAGACCCGATTAGATCATTTTATATTATGGTTAATATAAGAATGCTGCGTCTCTCTATCACGTTTGTTCAATTTACGTAGCTCCAATTTCAGAAAGCGTATTGGGCTAGGCGGCATCATAAAGCGCATGAAATGACGAGTAAGATGCACTATTGAGCTTCTATGATAGGGTAATCAGAGACCAGAGTAGATCATTTTATATTATGGTTGATTTAAGAATTAAGCGAGACGTTATCACACTTGTTCGATTTACGTAGCTCCAATTTCAGATAGCGTATTGGGCTAGGTGGCATCTTAAAGCGCATGAAATGTCGAGTAAAATGCACTATTAAACTTCTAGGGTGGGGCAATCAGAGTCCCGAATAGATCGTAGTATATTATGGTTAATATAAGAATTCTGCGTAATTCTATCACATTTGTTCAATTTATGTCGCTCCTATTTCAGATAGCGTAGTGGGCTAGGCGGCACCTTAAAGCGCATGACATGACGAGTAAAATGCACTGCTAGACTTGTCGGGTAGGGCAATCAGAGACCCGATTAGGTCATCTTTTATTATGGTTAATTTAAGAATTCAGCGAAATTCTATCACATTTGTTCAATTTACGTCGCTCCTATTTCAGATAGCGTATTGGGCTAGACGGCACCTTAAAGCGCATGAAATGACGAGTAAAATGCACTATTAAACTTCTATGATAGGGCAATCAGAGACCGAATAGATCATATTATATTATGGTTAATATAAGAATTCTACGTAATTCCATCACGTTTGTTCAATTTACGTAGCTCCAATTTCAGATAGCGTATTGGGCTAGGCGGCACCTTAGAGCGTGTGAAATGACGAGTAAAATGCACTATTAAACTTCTAGGATAGGGCAATCAGAGACCCGCTTAGATCATCTTATATTATGATAAATATAAGGATTCAGTGTAATTCTATCACATTTGTTCTATTTACGACGCTCCGATTTCAGATAGCGTATTCGACTAAACGGCACCATAATGCGCATGAAATGGCGAGTAAAATGCACTATTAAACTTCTATGATAGGGCAATCAGAGACCGAATAGATCATATGTTATGATCTATTACATAGTGTTACGAACACCGTGAAGCCAACCGTGATCGACCCGAAGGGAGCGTTCGATCTGTCGTTAAGGGACGATCGCCGTTATTGATGAAACAGATCAATGAGAGAGTCTGATTGACAGTCAAGGAGACAAGACGCGATATTATAGACTCTGCCATTCCTTGTTTATATCCTCATAATAAACTTAAAAGTGTGAACATGTCGTGCGATGATAATCCCCGGCGCAGCAATATTATATTATGGTTAATATAAGAATTCTACGTAATTCCATCACGTTTGTTCAATTTACGTAGCTCCAATTTCAGATAGCGTATTGGGCTAGGCGGCACCTTAAATCGCATGAAATGACGAGTAAAATGCACTATCAAACTTCTATGATAGGGCAATCAGAGACACGAATAGATCGTATTATATTATGGTTAGTATAAGAATTCTGCGTAATTCTATCACGTTTGTTCAATTTACGTAGCTCCAATTTCAGATAGCGTATTGGCCTAGGTGGCATCTTAAAGCACATGAAATGTCGAGTAAAATGCACTACTAAACTTCTAGGGTAGGGCAAACAGAGACCCGATTAGACCATTTTCCATTATGGTTTATTTAAGAATTCAACGAAACTCTAGCACACTTGTTCAATTTACGTAGCTCCTATTGCAGATAGCGTATTGGGCTAGTATGCACCTTAAAAGCGCATGAAATGTCGAGTAAAATGCACTATTAAACTTCTAGGGTAGGGCAAACAGAGACCCGATTAGTTCATTTTATGTTATGGTTAATATAAGAATTCAGCGAAATTCTATCGCATTTGTTCAATTTACGTCGCTCCTATTTCAGATGGCGTATTTGGCTACGCGGCACCATAAAGCGCATGAAATGTCGAGTAAAATGCACTATTAAACTTCTATGATAGGGCAACCAGAGACACGATTAGATCATTTTATATTATTGTTAATATAAGAATTCAACGTAATTTTATCACATTTGTTCAATTTACGTCGCCCCAATTTCAGATAGCGTATTGGGCTAGGTGGCATCTTAAAGCGCATGAAATGTCGAGTAAAATGCACTATTAAACTTCTAGGGTAGGGTAATCAGAGACCCGATTAGGTCATCTTATATTATGATCAATAAAAGAATTCAGCGAAATTCTATCACATTTGTTCAATTTACGTCGCTCCTATTTCAGATAGCGTATTGGGCCAGGCGGCACCTTAAAGCGCATGAAATGTCGAGTAAAATGCACTATTAAACTTCTATGATAGGGCAATCCGAGCCCCGAATTGATCGTATTATATTATGGTTAATATAAGAATTCAACGTAATTTTATCACATTTGTTCAATTTACGTCGCTCCTATTTCGGATAGCGTATTGAGCCAGGCGGCACCTCAAAGCGCATGAAATGACGAGTAAAATGCACTATTAAACTTCTATGATAGGGCAATCAGAGACCGAATAGATCATATTATATTATGGTTAATATAAGAATTCTACGTAATTCCATCACGTTTGTTCAATTTACGTAGCTCCAATTTCAGATAGCGTATTGGGCTAGGCGGCACCTTAGAGCGTGTGAAATGACGAGTAAAACGCACTATTAAACTTCTAGGATAGGGCAATCAGAGACCCGCTTAGATCATCTTATGTTATGATAAATATAAGGATTCAGTGTAATTCTATCACATTTGTTCAATTTACGTCGCTCCTATTTCAGATGGCGTATTTGGCTAAGCGGAACTATAAAGCGCATGAAATGTCGAGTAAAATGCACTATTAAACTTCTATGATAGGGCAACCAGAGACACGATTAGATCATTTTATATTATTGTTAATATAAGAATTCAACGTAATTTTATCACATTTGTTCAATTTACGTCGCCCCAATTACAGATAGCGTATTGGGCTAGGTGGCATCTTAAAGCGCATGAAATGTCGAGTAAAATGCACTATTAAACTTCTAGGGTAGGGTAATCAGAGACCCGATTAGGTCATCTTATATTATGGTTAGTAAAAGAATTCAGCGAAATTCTATCACATTTGTTCAATTTACGTCGCTCCTATTTCAGATAGCGTATTGGGCCAGGCGGCACCTTAAAGCGCATGAAATGTCGAGTAAAATGCACTATTAAACTTCTATGTTAGGGCAATCCGAGCCCCGAATGGATCGTATTATATTATGGTTAATATAAGAATTCAACGTAATTTTATCACATTTGTTCAATTTACGACGCTCCTATTTCAGATAGCGTATTGGGCTATGTGGCATCTTAAAGCGCATCGAATGACGAGTAAAATGCACTATTAAACTTCTAGGGTAGAGCAAACAGAGACCCGATTAGATCATTTTATATTATGGTTAATTTAGGAATTCAGCGAAATTCTATCACATTTGTTCAATTTACGTCGCTCCTATTTCAGATAGCGTATTGGGCTAGGTGGCATCTTAAAGCGCGTGGAATGTCGAGTAAAATGCACTACTAACCTTCTATGATAGGGCAATCAAAGACCCGAGTAGATCATTCTATATTATGGTTAACACAAAAATTCTGCGTAATTCTATCACATTTGCTCAATTTGTGTCGTTCCTATTTCAGATAGCGTAGTGGGCTAGGCGGCTCCTTAAAGCGCATGAAATGACGAGTAAAATGCACTATTAATCTTCTATGATAGGGCAATCAGAGACCGAATAGATCATATTATATTATGGTTAATATAAGAATTCTACGTAATTCCATCACGTTTGTTCAATTTACGTCGCTCCAATTTCAGATAGCGTATTGGGCTAGGTGGCATCTTAAAGCGCATGAAATGATGAGTAAAATGCACTATTAAACTTCTATGATAGGGCAATCAGAGACCCGAATAGATCGTATTATATTATGGTTAATATAAGAATTCAGCGAAATTCTATCACATTTGTTCAATTTACGTCGCTCCTATTTCGGATAGCGTATTGAGCCAGGCGGCACCTTAAAGCGCATGAAATGACGAGTAAAATGCACTATTAAACTTCTATGAGAGGGCAATAAGAGCCCCGAATTGATCGTATTATATTATGGTTAATATAAGAATTCAACGTAATTTTATCACATTTGTTCAATTTACGTCGCCCCAATTTCAGATAGCGTATTGGGCTAGGTGGCATCTTAAAGCGCATGGAATGACGAGTAAAATGCACTATTAAACTTCTAGGGTAGGGCAAACAGAGACCCGATTAGTTCATTTTATGTTATGGTTAATTTAAGAATTCAGCGAAATTCTATCACATTTCTTGAATTTGTGTCGCTCATATTTCAGATAGCGTAGTGGGCTAGGCGGCACCTTAAAGCGCATGACATGACGAGTAAAATGCTCTGCTATACTTGTCGGGTAGGGCAATCAGAGACCCGATTAGGTCATCTTTTATTATGGTTAATTTAAGAATTCAGCGAAATTCTATCACATTTGTTCAATTTACGTCGCTCCTATTTCAGATAGCGTATTGGGCTAGACGGCACCTTAAAGCGCATGAAATGACGAGTAAAATGCACTATTAAACTTCTATGATAGGGCAATCAGAGACCGAATAGATCATATTATATTATGGTTAATATAAGAATTCTACGTAATTCCATCACGTTTGTTCAATTTACGTAGCTCCAATTTCAGATAGCGTATTGGGCTAGGCGGCACCTTAGAGCGTGTGAAATGACGAGTAAAATGCACTATTAAACTTCTAGGATAGGGCAATCAGAGACCCGCTTAGATCATCTTATATTATGATAAATATAAGGATTCAGTGTAATTCTATCACATTTGTTCTATTTACGACGCTCCGATTTCATATAGCGTATTTGACTAAACGGCACCATAATGCGCATGAAATGGCGAGTAAAATGCACTATTAAACTTCTATGATAGGGCAATCAGAGACCGAATAGATCATATTATATTATGGTTAATATAAGAATTCTACGTAATTCCATCACGTTTGTTCAATTTACGTAGCTCCAATTTCAGATAGCGTATTGGGCTAGGCGGCACCTTAAATCGCATGAAATGACGAGTAAAATGCACTATCAAACTTCTATGATAGGGCAATCAGAGAACCGAATAGATCGTATTATATTATGGTTAATATAAGAATTCTGCGTAATTTTATCACATTTGTTCAATTTAAGTCGCCCCAATTTCAGATAGCGTATTGGGCGAGGTGGCATCTTAAAGCACATGAAATGTCGAGTAAAATGCACTACTAAACTTCTAGGGTAGGGCAAACAGAGACCCGATTAGACCATTTTCCATTATGGTTTATTTAAGAATTCAGCGAAACTCTATCACATTTGTTCAATTTACGTCGCTGCTATTTCTGCTAGCGTATCGGGCTATGTGGCATCTTAAAGCGCATGAAATGTCGAGTAAAATGCACTATTAAGCTTCTAGGGTAGGGTAATCAGAGACCCGATTAGGTCATCTTATAGTATGGTTAATATAAGAATTCAGCGAAATTCTATCACATTTGTTCAATTTACGTCGCTCCTATTTCAGATGGCGTATTTGGCTAAGCGGAACTATAAAGCGCATGAAATGTCGAGTAAAATGCACTATTAAACTTCTATGATAGGGCAACCAGAGGCACGATTAGATCATTTTATATTATTGTTAATATAAGAATTCAACGTAATTTTATCACATTTGTTCAATTTACGTCGCCCCAATTTCAGATAGCGTATTGGGCTAGGTGGCATTTTAAAGCGCATGAAATGTCGAGTAAAATGCACTATTAAACTTCTAGGGTAAGGTAATCAGAGACCCGATTAGGTCATCTTATATTATGGTTAGTAAAAGAATTCAGCGAAATTCTATCACATTTGTTCAATTTACGTCGCTCCTATTTCAGATAGCGTATTGGGCCAGGCGGCACCTTAAAGCGCATGAAATGTCGAGTAAAATGCACTATTAAACTTCTATGTTAGGGCAATCCGAGCCCCGAATTGATCGTATTATATTATGGTTAATATAAGAATTCAACGTAATTTTATCACATTTGTTCAATTTACGTCGCTCCTATTTCAGATAGCGTATTGGGCTATGTGGCATCCTAAAGCGCATCGAATGACGAGTAAAATGCACTATTAAACTTCTAGGGTAGAGCAAACAGAGACCCGATTAGATCATTTTATATTATGGTTAATTTAAGAATTCAGCGAAATTCTATCACATTTGTTCAATTTACGTCGCTCCTATTACAGATAGCGTATTGGGCAAAGCGGCACCTTAAAGCGCATGAACTGACGAGTACAATGCACTATTAAACTTCTATGATAGGGCAATCGGAGACCCGATTAGATCATTTTATAATATTGTTAATATAAGAATTCAACGTAATTTTATCACATTTGTACAATTTATATCGCTCCTATTTCAGATAGCGTATTGGTCTTGGCGGCACCTTAAAGCGCGTGAAATGACGAGTAAAATGCACTATTAAACTTCTATGATAGGGCAATCAGAGTATCGAATAGATAGTATTATATTTTGGTTAATATAAGAATTCTGCGTAATTCTATCACGTTTGTTCAATTTACGTAGCTCCAATTTCAGATAGGGCATTGGACTAGGCGGCATCTTAAAGCGCATGAAATGTCGAGTAAAATGCACAATTAAACTTCTAGGGTAGGGCAAACAGAGACCCGATTACATCATATTATATTATGGTTAATTTAAGAATACAGCGAAATTTTATCCCATTTGTTCAATTTACGTCGCCCCTATTTCAGATAGCGTATTGGGCTAGGCGGCACCTTAAAGCGCGTGAAATGACGAGTAAAATGCACTATTAAACTTCTATGATAGGGCAATCGGAGAACCGAATAGTTCGTATTATATTTTGGTTAATATAAGAATTCTGCGTAATTCTAACACGTTTGTTCAATTTACGTAGCACCTATTTCAGATATCGCATTGGACTAGGCGGCATCCTAAAGCGCATGAAATGTCGAGTAAAATGCACTGCTAAACTTCTCGGATAGGGCTAAGAGAGACCCGATTAGGTCATCTTATATTATGGTTAATATAAGAATTCAGCGAAATTTTATCACATTTGTTCAATTTACATCGCCCCGATTTCAGATTGCGTATTGGGCTAGGAGGCATCTTAAGGCGCATGAAATATCGAGTAAAATGCACAATTAAACTGTTCGGGTAGGGCAAACAGAGACCCGATTAGGTCATTTTATATTATGGTTAATTTAAGAATACAGTGAAATTCTATCACATTTGTTCAATTTACGTCGCTCCTATTTCAGATAGCGTATTGGGCTAGGTGGCATCTTAAAGCGCGTGGAATGTCGAGTAAAATGCACTACTAACCTTCTATGATAGGGCAATCAAAGACCCGAGTAGATCATTCTATATTATGGTTAACACAAAAATTCTGCGTAATTCTATCACATTTGTTCAATTTGTGTCGCTCCTATTTCAGATAGCGTAGTGGGCTAGGCGGCTCCTTAAAGCGCATGAAATGACGAGTAAAATGCACTATTAAACTTCTATGATAGGGCAATCAGAGACCGAATAGATCATATTATATTATGGTTAATATAAGAATTCTACGTAATTCCATCACGTTTGTTCAATTTACGTCGCTCCAATTTCAGATAGCGTATTGGGCTAGGTGGCATCTTAAAGCGCATGAAATGATGAGTAAAATGCACTATTAAACTTCTATGATAGGGCATCAGAGACCCGAATAGATCGTATTATATTATGGTTAATATAAGAATTCAGCGAAATTCTATCACATTTGTTCAATTTACGTCGCTCCTATTTCAGATAGCGTATTGGGCTATGTGGCATCCTAAAGCGCATCGAATGACGAGTAAAATGCACTATTAAACTTCTAGGGTAGAGCAAACAGAGACCCGATTAGATCATTTTATATTATGGTTAATTTAAGAATTCAGCGAAATTCTATCACATTTGTTCAATTTACGTCGCTCCTATTACAGATAGCGTATTGGGCAAAGCGGCACCTTAAAGCGCATGAACTGACGAGTACAATGCACTATTAAACTTCTATGATAGGGCAATCGGAGACCCGATTAGATCATTTTATAATATTGTTAATATAAGAATTCAACGTAATTTTATCACATTTGTACAATTTATATCGCTCCTATTTCAGATAGCGTATTGGTCTTGGCGGCACCTTAAAGCGCGTGAAATGACGAGTAAAATGCACTATTAAACTTCTATGATAGGGCAATCAGAGTATCGAATAGATAGTATTATATTTTGGTTAATATAAGAATTCTGCGTAATTCTATCACGTTTGTTCAATTTACGTAGCTCCAATTTCAGATAGGGCATTGGACTAGGCGGCATCTTAAAGCGCATGAAATGTCGAGTAAAATGCACAATTAAACTTCTAGGGTAGGGCAAACAGAGACCCGATTACATCATATTATATTATGGTTAATTTAAGAATACAGCGAAATTTTATCCCATTTGTTCAATTTACGTCGCCCCTATTTCAGATAGCGTATTGGGCTAGGCGGCACCTTAAAGCGCGTGAAATGACGAGTAAAATGCACTATTAAACTTCTATGATAGGGCAATCAGAGAACCGAATAGTTCGTATTATATTTTGGTTAATATAAGAATTCTGCGTAATTCTAACACGTTTGTTCAATTTACGTAGCACCTATTTCAGATATCGCATTGGACTAGGCGGCATCTTAAAGCGCATGAAATGTCGAGTAAAATGCACTGCTAAACTTCTCGGATAGGGCTAAGAGAGACCCGATTAGGTCATCTTATATTATGGTTAATATAAGAATTCAGCGAAATTTTATCACATTTGTTCAATTTACATCGCCCCGATTTCAGATTGCGTATTGGGCTAGGAGGCATCTTAAGGCGCATGAAATATCGAGTAAAATGCACAATTAAACTGTTCGGGTAGGGCAAACAGAGACCCGATTAGGTCATTTTATATTATGGTTAATTTAAGAATACAGTGAAATTCTATCACATTTGTTCAATTTACGTCGCTCCTATTTCAGATAGCGTATTGGGCTAGGTGGCATCTTAAAGCGCGTGGAATGTCGAGTAAAATGCACTACTAACCTTCTATGATAGGGCAATCAAAGACCCGAGTAGATCATTCTATATTATGGTTAACACAAAAATTCTGCGTAATTCTATCACATTTGTTCAATTTGTGTCGCTCCTATTTCAGATAGCGTAGTGGGCTAGGCGGCTCCTTAAAGCGCATGAAATGACGAGTAAAATGCACTATTAAACTTCTATGATAGGGCAATCAGAGACCGAATAGATCATATTATATTATGGTTAATATAAGAATTCTACGTAATTCCATCACGTTTGTTCAATTTACGTCGCTCCAATTTCAAATAGCGTATTGGGCTAGGTGGCATCTTAAAGCGCATGAAATGATGAGTAAAATGCACTATTAAACTTCTATGATAGGGCATCAGAGACCCGAATAGATCGTATTATATTATGGTTAATATAAGAATTCAGCGAAATTCTATCACATTTGTTCAATTTACGTCGCTCCTATTTCAGATAGCGTATTGGGCTATGTGGCATCCTAAAGCGCATCGAATGACGAGTAAAATGCACTATTAAACTTCTAGGGTAGAGCAAACAGAGACCCGATTAGATCATTTTATATTATGGTTAATTTAAGAATTCAGCGAAATTCTATCACATTTGTTCAATTTACGTCGCTCCTATTACAGATAGCGTATTGGGCAAAGCGGCACCTTAAAGCGCATGAACTGACGAGTACAATGCACTATTAAACTTCTATGATAGGGCAATCGGAGACCCGATTAGATCATTTTATAATATTGTTAATATAAGAATTCAACGTAATTTTATCACATTTGTACAATTTATATCGCTCCTATTTCAGATAGCGTATTGGTCTTGGCGGCACCTTAAAGCGCGTGAAATGACGAGTAAAATGCACTATTAAACTTCTATGATAGGGCAATCAGAGTATCGAATAGATAGTATTATATTTTGGTTAATATAAGAATTCTGCGTAATTCTATCACGTTTGTTCAATTTACGTAGCTCCAATTTCAGATAGGGCATTGGACTAGGCGGCATCTTAAAGCGCATGAAATGTCGAGTAAAATGCACAATTAAACTTCTAGGGTAGGGCAAACAGAGACCCGATTACATCATATTATATTATGGTTAATTTAAGAATACAGCGAAATTTTATCCCATTTGTTCAATTTACGTCGCCCCTATTTCAGATAGCGTATTGGGCTAGGCGGCACCTTAAAGCGCGTGAAATGACGAGTAAAATGCACTATTAAACTTCTATGATAGGGCAATCAGAGAACCGAATAGTTCGTATTATATTTTGGTTAATATAAGAATTCTGCGTAATTCTAACACGTTTGTTCAATTTACGTAGCACCTATTTCAGATATCGCATTGGACTAGGCGGCATCTTAAAGCGCATGAAATGTCGAGTAAAATGCACTGCTAAACTTCTCGGATAGGGCTAAGAGAGACCCGATTAGGTCATCTTATATTATGGTTAATATAAGAATTCAGCGAAATTTTATCACATTTGTTCAATTTACATCGCCCCGATTTCAGATTGCGTATTGGGCTAGGAGGCATCTTAAGGCGCATGAAATATCGAGTAAAATGCACTATTAAACTTCTATGATAGGGCAATCAGAGACCGAATAGATCATATTATATTATGGTTAATATAAGAATTCTACGTAATTCCATCACGTTTGTTCAATTTACGTAGCTCCAATTTCAGATAGCGTATTGGGCTAGGCGGCACCTTAAATCGCATGAAATGACGAGTAAAATGCACTATCAAACTTCTATGATAGGGCAATCAGAGAACCGAATAGATCGTATTATATTATGGTTAATATAAGAATTCTGCGTAATTTTATCACATTTGTTCAATTTACGTCGCCCCAATTTCAGATAGCGTATTGGGCGAGGTGGCATCTTAAAGCACATGAAATGTCGAGTAAAATGCACTACTAAACTTCTAGGGTAGGGCAAACAGAGACCCGATTAGACCATTTTCCATTATGGTTTATTTAAGAATTCAGCGAAACTCTATCACACTTGTTCAATTTACGTAGCTCCTATTTCAGATAGCGTGTTGGGCTAGTATGCACCTTAAAAGCGCATGAAATGTCGAGTAAAATGCACTATTAAACTTCTAGGGTGGGGCAAACAGAGACCCGATTAGTTCATTTTATGTTATGGTCAATATAAGAATTCTGCGAAATTCTATCACATTTGTTCAATTTACGTCGCTGCTATTTCTGCTAGCGTATCGGGCTATGTGGCATCTTAAAGCGCATGAAATGTCGAGTAAAATGCACTATTAAGCTTCTAGGGTAGGGTAATCAGAGACCCGATTAGGTCATCTTATAGTATGGTTAATATAAGAATTCAGCGAAATTCTATCACATTTGTTCAATTTACGTCGCTCCTATTTCAGATGGCGTATTTGGCTAAGCGGAACTATAAAGCGCATGAAATGTCGAGTAAAATGCACTATTAAACTTCTATGATAGGGCAACCAGAGGCACGATTAGATCATTTTATATTATTGTTAATATAAGAATTCAACGTAATTTTATCACATTTGTTCAATTTACGTCGCCCCAATTTCAGATAGCGTATTGGGCTAGGCGGCATTTTAAAGCGCATGAAATGTCGAGTAAAATGCACTATTAAACTTCTAGGGTAAGGTAATCAGAGACCCGGTTAGGTCATCTTATATTATGGTTAGTAAAAGAATTCAGCGAAATTCTATCACATTTGTTCAATTTACGTCGCTCCTATTTCAGATAGCGTATTGGGCCAGGCGGCACCTTAAAGCGCATGAAATGTCGAGTAAAATGCACTATTAAACTTCTATGTTAGGGCAATCCGAGCCCCGAATTGATCGTATTATATTATGGTTAATATAAGAATTCAACGTAATTTTATCACATTTGTTCAATTTACGTCGCTCCTATTTCAGATAGCGTATTGGGCTATGTGGCATCCTAAAGCGCATTGAATGACGAGTAAAATGCACTATTAAACTTCTAGGGTAGAGCAAACAGAGACCCGATTAGATCATTTTATATTATGGTTAATTTAAGAATTCAGCGAAATTCTATCACATTTGTTCAATTTACGTCGCTCCTATTACAGATAGCGTATTGGGCAAAGCGGCACCTTAAAGCGCATGAACTGACGAGTAGAATGCACTATTAAACTTCTATGATAGGGCAATCGGAGACCCGATTAGATCATTTTATAATATTGTTAATATAAGAATTCAACGTAATTTTATCACATTTGTACAATTTATATCGCTCCTATTTCAGATAGCGTATTGGTCTTGGCGGCACCTTAAAGCGCGTGAAATGACGAGTAAAATGCACTATTAAACTTCTATGATAGGGCAATCAGAGTATCGAATAGATAGTATTATATTTTGGTTTAATATAAGAATTCTGCGTAATTCTATCACGTTTGTTCAATTTACGTAGCTCCAATTTCAGATAGGGCATTGGACTAGGCGGCATCTTAAAGCGCATGAAATGTCGAGTAAAATGCACAATTAAACTTCTAGGGCAGGGCAAACAGAGACCCGATTACATCATATTATATTATGGTTAATTTAAGAATACAGCGAAATTTTATCCCATTTGTTCAATTTACGTCGCCCCTATTTCAGATAGCGTATTGGGCTAGGCGGCACCTTAAAGCGCGTGAAATGACGAGTAAAATGCACTATTAAACTTCTATGATAGGGCAATCAGAGAACCGAATAGTTCGTATTATATTTTGGTTAATATAAGAATTCTGCGTAATTCTAACACGTTTGTTCAATTTACGTAGCACCTATTTCAGATATCGCATTGGACTAGGCGGCATCTTAAAGCGCATGAAATGTCGAGTAAAATGCACTGCTAAACTTCTCGGATAGGGCTAAGAGTGACCCGATTAGGTCATCTTATATTATGGTTAATATAAGAATTCAGCGAAATTTTATCACATTTGTTCAATTTACATCGCCCCGATTTCAGATTGCGTATTGGGCTAGGAGGCATCTTAAGGCGCATGAAATGTCGAGTAAAATGCACAATTAAACTGCTCGGGTAGGGCAAACAGAGACCCGATTAGGTCATTTTATATTATGGTTAATTTAAGAATACAGTGAAATTCTATCACATTTGTTCAATTTACGTCGCTCCTATTTCAGATAGCGTATTGGGCTAGGTGGCATCTTAAAGCGCGTGGAATGTCGAGTAAAATGCACTACTAACCTTCTATGATAGGGCAATCAAAGACCCGAGTAGATCATTCTATATTATGGTTAACACAAAAATTCTGCGTAATTCTATCACATTTGTTCAATTTGTGTCGCTCCTATTTCAGATAGCGTAGTGGGCTAGGCGGCTCCTTAAAGCGCATGAAATGACGAGTAAAATGCACTATTAAACTTCTATGATAGGGCAATCAGAGACCGAATAGATCATATTATATTATGGTTAATATAAGAATTCTACGTAATTCCATCACGTTTGATCAATTTACGTCGCTCCAATTTCAGATAGCGTATTGGGCTAGGTGGCATCTTAAAGCGCATGAAATGATGAGTAAAATGCACTATTAAACTTCTATGATAGGGCATCAGAGACCCGAATAGATCGTATTATATTATGGTTAATATAAGAATTCAGCGAAATTCTATCACATTTGTTCAATTTACGTCGCTCCTATTTCGGATAGCGTATTGAGCCAGGCGGCACCTTAAAGCGCATGAAATGACGAGTAAAATGCACTATTAAACTTCTATGATAGGGCAATCCGAGCCCCGAATTGATCGTATTATATTATGGTTAATATAAGAATTCAACGTAATTTTATCACATTCGTTCAATTTACGTCGCCCCAATTTCAGATAGCGTATTGGGCTAGGTGGCATCTTAAAGCGCATGAAATGTCGAGTAAAATGCAATATTAAACTTCTAGGGTAGGGCAATCAGAGTCCCGAATAGATCGTAGTATATTATGGTTAATATAAGAATTCTGCGTAATTCTATCACATTTGTTCAATTTATGTCGCTCCTGTTTCAGATAGCGTATTGGGCTATGTGGCATCTTAAAGCGCATGGAATGACGAGTAAAATGCACTATTAAACTTCTAGGGTAGGGCAAACAGAGACCCGATTAGTTCATTTTATGTTATGGTTAATTTAAGAATTCAGCGAAATTCTATCACATTTCTTGAATTTGTGTCGCTCATATTTCAGATAGCGTAGTGGGCTAGGCGGCACCTTAAAGCGCATGACATGACGAGTAAAATGCTCTGCTATACTTGTCGGGTAGGGCAATCAGAGACCCGATTAGGTCATCTTTTATTATGGTTAATTTAAGAATTCAGCGAAATTCTATCACATTTGTTCAATTTACGTCGCTCCTATTTCAGGTAGCGTATTGGGCTAGACGGCACCTTAAAGCGCATGAAATGACGAGTAAAATGCACTATTAAACTTCTATGATAGGGCAATCAGAGACCGAATAGATCATATTATATTATGGTTAATATAAGAATTCTACGTAATTCCATCACGTTTGTTCAATTTACGTAGCTCCAATTTCAGATAGCGTATTGGGCTAGGCGGCACCTTAGAGCGTGTGAAATGGCGAGTAAAATGCACTATTAAACTTCTAGGATAGGGCAATCAGAGACCCGCTTAGATCATCTTATATTATGATAAATATAAGGATTCAGTGTAATTCTATCACATTTGTTCTATTTACGACGCTCCGATTTCAGATAGCGTATTCGACTAAACGGCACCATAATGCGCATGAAATGGCGAGTAAAATGCACTACTAAACTTCTATGATAGGGCAATCAGAGACCGAATAGATCATATTATATTATGGTCAATATAAGAATTCTACGTAATTCTATCACGTTTGTTCAATATACGTAGCTCCAATTTCAGATAGCGTATTGGGCTAGGCGGCACCTTAAATCGCATGAAATGACGAGTAAAATGCACTATCAAACTTCTATGATAGGGCAATCAGAGGACCGAATAGATCGTATTATATTATGGTTAATATAAGAATTCTGCGTAATTTTATCACATTTGTTCAATTTACGTCGCCCCAATTTCAGATAGCGTATTGGGCGAGGTGGCATCTTAAAGCACATGAAATGTCGAGTAAAATGCACTACTAAACTTCTAGGGTAGGGCAAACAGAGACCCGATTAGACCATTTTCCATTATGGTTTATTTAAGAATTCAGCGAAACTCTATCACACTTGTTCAATTTACGTAGCTCCTATTTCAGATAGCGTATTGGGCTAGTATGCACCTTAAAAGCGCATGAAATGTCGAGTAAAATGCACTATTAAACTTCTAGGGTAGGGCAAACAGAGACCCGATTAGTTCATTTTATGTTATGGTCAATATAAGAATTCTGCGAAATTCTATCACATTTGTTCAATTTACGTCGCTGCTATTTCTGCTAGCGTATCGGGCTATGTGGCATCTTAAAGCGCATGAAATGTCGAGTAAAATGCACTATTAAGCTTCTAGGGTAGGGTAATCAGAGACCCGATTAGGTCATCTTATAGTATGGTTAATATAAGAATTCAGCGAAATTCTATCACATTTGTTCAATTTACGTCGCTCCTATTTCAGATGGCGTATTTGGCTAAGCGGAACTATAAAGCGCATGAAATGTCGAGTAAAATGCACTATTAAACTTCTATGATAGGGCAACCAGAGACACGATTAGATCATTTTATATTATTGTTAATATAAGAATTCAACGTAATTTTATCACATTTGTTCAATTTACGTCGCCCCAATTTCAGATAGCGTATTGGGCTAGGTGGCATTTTAAAGCGCATGAAATGTCGAGTAAAATGCACTATTAAACTTCTAGGGTAAGGTAATCAGAGACCCGATTAGGTCATCTTATGTTATGGTTAGTAAAAGAATTCAGCGAAATTCTATCACATTTGTTCAATTTACGTCGCTCCTATTTCAGATAGCGTATTGGGCCAGGCGGCACCTTAAAGCGCATGAAATGTCGAGTAAAATGCACTATTAAACTTCTATGTTAGGGCAATCCGAGCCCCGAATTGATCGTATTATATTATGGTTAATATAAGAATTCAACGTAATTTTATCACATTTGTTCAATTTGCGTCGCTCCTATTTCAGATAGCGTATTGGGCTATGTGGCATCCTAAAGCGCATCGAATGACGAGTAAAATGCACTATTAAACTTCTAGGGTAGAGCAAACAGAGACCCGATTAGATCATTTTATATTATGGTTAATTTAAGAATTCAGCGAAATTCTATCACATTTGTTCAATTTACGTCGCTCCTATTACAGATAGCGTATTGGGCAAAGCGGCACCTTAAAGCGCATGAACTGACGAGTACAATGCACTATTAAACTTCTATGATAGGGCAATCGGAGACCCGATTAGATCATTTTATAATATTGTTAATATAAGAATTCAACGTAATTTTATCACATTTGTACAATTTATATCGCTCCTATTTCAGATAGCGTATTGGTCTTGGCGGCACCTTAAAGCGCGTGAAATGACGAGTAAAATGCACTATTAAACTTCTATGATAGGGCAATCAGAGTATCGAATAGATAGTATTATATTTTGGTTAATATAAGAATTCTGCGTAATTCTATCACGTTTGTTCAATTTACGTAGCTCCAATTTCAGATAGGGCATTGGACTAGGCGGCATCTTAAAGCGCATGAAATGTCGAGTAAAATGCACAATTAAACTTCTAGGGTAGGGCAAACAGAGACCCGATTACATCATATTATATTATGGTTAATTTAAGAATACAGCGAAATTTTATCCCATTTGTTCAATTTACGTCGCCCCTATTTCAGATAGCGTATTGGGCTAGGCGGCACCTTAAAGCGCGTGAAATGACGAGTAAAATGCACTATTAAACTTCTATGATAGGGCAATCAGAGAACCGAATAGTTCGTATTATATTTTGGTTAATATAAGAATTCTGCGTAATTCTAACTCGTTTGTTTAATTTACGTAGCACCTATTTCAGATATCGCATTGGACTAGGCGGCATCTTAAAGCGCATGAAATGTCGAGTAAAATGCACTGCTAAACTTCTCGGATAGGGCTAAGAGAGACCCGATTAGGTCATCTTATATTATGGTTAATATAAGAATTCAGCGAAATTTTATCACATTTGATCAATTTACGTCGCCCCGATTTCAGATTGCGTATTGGGCTAGGAGGCATCTTAAGGCGCATGAAATGTCGAGTAAAATGCACAATTAAACTGCTCGGGTAGGGCAAACAGAGACCCGATTAGGTCATTTTATATTATGGTTAATTTAAGAATACAGTGAAATTCTATCACATTTGTTCAATTTACGTCGCTCCTATTTCAGATAGCGTATTGGGCTAGGTGGCATCTTAAAGCGCGTGGAATGTCGAGTAAAATGCACTACTAACCTTCTATGATAGGGCAATCAAAGACCCGAGTAGATCATTCTATATTATGGTTAACACAAAAATTCTGCGTAATTCTATCACATTTGTTCAATTTGTGTCGCTCCTATTTCAGATAGCGTAGTGGGCTAGGCGGCTCCTTAAAGCGCATGAAATGACGAGTAAAATGCACTATTAAACTTCTATGATAGGGCAATCAGAGACCGAATAGATCATATTATATTATGGTTAATATAAGAATTCTACGTAATTCCATCACGTTTGTTCAATTTGCGTCGCTCCAATTTCAGATAGCGTATTGGGCTAGGTGGCATCTTAAAGCGCATGAAATGATGAGTAAAATGCACTATTAAACTTCTATGATAGGGCATCAGAGACCCGAATAGATCGTATTATATTATGGTTAATATAAGAATTCAGCGAAATTCTATCACATTTGTTCAATTTACGTCGCTCCTATTTCGGATAGCGTATTGAGCCAGGCGGCACCTTAAAGCGCATGAAATGACGAGTAAAATGCACTATTAAACTTCTATGATAGGGCAATCCGAGCCCCGAATTGATCGTATTATATTATGGTTAATATAAGAATTCAACGTAATTTTATCACATTCGTTCAATTTACGTCGCCCCAATTTCAGATAGAGTATTGGGCTAGGTGGCATCTTAAAGCGCATGAAATGTCGAGTAAAATGCAATATTAAACTTCTAGGGTAGGGCAATCAGAGTCCCGAATAGATCGTAGTATATTATGGTTAATATAAGAATTCTGCGTAATTCTATCACATTTGTTCAATTTATGTCGCTCCTGTTTCAGATAGCGTATTGGGCTATGTGGCATCTTAAAGCGCATGGAATGGCGAGTAAAATGCACTATTAAACTTCTAGGGTAGGGCAAACAGAGACCCGATTAGTTCATTTTATGTTATGGTTAATTTAAGAATTCAGCGAAATTCTATCACATTTCTTGAATTTGTGTCGCTCATATTTCAGATAGCGTAGTGGGCTAGGCGGCACCTTAAAGCGCATGACATGACGAGTAAAATGCTCTGCTATACTTGTCGGGTAGGGCAATCAGAGACCCGATTAGGTCATCTTTTATTATGGTTAATTTAAGAATTCAGCGAAATTCTATCACATTTGTTCAATTTACGTCGCTCCTATTTCAGATAGCGTATTGGGCTAGACGGCACCTTAAAGCGCATGAAATGACGAGTAAAATGCACTATTAAACTTCTATGATAGGGCAATCAGAGACCGAATAGATCATATTATATTATGGTTAATATAAGAATTCTAGGTAATTCCATCACGTTTGTTCAATTTACGTAGCTCCAATTTCAGATAGCGTATTGGGCTAGGCGGCACCTTAGAGCGTGTGAAATGACGAGTAAAATGCACTATTAAACTTCTAGGATAGGGCAATCAGAGACCCGCTTAGATCATCTTATATTATGATAAATATAAGGATTCAGTGTAATTCTATCACATTTGTTCTATTTACGACGCTCCGATTTCAGATAGCGTATTCGACTAAACGGCACCATAATGCGCATGAAATGGCGAGTAAAATGCACTACTAAACTTCTATGATAGGGCAATCAGAGACCGAATAGATCATATTATATTATGGTCAATATAAGAATTCTACGTAATTCCATCACGTTTGTTCAATTTACGTAGCTCCAATTTCAGATAGCGTATTGGGCTAGGCGGCACCTTAAATCGCATGAAATGACGAGTAAAATGCACTATCAAACTTCTATGATAGGGCAATCAGAGAACCGAATAGATCGTATTATATTATGGTTAATATAAGAATTCTGCGTAATTTTATCACATTTGTTCAATTTACGTCGCCCCAATTTCAGATAGCGTATTGGGCGAGGTGGCATCTTAAAGCACATGAAATGTCGAGTAAAATGCACTACTAAACTTCTAGGGTAGGGCAAACAGAGACCCGATTAGACCATTTTCCATTATGGTTTATTTAAGAATTCAGCGAAACTCTATCACACTTGTTCAATTTACGTAGCTCCTATTTCAGATAGCGTATTGGGCTAGTATGCACCTTAAAAGCGCATGAAATGTCGAGTAAAATGCACTATTAAACTTCTAGGGTAGGGCAAACAGAGACCCGATTAGTTCATTTTATGTTATGGTCAATATAAGAATTCTGCGAAATTCTATCACATTTGTTCAATTTACGTCGCTGCTATTTCTGCTAGCGTATCGGGCTATGTGGCATCTTAAAGCGCATGAAATGTCGAGTAAAATGCACTATTAAGCTTCTAGGGTAGGGTAATCAGAGACCCGATTAGGTCATCTTATAGTATGGTTAATATAAGAATTCAGCGAAATTCTATCACATTTGTTCAATTTACGTCGCTCCTATTTCAGATGGCGTATTTGGCTAAGCGGAACTATAAAGCGCATGAAATGTCGAGTAAAATGCACTATTAAACTTCTATGATAGGGCAACCAGAGACACGATTAGATCATTTTATATTATTGTTAATATAAGAATTCAACGTAATTTTATCACATTTGTTCAATTTACGTCGCCCCAATTTCAGATAGCGTATTGGGCTAGGTGGCATTTTAAAGCGCATGAAATGTCGAGTAAAATGCACTATTAAACTTCTAGGGTAAGGTAATCAGAGACCCGATTAGGTCATCTTATGTTATGGTTAGTAAAAGAATTCAGCGAAATTCTATCACATTTGTTCAATTTACGTCGCTCCTATTTCAGATAGCGTATTGGGCCAGGCGGCACCTTAAAGCGCATGAAATGTCGAGTAAAATGCACTATTAAACTTCTATGTTAGGGCAATCCGAGCCCCGAATTGATCGTATTATATTATGGTTAATATAAGAATTCAACGTAATTTTATCACATTTGTTCAATTTACGTCGCTCCTATTTCAGATAGCGTATTGGGCTATGTGGCATCCTAAAGCGCATCGAATGACGAGTAAAATGCACTATTAAACTTCTAGGGTAGAGCAAACAGAGACCCGATTAGATCATTTTATATTATGGTTAATTTAAGAATTCAGCGAAATTCTATCACATTTGTTCAATTTACGTCGCTCCTATTACAGATAGCGTATTGGGCAAAGCGGCACCTTAAAGCGCATGAACTGACGAGTACAATGCACTATTAAACTTCTATGATAGGGCAATCGGAGACCCGATTAGATCATTTTATAATATTGTTAATATAAGAATTCAACGTAATTTTATCACATTTGTACAATTTATATCGCTCCTATTTCAGATAGCGTATTTGTCTTGGCGGCACCTTAAAGCGCGTGAAATGACGAGTAAAATGCACTATTAAACTTCTATGATAGGGCAATCAGAGTATCGAATAGATAGTATTATATTTTGGTTAATATAAGAATTCTGCGTAATTCTATCACGTTTGTTCAATTTACGTAGCTCCAATTTCAGATAGGGCATTGGACTAGGCGGCATCTTAAAGCGCATGAAATGTCGAGTAAAATGCACAATTAAACTTCTAGGGTAGGGCAAACAGAGACCCGATTACATCATATTATATTATGGTTAATTTAAGAATACAGCGAAATTTTATCCCATTTGTTCAATTTACGTCGCCCCTATTTCAGATAGCGTATTGGGCTAGGCGGCACCTTAAAGCGCGTGAAATGACGAGTAAAATGCACTATTAAACTTCTATGATAGGGCAATCAGAGAACCGAATAGTTCGTATTATATTTTGGTTAATATAAGAATTCTGCGTAATTCTAACTCGTTTGTTCAATTTACGTAGCACCTATTTCAGATATCGCATTGGACTAGGCGGCATCTTAAAGCGCATGAAATGTCGAGTAAAATGCACTGCTAAACTTCTCGGATAGGGCTAAGAGAGACCCGATTAGGTCATCTTATATTATGGTTAATATAAGAATTCAGCGAAATTTTATCACATTTGATCAATTTACGTCGCCCCGATTTCAGATTGCGTATTGGGCTAGGAGGCATCTTAAGGCGCATGAAATGTCGAGTAAAATGCACAATTAAACTGCTCGGATAGGGCAAACAGAGACCCGATTAGGTCATTTTATATTATGGTTAATTTAAGAATACAGTGAAATTCTATCACATTTGTTCAATTTACGTCGCTCCTATTTCAGAAAGCGTATTGGGCTAGGTGGCATCTTAAAGCGCGTGGAATGTCGAGTAAAATGCACTACTAACCTTCTATGATAGGGCAATCAAAGACCCGAGTAGATCATTCTATATTATGGTTAACACAAAAATTCTGCGTAATTCTATCACATTTGTTCAATTTGTGTCGCTCCTATTTCAGATAGCGTAGTGGGCTAGGCGGCACCTTAAAGCGCATGAAATGACGAGTAAAATGCACTATTAAACTTCTATGATAGGGCAATCAGAGACCGAATAGATCATATTATATTATGGTTAATATAAGAATTCTACGTAATTCCATCACGTTTGTTCAATTTACGTCGCTCCTATTTCAGATAGTGTATTGTGCTAAGCGGCACCTTAAAGCGCATGAAATGGCAAGTAAAACACACTATTAAACTTCTATGATAGGGCAATCAGAGAACCGAATAGATCGTATTATATTATGGTTAATATAAGAATTCTGCGTAATTCTATCACGTTTGTTCAATTTACGCAGCTCCAATTTCAGATAGCGCATTGGGCTAGGCGGCACCTTAAAGCGCATGAAATGGCGAGTAAAATGCACTACTAAACTTCTAGGATAGGGCAATCAGAGACCCGGTAAGGTCAGCTTATGTTTTGATTAATTTAAGGATACAGCGTAATTCTATCACATTTGTTCAATTTACGTCGGTCCTATTTCAGATAGTGTATTGGGCTAAGCGGCACCTTAAAGCGCATGGAATGACGAGTAAAATGCACTATTAAACTTCTAGGGTAGGGCAAACAGAGACCCGATTAGTTCATTTTATGTTATGGTTAATTTAAGAATTCAGCGTAATTCTATCACATTTCTTCAATTTGTGTCGCTCCTATTTCAGATAGCGTAGTGGGCTAGGCGGCACCTTAAAGCGCATGAAATGGCGAGTAAAATGAACTATTAAACTTCTATGATAGGGCAATCAGAGACCGAATAGATCATATTATATTATGGTTAATATAAGAATTCTACGTAATTCCATCACGTTTGTTCAATTTACGTAGCTCCAATTTCAGATAGCGTATTGGTCTAGGCGGCACCTTAGAGCGTGTGAAATGACGAGTAAAATGCACTATTAAACTTCTATGATAAGCCAATCAGAGACCCGAATAGATCATTTTATATTATGGTTACTATAAGAATTCTGCGTAATTCTATCACGTTTGTTCAATTTACGTCGCTCCTACTTCAGATAGCGTATTGGGCTAAGCGGCATCTTAAAACTCAAGAAATGTCGAGTAAAATGCACTACAAAACTTCTAGGATAGGGCAATCAGAGACCCGCTTAGATCATCTTATATTATGATAAATATAAGGATTCAATGTAATTCTATCACATTTGTTCAATTTATATCGCTCCTATTTCAGATAGCGTATTGGTCTAGGCGGCACCTTAAAGCGCGTGAAATGACGAGTAAAATGCACTATTAAACTTCTATGGTAGGGCAATCAGAGTATCGAATAGATAGTATTATATTTTGGTTAATATAAGAATTCTGCGTAATTCTATCACGTTTGTTCAATTTACGTAGCTCCTATTTCAGATAGGGCATTGGACTAGGCGGCATCTTAAAGCGCATGAAATATCGAGTAAAATGCATAATTAAACATCTAAGGTAGGGCAAACAGAGACCCGATTAGATCATTTTATATTATGGTTAATTTAAGAATACAGCGAAATTTTATCCCATTTGTTCAATTTACGTCGCCCCTATTTCAGATAGCGTATTGGGCTAGGTGGCACCATAAAACCGCATGAAATGTCGAGTAAAATGCACTATTAAACTTCTAGGGTAGGGCAAACAGAGACCCGATTAGTTCATTTTATGTTATGGTCTATATAAGAATTCTGCGAAATTCTATCACATTTGTTCAATTTACATCGCTGTTATTTCTGATAGCGTATCGGGCTATGTGGCATCTTAAAGCTCATGAAATGTCGAGTAAAATGCACTATTAACCTTCTAGGGTAGGGTAATCAGAGACCCGATTAGGTCATCTTATAGTATGGTTAATATAAGAATTCAGCGAAATTCTATCACATTTGTTCAATTTACGTCGCTCCTATTTCAGATGGCGTATTTGGCTAAGCGGCACCATAAAGCGCATGAAATGTCGACTAAAATGCACTATTAAACTTCTATGATAGGGCAACCAGAGACACGATTAGATCATTTTATGTTATTGTTAATATAAGAATTCAATGTAATTTTATCACATTTGTTCAATTTACGTCGCCCCAATTTCAGATAGCGTATTGGGCTAGGTGGCATCTTAAAGCGCATGAAATGTCGAGTAAAATGCACTATTAAACTTCTAGGGTAGGGTAATCAGAGACCCGATTAGGTCATCTTATATTATGGTTAATATAAGAATTCAGCGAAATTCTATCACATTTGTTCAATTTACGTCGCTCCTATTTCAGATAGCGTATTGGGCCAGGCGGCACCTTAACGCGCATGAAATGTCGAGTAAAATGCACTATTAAACTTCTATGATAGGGCAATCCGAGCCCCGAATTGATCGTATTATATTATGGTTAATATAAGAACTCAACGTAATTTTATCACATTTGTTCAATTACGTCGCTCCTATTTCAGATAGCGTATTGGGCTAGCCGGCATCTTATAGCGCGAGGAACGACGACTAAAATGCACTACTAACCTTCTATGATAGGGCAATCAGAGTCCCGAATAGATCGTAGTATATTATGGTTAATATAAGAATTCTGCGTAATTCTATCACATTTGTTCAATTTATGTCGCTCTTATTTCAGATAGCGTATTGGGCTATGTGGCATCTTAAAGCGCATGAAATGGCGAGTAAAATGCACTATTAAACTTCTAGCGTAGGGTAAACAGAGACCCGATTAGATCATTTATATTATGGTTAATTTAAGAATTCAGCCGAAATTCTATCACATTTGTTCAATTTACGTCGCCCCTATTTCAGATAGCGAATTGGGCTAAGCGGCATCTCAAAGCGCATGAAATGACGAGTGAAATGCACTATTAAACTTCTAGGGTATTGCGAATAGAGACCCGATTAGATCATTTTACATTAAGGTTAATATAAGAATTCAGCGAAATCCTATCACATTTGCTAAATTTATGTCGCTCTATTTCAGATAGCGTATTGGGCTAACCGGCATCTCAAAGCGCATAAATGGCGAGTAAAATGCACTATTAAACTTCTAGGGTAAGGCAAACAGAGACCCGATTAGATCATTTAATATTACGCTTAATATAAGAATTCAGCGTAATTCTATCACATTTGTTCAACTTACGTCGCTCCTATTTCAGATAGCGTACTGGGCTAGGCGGCATCTTAAAGCGCGTGGAAGGGCGAGTAAAATGCACTACTAAACTTCTATGATAGGGCAATCAGAGCCCGATTAGATCATTTTGTATTTTGTTTAATATAAGATTTCAGGGAAATTCTATCACATTTGTTCAATTTACGTCGCTCCTATTTCAGATAGCGGATTGGCCTAAGCGGCATCGCAAAGCGCATGAAATGGCGAGTAAAATGGACTATTAAACGTCTAGGGTACGGCAAACACAGACCCGATTAGATCATTTTATATTATGGTTAATTTAAGAATTCAGCGAAATTCTATCACATTTGTTCAATTTACGTCGCTCCTATTCCAGATATCCGACTGGGCTAGGCGACATCTTAAGCGCGTGGAATGGCGAGTAAAATGCACTACTAAACTTCTATGATAGGGCAATCTGAGACCCGATTAGATCATTTTATATTTGGTTTAATATAAGGTTTCAGCGGAATTCTATCACATTTGTTCAATTTACGTCGCTCCTATTTCAGGTAGCGTACTGGGCTATGCGGCATCTTGAAGCGCGTCGAATGGCGAGTAAAATGCACTATTAAACTTCTAGGGTAGGGCGAACACAGACCCGATTAGAACACCTTACATTAAGGTTAATATAAGAATTCAGGGAAATTCTATCACATTTGTTCAATTTACGTGGCTCCTATTTCAGAAAGCGTGTTGGGCTAAGCGGCATCTCAACGCGCATGAAATGGCAAGTAAAATGCACTATTAAACTTCTAGGGTAAGGCAAACAGAGACCCGATTAGATCATTTTATATTACGGTGAATATAAGAATTCAGCGTAATTCTGTCACATTTGTTCAACTTACGTCGCTCCTATTTCAAATAGCGTACTGGGCTATGCGGCATCTTGAAGCGCGTGGAATGGTGAGTAAAATGCACTATTAAACTTCTATGATAGGGCAATCAGAGACCCGATTAGATCATTTTATATTATGGTTAATTTAAGAATTCAGCAAAATTCCGTCGCATTTGTTCAATTTACGTCGCTCCTATTTCAGACAGCGTACTGGACTGGGTGGCATCTTAAAGCGCATGAAATGTCGAGTAAAATGCACTATTAAACTTCTATGATAGGGCAACCAGAGACACGATTAGATCATTTTATATTATTGTTAATATAAGAATTCAACGTAATTTTATCACATTTGTTCAATTTACGTCGCCCCAATTTCAGATAGCGTATTGGGCTAGGTGGCATTTTAAAGCGCATGAAATGTCGAGTAAAATGCACTATTAAACTTCTAGGGTAAGGTAATCAGAGACCCGATTAGGTCATCTTATATTATGGTTAGTAAAAGAATTCAGCGAAATTCTATCACATTTGTTCAATTTACGTCGCTCCTATTTCAGATAGCGTATTGGGCCAGGCGGCACCTTAAAGCGCATGAAATGTCGAGTAAAATGCACTATTAAACTTCTATGTTAGGGCAATCCGAGCCCCGAATTGATCGTATTATATTATGGTTAATATAAGAATTCAACGTAATTTTATCACATTTGTTCAATTTACGTCGCTCCTATTTCAGATAGCGTATTGGGCTATGTGGCATCCTAAAGCGCATCGAATGACGAGTAAAATGCACTATTAAACTTCTAGGGTAGAGCAAACAGAGACCCCGATTAGATCATTTTATATTATGGTTAATTTAAGAATTCAGCGAAATTCTATCACATTTGTTCAATTTACGTCGCTCCTATTACAGATAGCGTATTGGGCAAAGCGGCACCTTAAAGCGCATGAACTGACGAGTACAATGCACTATTAAACTTCTATGATAGGGCAATCGGAGACCCGATTAGATCATTTTATAATATTGTTAATATAAGAATTCAACGTAATTTTATCACATTTGTTCAATTTATATCGCTCCTATTCAGATAGCGTATTGGTCTTGGCGGCACCTTGAAGCGCGTGAAATGACGAGTAAAATGCACTATTAAACTTCTATGATAGGGCAATCAGAGTATCGAATAGATAGTATTATATTTTGGTTAATATAAGAATTCTGCGTAATTCTATCACGTTTGTTTCAATTTACGTAGCTCCATTTCAGATAGGGCATTGACTAGGCGGCATCTTAAAAGCGCATGAAATGTCGAGTAAAATGCACAATTAAACTTCTAGGGTAGGGCAAACAGAGACCCGATTACATCATATTATATTATGGTTAATTTAAGAATACAGCGAAATTTTATCCCATTTGTTCAATTTACGTCGCCCCTATTTCAGATAGCGTATTGGGCTAGGCGGCACCTTAAAGCGCGTGAAATGACGAGTAAAATGCACTATTAAACTTCTATGATAGGGCAATCAGAGAACCGAATAGTTCGTATTATATTTTGGTTAATATAAGAATTCTGCGTAATTCTAACACGTTTGTTCAATTTACGTAGCACCTATTTCAGATATCGCATTGGACTAGGCGGCATCTTAAAGCGCGTGAAATGTCGAGTAAAATGCACTGCTAAACTTCTCGGATAGGGCTAAGAGAGACCCGATTAGGTCATCTTATATTATGGTTAATATAAGAATTCAGCGAAATTTTATCACATTTGTTCAATTTACGTCGCCCCGATTTCAGATTGCGTATTGGGCTAGGAGGCATCTTAAGGCGCATGAAATGTCGAGTAAAATGCACAATTAAACTGCTAGGGTAGGGCAAACAGAGACCCGATTAGGTCATTTTATATTATGGTTAATTTAAGAATACAGTGAAATTCTATCACATTTGTTCAATTTACGTCGCTCCTATTTCAGATAGCGTATTGGGCTAGGTGGCATCTTAAAGCGCGTGGAATGTCGAGTAAAATGCACTACTAACCTTCTATGATAGGGCAATCAAAGACCCGAGTAGATCATTCTATATTATGGTTAACACAAAAATTCTGCGTAATCCTATCACATTTGTTCAATTTGTGTCGCTCCTATTTCAGATAGCGTAGTGGGCTAGGCGGCACCTTAAAGCGCATGAAATGACGAGTAAAATGCACTATTAAACTTCTATGATAGGGCAATCAGAGACCGAATAGATCATATTATATTATGGTTAATATAAGAATTCTACGTAATTCCATCACGTTTGTTCAATTTACGTCGCTCCTATTTCAGATAGTGTATTGTGCTAAGCGGCACCTTAAAGCGCATGAAATGGCAAGTAAAACACACTATTAAACTTCTATGATAGGGCAATCAGAGAACCGAATAGATCGTATTATATTATGGTTAATATAAGAATTCTGCGTAATTCTATCACGTTTGTTCAATTTACGCAGCTCCAATTTCAGATAGCGCATTGGGCTAGGCGGCACCTTAAAGCGCATGAAATGGCGAGTAAAATGCACTACTAAACTTCTAGGATAGGGCAATCAGAGACCCGGTAAGGTCAGCTTATGTTTTGATTAATTTAAGGATACAGCGTAATTCTATCACATTTGTTTAATTTACGTCGGTCCTATTTCAGATAGTGTATTGGGCTAAGCGGCACCTTAAAGCGCATGGAATGACGAGTAAAATGCACTATTAAACTTCTAGGGTAGGGCAAACAGAGACCCGATTAGTTCATTTTATGTTATGGTTAATTTAAGAATTCAGCGTAATTCTATCACATTTCTTCAATTTGTGTCGCTCCTATTTCAGATTGCGTAGTGGGCTAGGCGGCACCTTAAAGCGCATGAAATGGCGAGTAAAATGAACTATTAAACTTCTATGATAGGGCAATCAGAGACCGAATAGATCATATTATATTATGGTTAATATAAGAATTCTACGTAATTCCATCACGTTTGTTCAATTTACGTAGCTCCAATTTCAGATAGCGTATTGGGCTAGCGGCACCTTAGAGCGTGTGAAATGACGAGTAAAATGCACTATTAAACTTCTATGATAAGCCAATCAGAGACCCGAATAGATCATTTTATATTATGGTTACTATAAGAATTCTGCGTAATTCTATCACGTTTGTTCAATTTACGTCGCTCCTACTTCAGATAGCGTATTGGGCTAAGCGGCATCTTAAAACTCAAGACATGTCGAGTAAAATGCACTACAAAACTTCTAGGATAGGGCAATCAGAGACCCGCTTAGATCATCTTATATTATGATAAATATAAGGATTCAGTGTAATTCTATCACATTTGTTCAATTTATATCGCTCCTATTTCAGATAGCGTATTGGTCTAGGCGGCACCTTAAGCGCGTGAAATGACGAGTAAAATGCACTATTAAACTTCTATGGTAGGGCAATCAGAGTATCGAATAGATAGTATTATATTTTGGTTAATATAAGAATTCTGCGTAATTCTATCACGTTTGTTCAATTTACGTAGCTCCAATTTCAGATAGGGCATTGGACTAGGCGGCATCTTAAAACGCATGAAATGTCGAGTAAATGCACAATTAAACTTCTAGGGTAGGGCAAACAGAGACCCGATTACATCATATTATATTATGGTTTATTTAAGAATACAGCGAAATTTTATCCCATTTGTTCAATTTACGTCGCCCCTATTTCAGATAGCGTATTGGGCTAGGCGGCACCTTAAAGCGCGTGAAATGACGAGTAAAATGCACTATTAAACTTCTATGATAGGGCAATCAGAGAACCGAATAGTTCGTATTATATTTTGGTTAATATAAGAATTCTGCGTAATTCTAACTCGTTTGTTCAATTTACGTAGCACCTATTTCAGATATCGCATTGGACTAGGCGGCATCTTAAAGCGCATGAAATGTCGAGTAAAATGCACTGCTAAACTTCTCGGATAGGGCTAAGAGAGACCCGATTAGGTCATCTTATATTATGGTTAATATAAGAATTCAGCGAAATTTTATCACATTTGTTCAATTTACGTCGCTCCTATTTCAGATAGCGTATTGGGCTAGGTGGCATCTTAAAGCGCGTGGAATGTCGAGTAAAATGCACTACTAACCTTCTATGATAGGGCAATCAAAGACCCGAGTAGATCATTCTATATTATGGTTAACACAAAAATTCTGCGTAATTCTATCACATTTGTTCAATTTGTGTCGCTCCTATTTCAGATAGCGTAGTGGGCTAGGCGGCACCTTAAAGCGCATGAAATGACGAGTAAAATGCACTATTAAACTTCTATGATAGGGCAATCAGAGACCGAATAGATCATATTATATTATGGTTAATATAAGAATTCTACGTAATTCCATCACGTTTGTTCAATTTACGTCGCTCCTATTTCAGATAGTGTATTGTGCTAAGCGGCACCTTAAAGCGCATGAAATGGCAAGTAAAACACACTATTAAACTTCTATGATAGGGCAATCAGAGAACCGAATAGATCGTATTATATTATGGTTAATATAAGAATTCTGCGTAATTCTATCACGTTTGTTCAATTTACGCAGCTCCAATTTCAGATAGCGCATTGGGCTAGGCGGCACCTTAAAGCGCATGAAATGGCGAGTAAAATGCACTACTAAACTTCTAGGATAGGGCAATCAGAGACCCGGTAAGGTCAGCTTATGTTTTGATTAATTTAAGGATACAGCGTAATTCTATCACATTTGTTTAATTTACGTCGGTCCTATTTCAGATAGTGTATTGGGCTAAGCGGCACCTTAAAGCGCATGGAATGACGAGTAAAATGCACTATTAAACTTCTAGGGTAGGGCAAACAGAGACCCGATTAGTTCATTTTATGTTATGGTTAATTTAAGAATTCAGCGTAATTCTATCACATTTCTTCAATTTGTGTCGCTCCTATTTCAGATAGCGTAGTGGCTAGGCGGCACCTTAAAGCGCATGAAATGGCGAGTAAAATGAACTATTAAACTTCTATGATAGGGCAATCAGAGACCGAATAGATCATATTATATTATGGTTAATATAAGAATTCTACGTAATTCCATCACGTTTGTTCAATTTACGTAGCTCCAATTTCAGATAGCGTATTGGGCTAGGCGGCACCTTAGAGCGTGTGAAATGACGAGTAAAATGCACTATTAAACTTCTATGATAAGCCAATCAGAGACCCGAATAGATCATTTTATATTATGGTTACTATAAGAATTCTGCGTAATTCTATCACGTTTGTTCAATTTACGTCGCTCCTACTTCAGATAGCGTATTGGGCTAAGCGGCATCTTAAAACTCAAGACATGTCGAGTAAAATGCACTACAAAACTTCTAGGATAGGGCAATCAGAGACCCGCTTAGATCATCTTATATTATGATAAATATAAGGATTCAGTGTAATTCTATCACATTTGTTCAATTTATATCGCTCCTATTTCAGATAGCGTATTGGTCTAGGCGGCACCTTAAAGCGCGTGAAATGACGAGTAAAATGCACTATTAAACTTCTATGGTAGGGCAATCAGAGTATCGAATAGATAGTATTAATATGGGTAATATAAGAATTCTGCGTAATTCTATCACGTTTGTTCAATTTACGTAGCTCCTATTTCAGATAGGGCATTGGACTAGGCGGCATCTTAAAGCGCATGAAATGTCGAGTAAAATGCATAATTAAACATCTAGGGTAGGGCAAACAGAGACCCGATTAGATCATTTTATATTATGGTTAATTTAAGAATACAGCGAAATTTTATCCCATTTGTTCAATTTACGTCGCCCCTATTTCAGATAGCGTATTGGGCTAGGTGGCATCTTAAAGCGCGTGAAATGACGAGTAAAATGCACTGCTAAACTTCTATGATAGGGCAATCCGAGCCCCGAATTGATCGTATTATATTATGGTTAATATAAGAACTCAACGTAATTTTATCACATTTGTTCAATTTACGTCGCACCTATTTCAGATAGCGTATTGGGCTAGCCGGCATCTTATAGCGCGAGGAACGACGACTAAAATGCACTACTAACCTTCTATGATAGGGCAATCAGAGTCCCGAATAGATCGTAGTTTATTATGGTTAATATAAGAATTCTGCGTAATTCTATCACATTTGTTCAATTTATGTCGCTCTTATTTCAGATAGCGTATTGGGCTATGTGGCATCTTAAAGCGCATGAAATGGCGAGTAAAATGCACTATTAAACTTCTAGCGTAGGGTAAACAGAGACCCGATTAGATCATTTTATATTATGGTTAATTTAAGAATTCAGCGAAATTCTATCACATTTGTTCAATTTACGTCGCCCCTATTTCAGATAGCGAATTGGGCTAAGCGGCATCTCAAAGCGCATGAAATGACGAGTGAAATGCACTATTAAACTTCTAGGGTATTGCGAATAGAGACCCGATTAGATCATTTTACATTAAGGTTAATATAAGAATTCAGCGAAATCCTATCACATTTGCTAAATTTACGTCGCTCCTATTTCAGATAGCGTATTTGGCTAAGCGGCATCTCAAAGCGCATTAAATGGCGAGTAAAATGCACTATTAAACTTCTAGGTAAGGCAAACAGAGACCCGATTAGATCATTTAATATTACGCTTAATATAAGAATTCAGCGTAATTCTATCACATTTGTTCAACTTACGTCGCTCCTATTTCAGATAGCGTACTGGGCTAGGCGGCATCTTAAAGCGCGTGGAAGGGCGAGTAAAATGCACTACTAAACTTCTATGATAGGGCAATCAGAGCCCGATTAGATCATTTTGTATTTTGTTTAATATAAGATTTCAGGGAAATTCTATCACATTTGTTCAATTAACGTCGCTCCTATTTCAGATAGCGGATTGGCCTAAGCGGCATCGCAAAGCGCATGAAATGGCGAGTAAAATGCACTATTAAACGTCTAGGGTACGGCAAACACAGACCCGATTAGATCATTTTATATTATGGTTAATTTAAGAATTCAGCGAAATTCTATCACATTTGTTCAATTTACGTCGCTCCTATTTCAGATAGCGTATTGGGCTAGCCGGCATCTTATAGCGCGAGGAACGACGACTAAAATGCACTACTAACCTTCTATGATAGGGCAATCAGAGTCCCGAATAGATCGTAGTATATTATGGTTAATATAAGAATTCTGCGTAATTTCTATCACATTTGTTCAATTTATGTCGCTCTTATTTCAGATAGCGTATTGGGCTATGTGGCATCTTAAAGCGCATGAAATGGCGAGTAAAATGCACTATTAAACTTCTAGCGTAGGGTAAACAGAGACCCGATTAGATCATTTTATATTATGGTTAATTTAAGAATTCAGCGAAATTCTATCACATTTGTTCAATTTACGTCGCCCCTATTTCAGATAGCGAATTGGGCTAAGCGGCATCTCAAAGCGCATGAAATGACGAGTGAAATGCACTATTAAACTTCTAGGGTATTGCGAATAGAGACCCGATTAGATCATTTTACATTAAGGTTAATATAAGAATTCAGCGAAATCCTATCACATTTGCTAAATTTATGTCGCTCCTATTTCAAATAGCGTATTTGGCTAAGCGGCATCTCAAAGCGCATTAAATGGCGAGTAAAATGCACTATTAAACTTCTAGGGTAAGGCAAACAGAGACCCGATTAGATCATTTAATATTACGCTTAATATAAGAATGCAGCGTAATTCTATCACATTTGTTCAACTTACGTCGCTCCTATTTCAGATAGCGTACTGGGCTAGGCGGCATCTTAAAGCGCGTGGAAGGGCGAGTAAAATGCACTACTAAACTTCTATGATAGGGCAATCAGAGCCCCGATTAGATCATTTTGTATTTTGTTTAATATAAGATTTCAGGGAAATTCTATCACATTTGTCAATTAACGTCGCTCCTATTTCAGATAGCGGATTGGCCTAAGCGGCATCGCAAAGCGCATGAAATGGCGAGTAAAATGCACTATTAAACGTCTAGGGTACGGCAAACACAGACCCGATTAGATCATTTTATATTATGGTTAATTTAAGAATTCAGCGAAATTCTATCACATTTGTTCAATTTACGTCGCTCCTATTCCAGATATCCTACTGGGCTAGGCGACATCTTAAAGCGCGTGGAATGGCGAGTAAAATGCACTACTAAACTTCTATGATAGGGCAATCTGAGACCCGATTAGATCATTTTATATTTGGTTTAATATAAGGTTTCAGCGGAATTCTATCACATTTGTTCAATTTACGTCGCTCCTATTTCAGATAGCGTACTGGGCTATGCGGCATCTTGAAGCGCGTGGAATGGTGAGTAAAATGCACTATTAAACTTCTATGATAGGGCAATCAGAGACCCGATTAGATCATTTTATATTTTGGTTAATATAAGAATTCAGCGAAATTCTATCACCTTTGTTCAATTTACGTCGCTCCTATTTCAGATAGCGTATTGGGCTAAGCGGCATCTCAAAGCGCATGAAATGACGAGTGAAATGCACTATTAAACTTCTAGGGTAGGGCGAACAGAGACCCGATTAGAACACCTTACATTAAGGTTAATATAGGAATTCAGGGAAATTCTATCACATTTGTTCAATTTACGTGGCTCCGATTTCAGAAAGCGTGTTGGGCTAAGCGGCATCTCAACGCGCATGAAATGGCAAGTAAAATGCACTATTAAACTTCTAGGGTAAGGCAAACAGAGACCCGATTAGATCATTTTATATTACGGTGAATATAAGAATTCAGCGTAATTCTGTCACATTTGTTCAACTTACGTCGCTCCTATTTCAAATAGCGTACTGGGCTATGCGGCATCTTGAAGCGCGTGGAATGGCGAGTAAAATGCACTATTAAACTTCTATGATAGGGCAATCAGAGACCCGATTAGATCATTTTGTATTTTGTTTAATATAAGATTTCAGGGAAATTCTATCACATTTGTTCAATTTACGTCGCTCCTATTTCAGTTAGCGTACTGGGCTATGCGGCATATTGAAGCGCGTGGAATGGCGAGTAAAATGCACTATTAAACTTCTATGATAGGGCAATCAGAGACCCGATTAGATCATTTTATATTATGGTTAATTTAAGAATTCAGCAAAATTCCGTCGCATTTGTTCAATTTACGTCGCTCCTATTTCAGACAGCGTACTGGACTGGGAGGCATCTTAAAGCGCGTGGAATGGCGAGTAAAATGCACTATTCAACTTCTATGATAGGGCAATCAGAGACCCGATTAGATCATTTTATATTACGGTTAATATAAGAATTCAGCGTAATTCTATCACATTTGTTAAATTTACGTCGCTGCTATTTCAGATAGCGTGCTGGGCTAGGCGGCATCTTAAAGCGCGTGGAATTGCGAGTAAAATGCACTATTAAACTTCTAGGATAGGGCAATCAGAGACCCGATTAGATCATTTTATATTTTGGTTAATACAAGAATTCAGCGAAATACTATCACATTTGTTCAATTTACGTCGCTCCTATTTCAGATAGCGTATTGGGCTAAGCGGCACCTCAAAGCGCATGAAATGGCGAGTAAAATGCACTATTAAACTTCTAGGGTACGGTAAACAGAGACCCGATTAGTTCATTTTATATTATGGTTAATTTAAGAATTCAGCGAAATTCTATCACACTTGTGCAATTTACGTCGCTCCTATTTCAGATAGCCTACTGGGCTAGGCGGCATCTTAAAGCGCGTGGAATGGCGAGCATAACGCACTATTAACCTTCTATGATAGGGCAATCAGAGACCAGACTAGATCATTTTATATTTTGGTTAATATAAGTGTTCAGCGAAATTCTATCACATTTATTCAATTTACGTCGCTCCTATTTCAGATAGCGCATTGGGCTGAGCGGCATCTAAAAGCGCATGAAATGATGAGTGAAATGCACTATTAAACTTCTAGGGTATTGCGAATAGAGACCTGATTGGATGATTTTACATTAAGGTTAATGTAAGAATTCAGCGAAATCCTATCACATTTGCTAAATTTACGTCGCTCCTAATTTCAGATAGCGTATTGGGCTATGCGGCATCTTGAAGCGCGTGGAATGGCGAGTAAAATGCACTATTTAACTTCTATGATAGGGCAATCAGAGACCCGATTAGATCATTTTATATTATGGTTAATAAAAGAATTCAGGGAAATCCTATCACATTTGTTCAATTTATGTCGCTCCTATTTCAGATCGCTTATTGGGCTAAGCGGCATCTCAAAGCGCATTAAATGGCGAGTAAAATGCACTATTAAACTTCTAGGGTACGGTAAACAGAGACCCGATTAGTTCATTTTATATTATGGTTAATTTAAGAATTCAGCGAAATTCTATCACACTTGTGCAATTTACGTCGCTCCTATTTCAGATAGCCTACTGGGCTAGGCGGCATCTTCAAGCGCGTGGAATGGCGAGCATAACGCACTATTAACCTTCTATGATAGGGCAATCAGAGACCAGACTAGATCATTTTATATTATGGTTAATTTAAGAATTCAGCGAAATTCTATCACATTTGTTCAATTTACGTCGCCCCTATTTCAGATAGCGAATTGGGCTAAGCGGCATCTCAAAGCGCATGAAATGACGAGTGAAATGCACTATTAAACTTCTAGGGTATTGCGAATAGAGACCCGATTAGATCATTTTACATTAAGGTTAATATAAGAATTCAGCGAAATCCTATCACATTTGCTAAATTTATGTCGCTCCTATTTCAGATAGCGTATTGGGCTAAGCGGCATCTCAAAGCGCATTAAATGGCGAGTAAAATGCACTATTAAACTTCTAGGGTAAGGCAAACAGAGACCCGATTAGATCATTTAATATTACGCTTAATATAAGAATTCAGCGTAATTCTATCACATTTGTTCAACTTACGTCGCTCCTATTTCAGATAGCGTACTGGGCTAGGCGGCATCTTAAAGCGCGTGGAAGGGCGAGTAAAATGCACTACTAAACTTCTATGATAGGGCAATCAGAGCCCCGATTAGATCATTTTGTATTTTGTTTAATATAAGATTTCAGGGAAATTCTATCACATTTGTTCAATTTACGTCGCTCCTATTTCAGATAGCGGATTGGCCTAAGCGGCATCGCAAAGCGCATGAAATGGCGAGTAAATGGACTATTAAACGTCTAGGGTACGGCAAACACAGACCCGATTAGATCATTTTATATTATGGTTAATTTAAGAATTCAGCGAAATTCTATCACATTTGTTCAATTTACGTCGCTCCTATTCCAGATATCCTACTGGGCTAGGCGACATCTTAAAGCGCGTGGAATGGCGAGTAAAATGCACTACTAAACTTCTATGATAGGGCAATCTGAGACCCGATTAGATCATTTTATATTTGGTTTAATATAAGGTTTCAGCGGAATTCTATCACATTTGTTCAATTTACGTCGCTCCTATTTCAGATAGCGTACTGGGCTATGCGGCATCTTGAAGCGCGTGGAATGGCGAGTAAAATGCACTATTAAACTTCTAGGGTAGGGCGAACAGAGACCCGATTAGAACACCTTACATTAAGGTTAATATAAGAATTCAGGGAAATTCTATCACATTTGTTCAATTTACGTGGCTCCTATTTCAGAAAGCGTGTTGGGCTAAGCGGCATCTCAACGCGCATGAAATGGCAAGTAAAATGCACTATTAAACTTCTAGGGTAAGGCAAACAGAGACCCGATTAGATCATTTTATATTACGGTGAATATAAGAATTCAGCGTAATTCTGTCACATTTGTTCAACTTACGTCGCTCCTATTTCAAATAGCGTACTGGGCTATGCGGCATCTTGAAGCGCGTGGAATGGCGAGTAAAATACACTATTAAACTTCTATGATAGGGCAATCAGAGACCCGATTAGATCATTTTGTATTTTGTTTAATATAAGATTTCAGGGAAATTCTATCACATTTGTTCAATTTACGTCGCTCCTATTTCAGTTAGCGTACTGGGCTATGCGGCATATTGAAGCGCGTGGAATGGTGAGTAAAATGCACTATTAAACTTCTATGATAGGGCAATCAGAGACCCGATTAGATCATTTTATATTATGGTTAATTTAAGAATTCAGCAAAATTCCGTCGCATTTGTTCAATTTACGTCGCTCCTATTTCAGACAGCGTACTGGACTGGGTGGCATCTTAAAGCGCATGAAATGTCGAGTAAAATGCACTATTAAACTTCTATGATAGGGCAACCAGAGACACGATTAGATCATTTTATATTATTGTTAATATAAGAATTCAACGTAATTTTATCACATTTGTTCAATTTACGTCGCCCCAATTTCAGATAGCGTATTGGGCTAGGTGGCATTTTAAAGCGCATGAAATGTCGAGTAAAATGCACTATTAAACTTCTAGGGTAAGGTAATCAGAGACCCGATTAGGTCATCTTATATTATGGTTAGTAAAAGAATTCAGCGAAATTCTATCACATTTGTTCAATTTACGTCGCTCCTATTTCAGATAGCGTATTGGGCCAGGCGGCACCTTAAAGCGCATGAAATGTCGAGTAAAATGCACTATTAAACTTCTATGTTAGGGCAATCCGAGCCCCGAATTGATCGTATTATATTATGGTTAATATAAGAATTCAACGTAATTTTATCACATTTGTTCAATTTACGTCGCTCCTATTTCAGATAGCGTATTGGGCTATGTGGCATCCTAAAGCGCATCGAATGACGAGTAAAATGCACTATTAAACTTCTACGGTAGAGCAAACAGAGACCCGATTAGATCATTTTATATTATGGTTAATTTAAGAATTCAGCGAAATTCTATCACATTTGTTCAATTTACGTCGCTCCTATTACAGATAGCGTATTGGGCAAAGCGGCACCTTAAAGCGCATGAACTGACGAGTACAATGCACTATTAAACTTCTATGATAGGGCAATCGGAGACCCGATTAGATCATTTTATAATATTGTTAATATAAGAATTCAACGTAATTTTATCACATTTGTACAATTTATATCGCTCCTATTTCAGATAGCGTATTGGTCTTGGCGGCATCTTATAGCGCGAGGAACGACGACCAAAATGCACTACTAACCTTCTATGATAGGGCAATCAGAGTCCCGAATAGATCGTAGTATATTATGGTTAATATAAGAATTCTGCGTAATTCTATCACATTTGTTCAATTTATGTCGCTCTTATTTCAGATAGCGTATTGGGCTATGTGGCATCTTAAAGCGCATGAAATGGCGAGTAAAATGCACTATTATACTTCTAGCGTAGGGTAAACAGAGACCCGATTAGATCATTTTATATTATGGTTAATTTAAGAATTCAGCGAAATTCTATCACATTTGTTCAATTTACGTCGCCCCTATTTCAGATAGCGAATTGGGCTAAGCGGCATCTCAAAGCGCATGAAATGACGAGTGAAATGCACTATTAAACTTCTAGGGTATTGCGAATAGAGACCCGATTAGATCATTTTACATTAAGGTTAATATAAGAATTCAGCGAAATCCTATCACATTTGCTAAATTTATGTCGCTCCTATTTCAGATAGCGTATTTGGCTAAGCGGCATCTCAAAGCGCATTAAATGGCGAGTAAAATGCACTATTAAACTTCTAGGGTAAGGCAAACAGAGACCCGATTAGATCATTTAATATTACGCTTAATATAAGAATTCAGCGTAATTCTATCACATTTGTTCAACTTACGTCGCTCCTATTTCAGATAGCGTACTGGGCTAGGCGGCATCTTAAAGCGCGTGGAAGGGCGAGTAAAATGCACTACTAAACTTCTATGATAGGGCAATCAGAGCCCCGATTAGATCATTTTGTATTTTGTTTAATATAAGATTTCAGGGAAATTCTATCACATTTGTTCAATTAACGTCGCTCCTATTTCAGATAGCGGATTGGCCTAAGCGGCATCGCAAAGCGCATGAAATGGCGAGTAAAATGCACTATTAAACGTCTAGGGTACGGCAAACACAGACCCGATTAGATCATTTTATATTATGGTTAATTTAAGAATTCAGCGAAATTCTATCACATTTGTTCAATTTACGTCGCTCCTATTTCAGATAGCGTATTGGGCTAGCCGGCATCTTATAGCGCGAGGAACGACGACTAAAATGCACTACTAACCTTCTATGATAGGGCAATCAGAGTCCCGAATAGATCGTAGTATATTATGGTTAATATAAGAATTCTGCGTAATTCTATCACATTTGTTCAATTTATGTCGCTCTTATTTCAGATAGCGTATTGGGCTATGTGGCATCTTAAAGCGCATGAAATGGCGAGTAAAATGCACTATTAAACTTCTAGCGTAGGGTAAACAGAGACCCGATTAGATCATTTTATATTATGGTTAATTTAAGAATTCAGCGAAATTCTATCACATTTGTTCAATTTACGTCGCCCCTATTTCAGATAGCGAATTGGGCTAAGCGGCATCTCAAAGTGCATGAAATGACGAGTGAAATGCACTATTAAATTTCTAGGGTATTGCGAATAGAGACCCGATTAGATCATTTTACATTAAGGTTAATATAAGAATTCAGCGAAATCCTATCACATTTGCTAAATTTATGTCGCTCCTATTTCAGATAGCGTATTTGGCTAAGCGGCATCTCAAAGCGCATTAAATGGCGAGTAAAATGCACTATTAAACTTCTAGGGTAAGGCAAACAGAGACCCGATTAGATCATTTAATATTACGCTTAATATAAGAATTCAGCGTAATTCTATCACATTTGTTCAACTTACGTCGCTCCTATTTCAGATAGCGTACTGGGCTAGGCGGCATCTTAAAGCGCGTGGAAGGGCGAGTAAAATGCACTACTAAACTTCTATGATAGGGCAATCAGAGCCCCGATTAGATCATTTTGTATTTTGTTTAATATAAGATTTCAGGGAAATTCTATCACATTTGTCAATTAACGTCGCTCCTATTTCAGATAGCGGATTGGCCTAAGCGGCATCGCAAAGCGCATGAAATGGCGAGTAAAATGCACTATTAAACGTCTAGGGTACGGCAAACACAGACCCGATTAGATCATTTTATATTATGGTTAATTTAAGAATTCAGCGAAATTCTATCACATTTGTTCAATTTACGTCGCTCCTATTCCAGATATCCTACTGGGCTAGGCGACATCTTAAAGCGCGTGGAATGGCGAGTAAAATGCACTACTAAACTTCTATGATAGGGCAATCTGAGACCCGATTAGATCATTTTATATTTGGTTTAATATAAGGTTTCAGCGGAATTCTATCACATTTGTTCAATTTACGTCGCTCCTATTTCAGATAGCGTACTGGGCTATGCGGCATCTTGAAGCGCGTGGAATGGTGAGTAAAATGCACTATTAAACTTCTATGATAGGGCAATCAGAGACCCGATTAGATCATTTTATATTTTGGTTAATATAAGAATTCAGCGAAATTCTATCACCTTTGTTCAATTTACGTCGCTCCTATTTCAGATAGCGTATTGGGCTAAGCGGCATCTCAAAGCGCATGAAATGACGAGTGAAATGCACTATTAAACTTCTAGGGTAGGGCGAACAGAGACCCGATTAGAACACCTTACATTAAGGTTAATATAGGAATTCAGGGAAATTCTATCACATTTGTTCAATTTACGTGGCTCCGATTTCAGAAAGCGTGTTGGGCTAAGCGGCATCTCAACGGGCATGAAATGGCAAGTAAAATGCACTATTAAACTTCTAGGGTAAGGCAAACAGAGACCCGATTAGATCATTTTATATTACGGTGAATATAAGAATTCAGCGTAATTCTGTCACATTTGTTCAACTTACGTCGCTCCTATTTCAAATAGCGTACTGGGCTATGCGGCATCTTGAAGCGCGTGGAATGGCGAGTAAAATGCACTATTATACTTCTATGATAGGGCAATCAGAGTCCCGATTAGATCATTTTGTATTTTGTTTAATATAAGATTTCAGGGAAATTCTATCACATTTGTTCAATTTACGTCGCTCCTATTTCAGTTAGCGTACTGGGCTATGCGGCGTATTGAAGCGCGTGGAATGGCGAGTAAAATGCACTATTAAACTTCTATGATAGGGCAATCAGAGACCCGATTAGATCATTTTATATTATGGTCAATTTAAGAATTCAGCAAAATTCCGTCGCATTTGTTCAATTTACGTCGCTCCTATTTCAGACAGCGTACTGGACTGGGTGGCATCTTAAAGCGCGTGGAATGGCGAGTAAAATGCACTATTCAACTTCTATGATAGGGCAATCAGAGACCCGATTAGATCATTTTATATTACGGTTAATATAAGAATTCAGCGTAATTCTATCACATTTGTTAAATTTACGTCGCTGCTATTTCAGATAGCGTGCTGGGCGAGGCGGCATCTTAAAGCGCGTGGAATTGCGAGTAAAATGCACTATTAAACTTCTAGGATAGGGCAATCAGAGACCCGATTAGATCATTTTATATTTTGGTTAATACAAGAATTCAGCGAAATACTATCACATTTGTTCAATTTACGTCGCTCCTATTTCAGATAGCGTATTGGGCTAAGCGGCACCTCAAAGCGCATGAAATGGCGAGTAAAATGCACTATTAAACTTCTAGGGTACGGTAAACAGAGACCCGATTAGTTCATTTTATATTATGGTTAATTTAAGAATTCAGCGAAATTCTATCACACTTGTGCAATTTACGTCGCTCCTATTTCAGATAGCCTACTGGGCTAGGCGGCATCTTAAAGCGCGTGGAATGGCGAGCATAACGCACTATTAACCTTCTATGATAGGGCAATCAGAGACCAGACTAGATCATTTTATATTTTGGTTAATATAAGTGTTCAGCGAAATTCTATCACATTTATTCAATTTACGTCGCTCCTATTTCAGATAGCGCATTGGGCTGAGCGGCATCTAAAAGCGCATGAAATGATGAGTGAAATGCACTATTAAACTTCTAGGGTATTGCGAATAGAGACCTGATTGGATGATTTTACATTAAGGTTAATGTAAGAATTCAGCGAAATCCTATCACATTTGCTAAATTTACGTCGCTCCTATTTCAGATAGCGTATTGGGCTATGCGGCATCTTGAAGCGCGTGGAATGGCGAGTAAAATGCACTATTTAACTTCTATGATAAGGCAATCAGAGACCCGATTAGATCATTTTATATTATGGTTAATAAAAGAATTCAGGGAAATCCTATCACATTTGTTCAATTTATGTCGCTCCTATTTCAGATCGCTTATTGGGCTAAGCGGCATCTCAAAGCGCATTAAATGGCGAGTAAAATGCACTATTAAACTTCTAGGGTACGGTAAACAGAGACCCGATTAGTTCATTTTATATTATGGTTAATTTAAGAATTCAGCGAAATTCTATCACACTTGTGCAATTTACGTCGCTCCTATTTCAGATAGCCTACTGGGCTAGGCGGCATCTTAAAGCGCGTGGAATGGCGAGCATAACGCACTATTAACCTTCTATGATAGGGCAATCAGAGACCAGACTAGATCATTTTATATTTTGGTTAATATAAGTGTTCAGCGAAATTCTATCACATTTATTCAATTTACGTCGCTCCTATTTCAGATAGCGCATTGGGCTGAGCGGCTTCTAAAAGCGCATGAAATGATGAGTGAAATGCACTATTAAACTTCTAGGGTATTGCGAATAGAGACCTGATTGGATGATTTTACATTAAGGTTAATATAAGAATTCAGCGAAATCCTATCACATTTGCTAAATTTATGTCGCTCCTATTTCAGATAGCGTATTGGGCTAAGCGGCATCTCAAAGCGCATTAAATGGCGAGTAAAATGCACTATTAAACTTCTAGGGTAAGGCAAACAGAGACCCGATTAGATCATTTAATATTACGCTTAATATAAGAATTCAGCGTAATTCTATCACATTTGTTCAACTTACGTCGCTCCTATTTCAGATAGCGTACTGGGCTAGGCGGCATCTTAAAGCGCGTGGAAGGGCGAGTAAAATGCACTACTAAACTTCTATGATAGGGCAATCAGAGCCCCGATTAGATCATTTTGTATTTTGTTTAATATAAGATTTCAGGGAAATTCTATCACATTTGTTCAATTTACGTCGCTCCTATTTCAGATAGCGGATTGGCATAAGCGGCATCGCAAAGCGCATGAAATGGCGAGTAAAATGGACTATTAAACGTCTAGGGTACGGCAAACACGAGACCCGATTAGATCATTTTATATTATGGTTAATTTAAGAATTCAGCGAAATTCTATCACATTTGTTCAATTTACGTCGCTCCTATTCCAGATATCCTACTGGGCTAGGCGACATCTTAAAGCGCGTGGAATGGCGAGTAAAATGCACTACTAAACTTCTATGATAGGGCAATCAGAGACCCGATTAGATCATTTTATATTATGGTTAATAAAAGAATTCAGGGAAATCCTATCACATTTGTTCAATTTATGTCGCTCCTATTTCAGATCGCTTATTGGGCTAAGCGGCATCTCAAAGCGCATTAAATGGCGAGTAAATGCACTATTAAACTTCTAGGGTACGGTAAACAGAGACCCGATTAGTTCATTTTATATTATGGTTAATTTAAGAATTCAGCGAAATTCTATCACACTTGTGCAATTTACGTCGCTCCTATTTCAGATAGCCTACTGGGCTAGGCGGCATCTTAAAGCGCGTGGAATGGCGAGCATAACGCACTATTAACCTTCTATGATAGGGCAATCAGAGACCAGACTAGATCATTTTATATTTTGGTTAATATAAGTGTTCAGCGAAATTCTATCACATTTATTCAATTTACGTCGCTCCTATTTCAGATAGCGCATTGGGCTGAGCGGCATCTAAAAGCGCATGAAATGATGAGTGAAATGCACTATTAAACTTCTAGGGTATTGCGAATAGAGACCTGATTGGATGATTTTACATTAAGGTTAATATAAGAATTCAGCGAAATCCTATCACATTTGCTAAATTTATGTCGCTCCTATTTCAGATAGCGTATTGGGCTAAGCGGCATCTCAAAGCGCATTAAATGGCGAGTAAAATGCACTATTAAACTTCTAGGGTAAGGCAAACAGAGACCCGATTAGATCATTTAATATTACGCTTAATATAAGAATTCAGCGTAATTCTATCACATTTGTTCAACTTACGTCGCTCCTATTTCAGATAGCGTACTGGGCTAGGCGGCATCTTAAAGCGCGTGGAAGGGCGAGTAAAATGCACTACTAAACTTCTATGATAGGGCAATCAGAGCCCCGATTAGATCATTTTGTATTTTGTTTAATATAAGATTTCAGGGAAATTCTATCACATTTGTTCAATTTACGTCGCTCCTATTTCAGATAGCGGATTGGCCTAAGCGGCATCGCAAAGCGCATGAAATGGCGAGTAAAATGGACTATTAAACGTCTAGGGTACGGCAAACACAGACCCGATTAGATCATTTTATATTATGGTTAATTTAAGAATTCAGCGAAATTCTATCACATTTGTTCAATTTACGTCGCTCCTATTCCAGATATCCTACTGGGCTAGGCGACATCTTAAAGCGCGTGGAATGGCGAGTAAAATGCACTACTAAACTTCTATGATAGGGCAATCTGAGACCCGATTAGATCATTTTATATTTGGTTTAATATAAGGTTTCAGCGGAATTCTATCACATTTGTTCAATTTACGTCGCTCCTATTTCAGATAGCGTACTGGGCTATGCGGCATCTTGAAGCGCGTGGAATGGCGAGTAAAATGCACTATTAAACTTCTAGGGTAGGGCGAACAGAGACCCGATTAGAACACCTTACATTAAGGTTAATATAAGAATTCAGGGAAATTCTATCACATTTGTTCAATTTACGTGGCTCCTATTTCAGAAAGCGTGTTGGGCTAAGCGGCATCTCAACGCGCATGAAATGGCAAGTAAAATGCACTATTAAACTTCTAGGGTAAGGCAAACAGAGACCCGATTAGATCATTTTATATTACGGTGAATATAAGAATTCAGCGTAATTCTGTCACATTTGTTCAACTTACGTCGCTCCTATTTCAAATAGCGTACTGGGCTATGCGGCATCTTGAAGCGCGTGGAATGGCGAGTAAAATACACTATTAAACTTCTATGATAGGGCAATCAGAGACCCGATTAGATCATTTTGTATTTTGTTTAATATAAGATTTCAGGGAAATTCTATCACATTTGTTCAATTTACGTCGCTCCTATTTCAGTTAGCGTACTGGGCTATGCGGCATATTGAAGCGCGTGGAATGGTGAGTAAAATGCACTATTAAACTTCTATGATAGGGCAATCAGAGACCCGATTAGATCATTTTATATTATGGTTAATTTAAGAATTCAGCAAAATTCCGTCGCATTTGTTCAATTTACGTCGCTCCTATTTCAGACAGCGTACTGGACTGGGTGGCATCTTAAAGCGCATGAAATGTCGAGTAAAATGCACTATTAAACTTCTATGATAGGGCAACCAGAGACACGATTAGATCATTTTATATTATTGTTAATATAAGAATTCAACGTAATTTTATCACATTTGTTCAATTTACGTCGCCCCAATTTCAGATAGCGTATTGGGCTAGGTGGCATTTTAAAGCGCATGAAATGTCGAGTAAAATGCACTATTAAACTTCTAGGGTAAGGTAATCAGAGACCCGATTAGGTCATCTTATATTATGGTTAGTAAAAGAATTCAGCGAAATTCTATCACATTTGTTCAATTTACGTCGCTCCTATTTCAGATAGCGTATTGGGCCAGGCGGCACCTTAAAGCGCATGAAATGTCGAGTAAAATGCACTATTAAACTTCTATGTTAGGGCAATCCGAGCCCCGAATTGATCGTATTATATTATGGTTAATATAAGAATTCAACGTAATTTTATCACATTTGTTCAATTTACGTCGCTCCTATTTCAGATAGCGTATTGGGCTATGTGGCATCCTAAAGCGCATCGAATGACGAGTAAAATGCACTATTAAACTTCTAGGGTAGAGCAAACAGAGACCCGATTAGATCATTTTATATTATGGTTAATTTAAGAATTCAGCGAAATTCTATCACATTTGTTCAATTTACGTCGCTCCTATTACAGATAGCGTATTGGGCAAAGCGGCACCTTAAAGCGCATGAACTGACGAGTACAATGCACTATTAAACTTCTATGATAGGGCAATCGGAGACCCGATTAGATCATTTTATAATATTGTTAATATAAGAATTCAACGTAATTTTATCACATTTGTACAATTTATATCGCTCCTATTTCAGATAGCGTATTGGTCTTGGCGGCACCTTAAAGCGCGTGAAATGACGAGTAAAATGCACTATTAAACTTCTATGATAGGGCAATCAGAGTATCGAATAGATAGTATTATATTTTGGTTAATATAAGAATTCTGCGTAATTCTATCACGTTTGTTCAATTTACGTAGCTCCAATTTCAGATAGGGCATTGGACTAGGCGGCATCTTAAAGCGCATGAAATGTCGAGTAAAATGCACAATTAAACTTCTAGGGTAGGGCAAACAGAGACCCGATTACATCATATTATATTATGGTTAATTTAAGAATACAGCGAAATTTTATCCCATTTGTTCAATTTACGTCGCCCCTATTTCAGATAGCGTATTGGGCTAGGCGGCACCTTAAAGCGCATGAAATGACGAGTAAAATGCACTATTAAACTTCTATGATAGGGCAATCAGAGAACCGAATAGTTCGTATTATATTTTGGTTAATATAAGAATTCTGCGTAATTCTAACACGTTTGTTCAATTTACGTAGCACCTATTTCAGATATCGCATTGGACTAGGCGGCATCTTAAAGCGCGTGAAATGTCGAGTAAAATGCACTGCTAAACTTCTCGGATAGGGCTAAGAGAGACCCGATTAGGTCATCTTATATTATGGTTAATATAAGAATTCAGCGAAATTTTATCACATTTGTTCAATTTACGTCGCCCCGATTTCAGATTGCGTATTGGGCTAGGAGGCATCTTAAGGCGCATGAAATGTCGAGTAAAATGCACAATTAAACTGCTCGGGTAGGGCAAACAGAGACCCGATTAGGTCATTTTATATTATGGTTAATTTAAGAATACAGTGAAATTCTATCACATTTGTTCAATTTACGTCGCTCCTATTTCAGATAGCGTATTGGGCTAGGTGGCATCTTAAAGCGCGTGGAATGTCGAGTAAAATGCACTACTAACCTTCTATGATAGGGCAATCAAAGACCCGAGTAGATCTCTCTATATTATGGTTAACACAAAAATTCTGCGTAATTCTATCACATTTGTTCAATTTGTGTCGCTCCTATTTCAGATAGCGTAGTGGGCTAGGCGGCACCTTAAAGCGCATGAAATGACGAGTAAAATGCACTATTAAACTTCTATGATAGGGCAATCAGAGACCGAATAGATCATATTATATTATGGTTAATATAAGAATTCTACGTAATTCCATCACGTTTGTTCAATTTACGTCGCTCCTATTTCAGATAGTGTATTGTGCTAAGCGGCACCTTAAAGCGCATGAAATGGCGAGTAAAACACACTATTAAACTTCTATGATAGGGCAATCAGAGAACCGAATAGATCGTATTATATTATGGTTAATATAAGAATTCTGCGTAATTCTATCACGTTTGTTCAATTTACGCAGCTCCAATTTCAGATAGTGTATTGGGCTAGGCGGCACCTTAAAGCGCATGAAATGGCGAGTAAAATGCACTACTAAACTTCTAGGATAGGGCAATCAGAGACCCGGTAAGGTCAGCTTATGTTTTGATTAATTTAAGGATACAGCGTAATTCTATCACATTTGTTTAATTTACGTCGGTCCTATTTCAGATAGTGTATTGGGCTAAGCGGCACCTTAAAGCGCATGGAATGACGAGTAAAATGCACTATTAAACTTCTAGGGTAGGGCAAACAGAGACCCGATTAGTTCATTTTATGTTATGGTTAATTTAAGAATTCAGCGTAATTCTATCACATTTCTTCAATTTGTGTCGCTCCTATTTCAGATAGCGTAGTGGGCTAGGCGGCACCTTAAAGCGCATGAAATGGCGAGTAAAATGAACTATTAAACTTCTATGATAGGGCAATCAGAGACCGAATAGATCATATTATATTATGGTTAATATAAGAATTCTACGTAATTCCATCACGTTTGTTCAATTTACGTAGCTCCAATTTCAGATAGCGTATTGGGCTAGGCGGCACCTTAGAGCGTGTGAAATGACGAGTAAAATGCACTATTAAACTTCTATGATAAGCCAATCAGAGACCCGAATAGATCATTTTATATTATGGTTACTATAAGAATTCTGCGTAATTCTATCACGTTTGTTCAATTTACGTCGCTCCTACTTCAGATAGCGTATTGGGCTAAGCGGCATCTTAAAACTCAAGAAATGTCGAGTAAAATGCACTACAAAACTTCTAGGATAGGGCAATCAGAGACCCGCTTAGATCATCTTATATTATGATAAATATAAGGATTCAGTGTAATTCTATCACATTTGTTCAATTTATATCGCTCCTATTTCAGATAGCGTATTGGTCTAGGCGGCACCTTAAAGCGCGTGAAATGACGAGTAAAATGCACTATTAAACTTCTATGGTAGGGCAATCAGAGTATCCAATAGATAGTATTATATTTTGGTTAATATAAGAATTCTGCGTAATTCTATCACGTTTGTTCAATTTACGTAGCTCCTATTTCAGATAGGGCATTGGACTAGGCGGCATCTTAAAGCGCATGAAATGTCGAGTAAAATGCATAATTAAACATCTAGGGTAGGGCAAACAGAGACCCGATTAGATCATTTTATATTATGGTTAATTTAAGAATACAGCGAAATTTTATCCCATTTGTTCAATTTACGTCGCCCCTATTTCAGATAGCGTATTGGGCTAGGTGGCATCTTAAAGCGCGTGAAATGACGAGTAAAATGCACTGCTAAACTTCTATGATAGGGCAATCCGAGCCCCGAATTGATCGTATTATATTATGGTTAATATAAGAACTCAACGTAATTTTATCACATTTGTTCAATTTACGTCGCTCCTATTTCAGATAGCGTATTGGGCTAGCCGGCATCTTATAGCGCGAGGAACGACGACTAAAATGCACTACTAACCTTCTATGATAGGGCAATCAGAGTCCCGAATAGATCGTAGTATATTATGGTTAATATAAGAATTCTGCGTAATTCTATCACATTTGTTCAATTTATGTCGCTCTTATTTCAGATAGCGTATTGGGCTATGTGGCATCTTAAAGCGCATGAAATGGCGAGTAAAATGCACTATTAAACTTCTAGCGTAGGGTAAACAGAGACCCGATTAGATCATTTTATATTATGGTTAATTTAAGAATTCAGCGAAATTCTATCACATTTGTTCAATTTACGTCGCCCCTATTTCAGATAGCGAATTGGGCTAAGCGGCATCTCAAAGCGCATGAAATGACGAGTGAAATGCACTATTAAACTTCTAGGGTATTGCGAATAGAGACCCGATTAGATCATTTTACATTAAGGTTAATATAAGAATTCAGCGAAATCCTATCACATTTGCTAAATTTATGTCGCTCCTATTTCAGATAGCGTATTTGGCTAAGCGGCATCTCAAAGCGCATTAAATGGCGAGTAAAATGCACTATTAAACTTCTAGGGTAAGGCAAACAGAGACCCGATTAGATCATTTAATATTACGCTTAATATAAGAATTCAGCGTAATTCTATCACATTTGTTCAACTTACGTCGCTCCTATTTCAGATAGCGTACTGGGCTAGGCGGCATCTTAAAGCGCGTGGAAGGGCGAGTAAAATGCACTACTAAACTTCTATGATAGGGCAATCAGAGCCCCGATTAGATCATTTCGTATTTTGTTTAATATAAGATTTCAGGGAAATTCTATCACATTTGTTCAATTAACGTCGCTCCTATTTCAGATAGCGGATTGGCCTAAGCGGCCTCGCAAAGCGCATGAAATGGCGAGTAAAATGCACTATTAAACGTCTAGGGTACGGCAAACACAGACCCGATTAGATCATTTTATATTATGGTTAATTTAAGAATTCAGCGAAATTCTATCACATTTGTTCAATTTACGTCGCTCCTATTCCAGATATCCTACTGGGCTAGGCGACATCTTAAAGCGCGTGGAATGGCGAGTAAAATGCACTACTAAACTTCTATGATAGGGCAATCTGAGACCCGATTAGATCATTTTATATTTGGTTTAATATAAGGTTTCAGCGGAATTCTATCACATTTGTTCAATTTACGTCGCTCCTATTTCAGATAGCGTACTGGGCTATGCGGCATCTTGAAGCGCGTGGAATGGTGAGTAAAATGCACTATTAAACTTCTATGATAGGGCAATCAGAGACCCGATTAGATCATTTTATATTTTGGTTAATATAAGAATTCTGCGTAATTTTATCACATTTGTTCAATTTACGTCGCCCCAATTTCAGATAGCGTATTGGGCGAGGTGGCATCTTAAAGCACATGAAATGTCGAGTAAAATGCACTACTAAACTTCTAGGGTAGGGCAAACAGAGACCCGATTAGACCATTTTCCATTATGGTTTATTTAAGAATTCAGCGAAACTCTATCACACTTGTTCAATTTACGTAGCTCCTATTTCAGATAGCGTATTGGGCTAGTATGCACCTTAAAAGCGCATGAAATGTCGAGTAAAATGCACTATTAAACTTCTAGGGTAGGGCAAACAGAGACCCGATTAGTTCATTTTATGTTATGGTCAATATAAGAATTCTGCGAAATTCTATCACATTTGTTCAATTTACGTCGCTGCTATTTCTGCTAGCGTATCGGGCTATGTGGCATCTTAAAGCGCATGAAATGTCGAGTAAAATGCACTAATAAGCTTCTAGGGTAGGGTAATCAGAGACCCGATTAGGTCATCTTATAGTATGGTTAATATAAGAATTCAGCGAAATTCTATCACATTTGTTCAATTTACGTCGCTCCTATTTCAGATGGCGAATTTGGCTAAGCGGAACTATAAAGCGCATGAAATGTCGAGTAAAATGCACTATTAAACTTCTATGATAGGGCAACCAGAGACACGATTAGATCATTTTATATTATTGTTAATATAAGAATTCAACGTAATTTTATCACATTTGTTCAATTTACGTCGCCCCAATTTCAGATAGCGTATTGGGCTAGGTGGCATTTTAAAGCGCATGAAATGTCGAGTAAAATGCACTATTAAACTTCTAGGGTAAGGTAATCAGAGACCCGATTAGGTCATCTTATATTATGGTTAGTAAAAGAATTCAGCGAAATTCTATCACATTTGTTCAATTTACGTCGCTCCTATTTCAGATAGCGTATTGGGCCAGGCGGCACCTTAAAGCGCATGAAATGTCGAGTAAAATGCACTATTAAACTTCTATGTTAGGGCAATCCGAGCCCCGAATTGATCGTATTATATTATGGTTAATATAAGAATTCAACGTAATTTTATCACATTTGTTCAATTTACGTCGCTCCTATTTCAGATAGCGTATTGGGCTATGTGGCATCCTAAAGCGCATCGAATGACGAGTAAAATGCACTATTAAACTTCTAGGGTAGAGCAAACAGAGACCCGATTAGATCATTTTATATTATGGTTAATTTAAGAATTCAGCGAAATTCTATCACATTTGTTCAATTTACGTCGCTCCTATTACAGATAGCGTATTGGGCAAAGCGGCACCTTAAAGCGCATGAACTGACGGGTACAATGCACTATTAAACTTCTATGATAGGGCAATCGGAGACCCGATTAGATCATTTTATAATATTGTTAATATAAGAATTCAACGTAATTTTATCACATTTGTACAATTTATATCGCTCCTATTTCAGATAGCGTATTGGTCTTGGCGGCACCTTACAGCGCGTGGAATGGCGAGTAAAATGCACTATTAAACTTCTATGATAGAGCAATCAGAGTATCGAATAGATAGTATTATATTTTGGTTAATATAAGAATTCTGCGTAATTCTATCACGTTTGTTCAATTTACGTAGCTCCAATTTCAGATAGGGCATTGGACTAGGCGGCATCTTAAAGCGCATGAAATGTCGAGTAAAATGCACAATTAAACTTCTAGGGTAGGGCAAACAGAGACCCGATTACATCATATTATATTATGGTTAATTTAAGAATACAGCGAAATTTTATCCCATTTGTTCAATTTACGTCGCCCCTATTACAGATAGCGTATTGGGCTAGGCGGCACCTTAAAGCGCGTGAAATGACGAGTAAAATGCACTATTAAACTTCTATGATAGGGCAATCAGAGAACCGAATAGTTCGTATTATATTTTGGTTAATATAAGAATTCTGCGTAATTCTAACTCGTTTGTTCAATTTACGTAGCACCTATTTCAGATATCGCATTGGACTAGGCGGCATCTTAAAGCGCATGAAATGTCGAGTAAAATGCACTGCTAAACTTCTCGGATAGGGCTAAGAGAGACCCGATTAGGTCATCTTATATTATGGTTAATATAAGAATTCAGCGAAATTTTATCACATTTGTTCAATTTACGTCGCCCCGATTTCAGATTGCGTATTGGGCTAGGAGGCATCTTAAGGCGCATGAAATGTCGAGTAAAATGCACAATTAAACTGCTCGGGTAGGGCAAACAGAGACCCGATTAGGTCATTTTATATTATGGTTAATTTAAGAATACAGTGAAATTCTATCACATTTGTTCAATTTACGTCGCTCCTATTTCAGATAGCGTATTGGGCTAGGTGGCATCTTAAAGCGCGTGGAATGTCGAGTAAAATGCACTACTAACCTTCTATGATAGGGCAATCAAAGACCCGAGTAGATCTCTCTATATTATGGTTAACACAAAAATTCTGCGTAATTCTATCACATTTGTTCAATTTGTGTCGCTCCTATTTCAGATAGCGTAGTGGGCTAGGCGGCACCTTAAAGCGCATGAAATGACGAGTAAAATGCACTATTAAACTTCTATGATAGGGCAATCAGAGACCGAATAGATCATATTATATTATGGTTAATATAAGAATTCTACGTAATTCCATCACGTTTGTTCAATTTACGTCGCTCCTATTTCAGATAGTGTATTGTGCTAAGCGGCACCTTAAAGCGCATGAAATGGCGAGTAAAACACACTATTAAACTTCTATGATAGGGCAATCAGAGAACCGAATAGATCGTATTATATTATGGTTAATATAAGAATTCTGCGTAATTCTATCACGTTTGTTCAATTTACGCAGCTCCAATTTCAGATAGCGCATTGGGCTAGGCGGCACCTTAAAGCGCATGAAATGGCGAGTAAAATGCACTACTAAACTTCTAGGATAGGGCAATCAGAGACCCGGTAAGGTCAGCTTATGTTTTGATTAATTTAAGGATACAGCGTAATTCTATCACATTTGTTTAATTTACGTCGGTCCTATTTCAGATAGTGTATTGGGCTAAGCGGCACCTTAAAGCGCATGGAATGACGAGTAAAATGCACTATTAAACTTCTAGGGTAGGGCAAACAGAGACCCGATTAGTTCATTTTATGTTATGGTTAATTTAAGAATTCAGCGTAATTCTATCACATTTCTTCAATTTGTGTCGCTCCTATTTCAGATAGCGTAGTGGGCTAGGCGGCACCTTAAAGCGCATGAAATGGCGAGTAAAATGAACTATTAAACTTCTATGATAGGGCAATCAGAGACCGAATAGATCATATTATATTATGGTTAATATAAGAATTCTACGTAATTCCATCACGTTTGTTCAATTTACGTAGCTCCAATTTCAGATAGCGTATTGGGCTAGGCGGCACCTTAGAGCGTGTGAAATGACGAGTAAAATGCACTATTAAACTTCTATGATAAGCCAATCAGAGACCCGAATAGATCATTTTATATTATGGTTACTATAAGAATTCTGCGTAATTCTATCACGTTTGTTCAATTTACGTCGCTCCTACTTCAGATAGCGTATTGGGCTAAGCGGCATCTTAAAACTCAAGAAATGTCGAGTAAAATGCACGACAAAACTTCTAGGATAGGGCAATCAGAGACCCGCTTAGATCATCTTATATTATGATAAATATAAGGATTCAGTGTAATTCTATCACATTTGTTCAATTTATATCGCTCCTATTTCAGATAGCGTATTGGTCTAGGCGGCACCTTAAAGCGCGTGAAATGACGAGTAAAATGCACTATTAAACTTCTGTGGTAGGGCAATCAGAGTATCGAATAGATAGTATTATATTTTGGTTAATATAAGAATTCTGCGTAATTCTATCACGTTTGTTCAATTTACGTAGCTCCTATTTCAGATAGGGCATTGGACTAGGCGGCATCTTAAAGCGCATGAAATGTCGAGTAAAATGCATAATTAAACATCTAGGGTAGGGCAAACAGAGACCCGATTAGATCATTTTATATTATGGTTAATTTAAGAATACAGCGAAATTTTATCCCATTTGTTCAATTTACGTCGCCCCTATTTCAGATAGCGTATTGGGCTAGGTGGCATCTTAAAGCGCGTGAAATGACGAGTAAAATGCACTGCTAAACTTCTATGATAGGGCAATCCGAGCCCCGAATTGATCGTATTATATTATGGTTAATATAAGAACTCAACGTAATTTTATCACATTTGTTCAATTTACGTCGCTCCTATTTCAGATAGCGTATTGGGCTAGCCGGCATCTTATAGCGCGAGGAACGACGACTAAAATGCACTACTAACCTTCTATGATAGGGCAATCAGAGTCCCGAATAGATCGTAGTATATTATGGTTAATATAAGAATTCTGCGTAATTCTATCACATTTGTTCAATTTATGTCGCTCTTATTTCAGATAGCGTATTGGGCTATGTGGCATCTTAAAGCGCATGAAATGGCGAGTACAATGCACTATTAAACTTCTAGCGTAGGGTAAACAGAGACCCGATTAGATCATTTTATATTATGGTTAATTTAAGAATTCAGCGAAATTCTATCACATTTGTTCAATTTACGTCGCCCCTATTTCAGATAGCGAATTGGGCTAAGCGGCATCTCAAAGCGCATGAAATGACGAGTGAAATGCACTATTAAACTTCTAGGGTATTGCGAATAGAGACCCGATTAGATCATTTTACATTAAGGTTAATATAAGAATTCAGCGAAATCCTATCACATTTGCTAAATTTATGTCGCTCCTATTTCAGATAGCGTATTTGGCTAAGCGGCATCTCAAAGCGCATTAAATGGCGAGTAAAATGCACTATTAAACTTCTAGGGTAAGGCAAACAGAGACCCGATTAGATCATTTAATATTACGCTTAATATAAGAATTCAGCGTAATTCTATCACATTTGTTCAACTTACGTCGCTCCTATTTCAGATAGCGTACTGGGCTAGGCGGCATCTTAAAGCGCGTGGAAGGGCGAGTAAAATGCACTACTAAACTTCTATGATAGGGCAATCAGAGCCCCGATTAGATCATTTTGTATTTTGTTTAATATAAGATTTCAGGGAAATTCTATCACATTTGTTCAATTAACGTCGCTCCTATTTCAGATAGCGTATTGGGCTAAGCGGCATCTCAAAGCGCATGAAATGACGAGTGAAATGCACTATTAAACTTCTAGGGTAGGGCGAACAGAGACCCGATTAGAACACCTTACATTAAGGTTAATATAGGAATTCAGGGAAATTCTATCACATTTGTTCAATTTACGTGGCTCCGATTTCAGAAAGCGTGTTGGGCTAAGCGGCATCTCAACGCGCATGAAATGGCAAGTAAAATGCACTATTAAACTTCTAGGGTAAGGCAAACAGAGACCCGATTAGATCATTTTATATTACGGTGAATATAAGAATTCAGCGTAATTCTGTCACATTTGTTCAACTTACGTCGCTCCTATTTCAAATAGCGTACTGGGCTATGCGGCATCTTGAAGCGCGTGGAATGGCGAGTAAAATGCACTATTAAACTTCTATGATAGGGCAATCAGAGACCCGATTAGATCATTTTGTATTTTGTTTAATATAAGATTTCAGGGAAATTCTATCACATTTGTTCAATTTACGTCGCTCCTATTTCAGTTAGCGTACTGGGCTATGCGGCATATTGAAGCGCGTGGAATGGCGAGTAAAATGCACTATTAAACTTCTATGATAGGGCAATCAGAGACCCGATTAGATCATTTTATATTATGGTTAATTTAAGAATTCAGCAAAATTCCGTCGCATTTGTTCAATTTACGTCGCTCCTATTTCAGACAGCGTACTGGACTGGGTGGCATCTTAAAGCGCGTGGAATGGCGAGTAAAATGCACTATTCAACTTCTATGATAGGGCAATCAGAGACCCGATTAGATCATTTTATATTACGGTTAATATAAGAATTCAGCGTAATTCTATCACATTTGTTAAATTTACGTCGCTGCTATTTCAGATAGCGTGCTGGGCTAGGCGGCATCTTAAAGCGCGTGGAATTGCGAGTAAAATGCACTATTAAACTTCTAGGATAGGGCAATCAGAGACCCGATTAGATCATTTTATATTTTGGTTAATACAAGAATTCAGCGAAATACTATCACATTTGTTCAATTTACGTCGCTCCTATTTCAGATAGCGTATTGGGCTAAGCGGCACCTCAAAGCGCATGAAATGGCGAGTAAAATGCACTATTAAACTTCTAGGGTACGGTAAACAGAGACCCGATTAGTTCATTTTATATTATGGTTAATTTAAGAATTCAGCGAAATTCTATCACACTTGTGCAATTTACGTCGCTCCTATTTCAGATAGCCTACTGGGCTAGGCGGCATCTTAAAGCGCGTGGAATGGCGAGCATAACGCACTATTAACCTTCTATGATAGGGCAATCAGAGACCAGACTAGATCATTTTATATTTTGGTTAATATAAGTGTTCAGCGAAATTCTATCACATTTATTCAATTTACGTCGCTCCTATTTCAGATAGCGCATTGGGCTGAGCGGCATCTAAAAGCGCATGAAATGATGAGTGAAATGCACTATTAAACTTCTAGGGTATTGCGAATAGAGACCTGATTGGATGATTTTACATTAAGGTTAATGTAAGAATTCAGCGAAATCCTATCACATTTGCTAAATTTACGTCGCTCCTATTTCAGATAGCGTATTGGGCTATGCGGCATCTTGAAGCGCGTGGAATGGCGAGTAAAATGCACTATTTAACTTCTATGATAGGGCAATCAGAGACCCGATTAGATCATTTTATATTATGGTTAATAAAAGAATTCAGGGAAATCCTATCACATTTGTTCAATTTATGTCGCTCCTATTTCAGATCGCTTATTGGGCTAAGCGGCATCTCAAAGCGCATTAAATGGCGAGTAAAATGCACTATTAAACTTCTAGGGTACGGTAAACAGAGACCCGATTAGTTCATTTTATATTATGGTTAATTTAAGAATTCAGCGAAATTCTATCACACTTGTGCAATTTACGTCGCTCCTATTTCAGATAGCCTACTGGGCTAGGCGGCATCTTCAAGCGCGTGGAATGGCGAGCATAACGCACTATTAACCTTCTATGATAGGGCAATCAGAGACCAGACTAGATCATTTTATATTATGGTTAATTTAAGAATTCAGCGAAATTCTATCACATTTGTTCAATTTACGTCGCCCCTATTTCAGATAGCGAATTGGGCAAAGCGGCATCTCAAAGCGCATGAAATGACGAGTGAAATGCACTATTAAACTTCTAGGGTATTGCGAATAGAGACCCGATTAGATCATTTTACATTAAGGTTAATATAAGAATTCAGCGAAATCCTATCACATTTGCTAAATTTATGTCGCTCCTATTTCAGATAGCGTATTGGGCTAAGCGGCATCTCAAAGCGCATTAAATGGCGAGTAAAATGCACTATTAAACTTCTAGGGTAAGGCAAACAGAGACCCGATTAGATCATTTAATATTACGCTTAATATAAGAATTCAGCGTAATTCTATCACATTTGTTCAACTTACGTCGCTCCTATTTCAGATAGCGTACTGGGCTAGGCGGCATCTTAAAGCGCGTGGAAGGGCGAGTAAAATGCACTACTAAACTTCTATGATAGGGCAATCAGAGCCCCGATTAGATCATTTTGTATTTTGTTTAATATAAGATTTCAGGGAAATTCTATCACATTTGTTCAATTTACGTCGCTCCTATTTCAGATAGCGGATTGGCCTAAGCGGCATCGCAAAGCGCATGAAATGGCGAGTAAAATGGACTATTAAACGTCTAGGGTACGGCAAACACAGACCCGATTAGATCATTTTATATTATGGTTAATTTAAGAATTCAGCGAAATTCTATCACATTTGTTCAATTTACGTCGCTCCTATTCCAGATATCCTACTGGGCTAGGCGACATCTTAAAGCGCGTGGAATGGCGAGTAAAATGCACTACTAAACTTCTATGATAGGGCAATCTGAGACCCGATTAGATCATTTTATATTTGGTTTAATATAAGGTTTCAGCGGAATTCTATCACATTTGTTCAATTTACGTCGCTCCTATTTCAGATAGCGTACTGGGCTATGCGGCATCTTGAAGCGCGTGGAATGGCGAGTAAAATGCACTATTAAACTTCTAGGGTAGGGCGAACAGAGACCCGATTAGAACACCTTACATTAAGGTTAATATAAGAATTCAGGGAAATTCTATCACATTTGTTCAATTTACGTGGCTCCTATTTCAGAAAGCGTGTTGGGCTAAGCGGCATCTCAACGCGCATGAAATGGCAAGTAAAATGCACTATTAAACTTCTAGGGTAAGGCAAACAGAGACCCGATTAGATCATTTTATATTACGGTGAATATAAGAATTCAGCGTAATTCTGTCACATTTGTTCAACTTACGTCGCTCCTATTTCAAATAGCGTAATGGGCTATGCGGCATCTTGAAGCGCGTGGAATGGCGAGTAAAATACACTATTAAACTTCTATGATAGGGCAATCAGAGACCCGATTAGATCATTTTGTATTTTGTTTAATATAAGATTTCAGGGAAATTCTATCACATTTGTTCAATTTACGTCGCTCCTATTTCAGTTATCGTACTGGGCTATGCGGCATATTGAAGCGCGTGGAATGGTGAGTAAAATGCACTATTAAACTTCTATGATAGGGCAATCAGAGACCCGATTAGATCATTTTATATTATGGTTAATTTAAGAATTCAGCAAAATTCCGTCGCATTTGTTCAATTTACGTCGCTCCTATTTCAGACAGCGTACTGGACTGGGTGGGATCTTAAAGCGCATGAAATGTCGAGTAAAATGCACTATTAAACTTCTATGATAGGGCAACCAGAGACACGATTAGATCATTTTATATTATTGTTAATATAAGAATTCAACGTAATTTTATCACATTTGTTCAATTTACGTCGCCCCAATTTCAGATAGCGTATTGGGCTAGGTGGCATTTTAAAGCGCATGAAATGTCGAGTAAAATGCACTATTAAACTTCTAGGGTAAGGTAATCAGAGACCCGATTAGGTCATCTTATATTATGGTTAGTAAAAGAATTCAGCGAAATTCTATCACATTTGTTCAATTTACGTCGCTCCTATTTCAGATAGCGTATTGGGCCAGGCGGCACCTTAAAGCGCATGAAATGTCGAGTAAAATGCACTATTAAACTTCTATGTTAGGGCAATCCGAGCCCCGAATTGATCGTATTATATTATGGTTAATATAAGAATTCAACGTAATTTTATCACATTCGTTCAATTTACGTCGCTCCTATTTCAGATAGCGTATTGGGCTATGTGGCATCCTAAAGCGCATCGAATGACGAGTAAAATGCACTATTAAACTTCTGGGGTAGAGCAAACAGAGACCCGATTAGATCATTTTATATTATGGTTAATTTAAGAATTCAGCGAAATTCTATCACATTTGTTCAATTTACGTCGCTCCTATTACAGATAGCGTATTGGGCAAAGCGGCACCTTGAAGCGCATGAACTGACGAGTACAATGCACTATTAAACTTCTATGATAGGGCAATCGGAGACCCGATTAGATCATTTTATAAAATTGTTAATATAAGAATTCAACGTAATTTTATCACATTTGTACAATTTATATCGCTCCTATTTCAGATAGCGTATTGGTCTTGGCGGCACCTTAAAGCGCGTGAAATGACGAGTAAAATGCACTATTAAACTTCTATGATAGGGCAATCAGAGTATCGAATAGATAGTATTATATTTTGGTTAATATAAGAATTCTGCGTAATTCTATCACGTTTGTTCAATTTACGTAGCTCCAATTTCAGATAGGGCATTGGACTAGGCGGCATCTTAAAGCGCATGAAATGTCGAGTAAAATGCACAATTAAACTTCTAGGGTAGGGCAAACAGAGACCCGATTACATCATATTATATTATGGTTAATTTAAGAATACAGCGAAATTTTATCCCATTTGTTCAATTTACGTCGCCCCTATTTCAGATAGCGTAGTGGGCTAGGCGGCACCTTAAAGCGCGTGAAATGACGAGTAAAATGCACTATTAAACTTCTATGATAGGGCAATCAGAGAACCGAATAGTTCGTATTATATTTTGGTTAATATAAGAATTCTGCGTAATTCTAACTCGTTTGTTCAATTTACGTAGCACCTATTTCAGATATCGCATTGGACTAGGCGGCATCTTAAAGCGCATGAAATGTCGAGTAAAATGCACTGCTAAACTTCTCGGATAGGGCTAAGAGAGACCCGATTAGGTCATCTTATATTATGGTTAATATAAGAATTCAGCGAAATTTTATCACATTTGTTCAATTTACGTCGCCCCGATTTCAGATTGCGTATTGGGCTAGGAGGCATCTTAAGGCGCATGAAATGTCGAGTAAAATGCACAATTAAACTGCTCGGGTAGGGCAAACAGAGACCCGATTAGGTCATTTTATATTATGGTTAATTTAAGAATACAGTGAAATTCTATCACATTTGTTCAATTTACGTCGCTCCTATTTCAGATAGCGTATTGGGCTAGGTGGCATCTTAAAGCGCGTGGAATGTCGAGTAAAATGCACTACTAACCTTCTATGATAGGGCAATCAAAGACCCGAGTAGATCTCTCTATATTATGGTTAACACAAAAATTCTGCGTAATTCTATCACATTTGTTCAATTTGTGTCGCTCCTATTTCAGATAGCGTAGTGGGCTAGGCGGCACCTTAAAGCGCATGAAATGACGAGTAAAATGCACTATTAAACATCTATGATAGGGCAATCAGAGACCGAATAGATCATATTATATTATGGTTAATATAAGAATTCTACGTAATTCCATCACGTTTGTTCAATTTACGTCGCTCCTATTTCAGATAGTGTATTGTGCTAAGCGGCACCTTAAAGCGCATGAAATGGCAAGTAAAACACACTATTAAACTTCTATGATAGGGCAATCAGAGAACCGAATAGATCGTATTATATTATGGTTAATATAAGAATTCTGCGTAATTCTATCACGTTTGTTCAATTTACGCAGCTCCAATTTCAGATAGCGCATTGGGCTAGGCGGCACCTTAAAGCGCATGAAATGGCGAGTAAAATGCACTACTAAACTTCTAGGATAGGGCAATCAGAGACCCGGTAAGGTCAGCTTATGTTTTGATTAATTTAAGGATACAGCGTAATTCTATCACATTTGTTTAATTTACGTCGGTCCTATTTCAGATAGTGTATTGGGCTAAGCGGCACCTTAAAGCGCATGGAATGACGAGTAAAATGCACTATTAAACTTCTAGGGTAGGGCAAACAGAGACCCGATTAGTTCATTTTATGTTATGGTTAATTTAAGAATTCAGCGTAATTCTATCACATTTCTTCAATTTGTGTCGCTCCTATTTCAGATAGCGTAGTGGGCTAGGCGGCACCTTACAGCGCATGAAATGGCGAGTAAAATGAACTATTAAACTTCTATGATAGGGCAATCAGAGACCGAATAGATCATATTATATTATGGTTAATATAAGAATTCTACGTAATTCCATCACGTTTGTTCAATTTACGTAGCTCCAATTTCAGATAGCGTATTGGGCTAGGCGGCACCTTAGAGCGTGTGAAATGACGAGTAAAATGCACTATTAAACTTCAATGATAAGCCAATCAGAGACCCGAATAGATCATTTTATATTATGGTTACTATAAGAATTCTGCGTAATTCTATCACGTTTGTTCAATTTACGTCGCTCCTACTTCAGATAGCGTATTGGGCTAAGCGGCATCTTAAAACTCAAGAAATGTCGAGTAAAATGCACTACAAAACTTCTAGGATAGGGCAATCAGAGACCCGCTTAGATCATCTTATATTATGATAAATATAAGGATTCAGTGTAATTCTATCACATTTGTTCAATTTATATCGCTCCTATTTCAGATAGCGTATTGGTCTAGGCGGCACCTTAAAGCGCGTGAAATGACGAGTAAAATGCACTATTAAACTTCTATGGTAGGGCAATCAGAGTATCGAATAGATAGTATTATATTTTGGTTAGTATAAGAATTCTGCGTAATTCTATCACGTTTGTTCAATTTACGTAGCTCCTATTTCAGATAGGGCATTGGACTAGGCGGCATCTTAAAGCGCATGAAATGTCGAGTAAAATGCATAATTAAACATCTAGGGTAGGGCAAACAGAGACCCGATTAGATCATTTTATATTATGGTTAATTTAAGAATACAGCGAAATTTTATCCCATTTGTTCAATTTACGTCGCCCCTATTTCAGATAGCGTATTGGGCTAGGCGGCATCTTAAAGCGCGTGGAATGGCGAGCATAACGCACTATTAACCTTCTATGATAGGGCAATCAGAGACCAGACTAGATCATTTTATATTTTGGTTAATATAAGTGTTCAGCGAAATTCTATCACATTTATTCAATTTACGTCGCTCCTATTTCAGATAGCGCATTGGGCTGAGCGGCATCTAAAAGCGCATGAAATGATGAGTGAAATGCACTATTAAACTTCTAGGGTATTGCGAATAGAGACCTGATTGGATGATTTTACATTAAGGTTAATGTAAGAATTCAGCGAAATCCTATCACATTTGCTAAATTTACGTAGCTCCTATTTCAGATAGCGTATTGGGCTATGCGGCATCTTGAAGCGCGTGGAATGGCGAGTAAAATGCACTATTTAACTTCTATGATAGGGCAATCAGAGACCCGATTAGATCATTTTATATTATGGTTAATAAAAGAATTCAGGGAAATCCTATCACATTTGTTCAATTTATGTCGCTCCTATTTCAGATCGCTTATTGGGCTAAGCGGCATCTCAAAGCGCATTAAATGGCGAGTAAAATGCACTATTAAACTTCTAGGGTACGGTAAACAGAGACCCGATTAGTTCATTTTATATTATGGTTAATTTAAGAATTCAGCGAAATTCTATCACACTTGTGCAATTTACGTCGCTCCTATTTCAGATAGCCTACTGGGCTAGGCGGCATCTTAAAGCGAGTGGAATGGCGAGCATAACGCACTATTAACCTTCTATGATAGGGCAATCAGAGACCAGACTAGATCATTTTATATTTTGGTTAATATAAGTGTTCAGCGAAATTCTATCACATTTATTCAATTTACGTCGCTCCTATTTCAGATAGCGCATTGGGCTGAGCGGCATCTCAAAGCGCATGAAATGACGAGTGAAATGCACTATTAAACTTCTAGGGTATTACGAATAGAGACATGATTGGATCATTTTACATTAAGGTTAATGTAAGAATTCAGCGAAATCCTATCACATTTGCTAAATTTACGTCGCTCCTATTTCAGATAGCGTATTGGGCTATGCGGCATCTTGAAGCGCGTGGAATGGCGAGTAAAATGCACTATTTAACTTCTATGATAGGGCAATCAGAGACCCGATTAGATCATTTTATATTATGGTTAATAAAAGAATTCAGGGAAATCCTATCACATTTGTTCAATTTATGTCGCTCCTATTTCAGATCGCGTATTGGGCTAAGCGGCATCTCAAAGCGCATTAAATGGCGAGTAAAATGCACTATTAAACTTCTAGTGTAGGGCAAACAGAGACCCGATTAGATCATTTTATATTATGGTTAATTTAAGAATTCAGCAAAATTCTATCGCATTTGTTCAATTTACGTCGCTCCTGTTTCAGATAGCGTACTGGGCTAGCCGGCATCTTAAAGCGCGTAGAATGACGAGTGAAATGCACTATTAAACTTCTAGGGTAGGGCAAAGAGAGACCAGATTAGATCATTTTATATTATGGTTAATTTAAGAATTCAGCGAAATTCTATCACATTTGTTCAATTTACGTCGCTCCTGTTTCAGATAGCGTACTGGGCTAGCCGGCATCTTAAAGCGCGTGGAATGACGAGTATAACGCACTATTAACCTTCTATGATAGGGCAATCAGAGACCAGACTAAATCATTTTATATTTTGGTTAATATAAGTGTTCAGCGAAATTCTATCACATTTATTCAATTTACGTCGCTCCTATTTCAGATAGCGCATTGGGCTGAGCGGCATCTCAAAGCGCATGAAATGACGAGTGAAATGCACTATTAAACTTCTAGGGTAGGGCAATCAGGGAACCGAATAGTTCGTATTATATTTTGGTTAATATAAGAATTCTGCGTAATTCTAACTCGTTTGTTCAATTTACGTAGCTCCAATTTCAGATATCGCATTGGACTAGGCGGCATCTTAAAGCGCATGAAATGTCGAGTAAAATGCACTGCTAAACTTCTCGGATAGGGCTAAGAGAGACCCGATTAGGTCATCTTATATTATGGTTAATATAAGAATTCAGCGAAATTTTATCACATTTGTTCAATTTACGTCGCCCCGATTTCAGATTGCGTATTGGGCTAGGAGGCATCTTAAGGCGCATGAAATGTCGAGTAAAATGCACAATTAAACGGCTAGGGTAGGGCAAACAGAGACCCTATTAGGTCATTTTATATTATGGTTAATTTAAGAATACAGCGAAATTCTATCACATTTGTTCAATTTACGTCGCTCCTATTTCAGATAGCGTATTGGGCTAGGTGGCATCTTAAAGCGCGTGGAATGTCGAGTAAAATGCACTACTAACCTTCTATGATAGGGCAATCAAAGACCCGAGTAGATCATTCCATATTATGGTTAATACAAAAATTCTGCGTAATTCAATCACATTTGTTCAATTTGTGTCGCTCCTATTTCAGATAGCGTAGTGGGCTAGGCGGCACCTTAAAGCGCATGAAATGACGAGTAAAATGCACTATTAAACTTCTATGATAGGGCAATCAGAGACTGAATAGATCATATTATATTATGGTTAATATAAGAATTCTGCGTAATTCTATCACGTTTGTTCAATTTACGTAGCTCCAATTTCAGATAGCGTATTGGGCTAAGTGGCATCTTAAAGCGCATGAAATGTCGAGTAAAATGCACTACTAAACTTCTAGGGTAGGGCAAGCAGAGACCCGATTAGACCATTTTCCATTATGGTTTATTTAAGAATTCAGCGAGACTCTATCACACTTGTTCAATTTACGTAGCTCCAATTTCAGATAGCGTATTGGGCTAGTATGCACCTTAAAAGCGCATGAAATGTCGAGTAAAATGCACTATTAAACTTCTAGGGTAGGGTAATCAGAGACCCGATTAGGTCATCTTATATTATGGTTAATATAAGAATTCAGCGTAATTCTATCACATTTGTTCAATTTACGTCGCCCCTATTTGAGATAGCGTATTGGGCTAGGTGGCATCTTAAAGCGCATGAAATGTCGAGTAAAATGCACTGTTAAACTTCTATGATAGGGCAATCAGAGACCCGAATAGATCGTATTATATTATAGTTAATATAAGAATTCTGCGTAATTCTATCACGTTTGTTCAATTTACGTAGCTCCAATTTCAGATAGCGCATTGGACTAGGCGGCATCTTAAAGCGCATGAAATGTCGAGTAAAATGAACTACTAAACTTCTCGGATAGGGCTAACAGAGGCCCGATTAGGTCATCTTATATTATGGTTAATATAAGAATTCAGCGTAATTCTATCACATTTGTTAAATTTACGTCGCCCCTATTTGAGATAGCGTATTGGGCTAGGTGGCATCTTAAAGCGCATGAAATGGCGAGTAAAATGCACTATTAAACTTCAATGATAGGGCAATCAGAGACCCGATTAGGTCATCTTATATTATGGTTAATATAAGTATTCAGCGATATTCTATCACATTTGTTCAATTTACGTCGCTCCTATGTCAGATAGTGTATTGGGCTAAGCGGCACCTTAAAGCGCATGAAATGACGAGTAAAATGCACTATTAAACTTCTATGATAGGGCAATCAGAGACCCGATTAGATCATCTTATATTATGGTTAATTTAAGAATTCGTCGTAACTCTATCACACTTGTTCAATTTACGTAACCCCAATTTCAGATAACATATTGGGCTAGGCGGTACCTTAAAGCGCATGGAATGTCGAGTAAAATGCACTACTTAACTTCTCGGATAGGGCAAGCAGAGACCCGATTAGGTCATCTTATATTATGATTGATATAAAAATTCAGCGTAATGCTATCACAATTGTTCAATTTACATCGCTCCTATTTCAGATAGCATATTGGGCTAGGCGGTGCCTTAAAGCGCATGAAGTGACGAGTAAAATGCACTGCTAAAAATCCATGATAGGGCAATCGGAGACGCGATTGGACTATTTTATATTATGGTTAATAGAAGAATTCAGCGTAATTGAACGACATTTATTCAATTTACGTAGTTCCAATTTCAGATAGCATATTGGGCGAGGTGGCATCTTAAAGCGCATGAAATGTCGAGTAAAATGCACTACTAAACTTCTCTGATAGGGCAATCAGAGATCCGATCAGGTCATCTTTTATTATGATTAATATAAGAATTCTGCGTAATTCTATCACGTTTGTTCAATTTACGTAGCTCCAATTTCAGATAGCGTATTGGGCTAGGTGGCATCTTAAAGCGCATGAAATGATGAGTAAAATGCACTATTAAACTTCTATGATAGGGCAATCAGAGACCCGAATAGATCGTATTATATTATGCTTAATATAAGAATTCTGCGTAATTCTATCACATTTGTTCAATTTATGTCGCTCCTATTTCAGATAGCGTATTCGGCTAGGCGGCACATTAAAGCGCATGAAATGACGAGTAAAATGCACAATTAAACTTCTATGATAGGGCAATAAGGGGTCCGAAATGATCGTATTATATTATGGTTAATATAAGAATTCTGCGTAATTCTATCACATTTGTTCAATTTACGTAGCCCCTATTTCAGATAGCGTATTGTGCTAGGTGGCATCTTAAAGCGCATGAAATGTCGAGTGAAATGCACTATTAAACTTCTATGATAGGGCAATCAGAAACCCGATTAGATCATTTTATATTATTGTCAATATAAGAATTCAACGTAATTTTATCACATTTGATCAATTTATATCGCTCCTATTTCAGATTGCGTATTGGGCTAGGCGGCACCATAAAGCGCATGAAATGATGAGTAAAATGCACTATTAAACTTCTATGATAGGGCAATCAGAGACCCGAATAGATCGTATTATATTATGGTTAATATGAGAATTCTGCGTAATTCTATCACGTTTGTTCAATTTACGTAGCTACAATTTCAGATAGCGTATTGGGCTAGGTGGCATCTCAAAGCGCATTAAATGGCGAGTAAAATGCACTATTAAACTTCTAGGGTAAGGCAAACAGAGACCCGATTAGATCATTTAATATTACGGTTAATATAAGAATTCAGCGTAATTCTATCACATTTGTTCAACTTACGTCTCTCCTATTTCAGATAGCGTACTGGGCTAGGCGGCATCTTAAAGCGCGTGGAAGGGCGAGTAAAATGCACTACTAAACTTCTATGATAGGGCAATCAGAGCCCCGATTAGATCATTTTGTATTTTGTTTAATATAAGATTTCAGGGAAATTCTATCACATTTGTTCAATTTACGTCGCTCCTATTTCAGATAGCGGATTGGCCTAAGCGGCATCGCAAAGCGCATGAAATGGCGAGTAAAAGGCACTACTAAACGTCTAGGGTACGGCAAACACAGACCCGATTAGATCATTTTATATTATGGTTAATTTAAGAATTCAGCGAAATTCTATCACATTTGTTCAATTTACGTCGCTCCTATTCCAGATATCCTACTGGGCTAGGCGACATCTTAAAGCGCGTGGAATGGCGAGTAAAATGCACTACTAAACTTCTATGATAGGGCAATCTGAGACCCGATTAGATCATTTTATATTTGGTTTAATATAAGGTTTCAGCGGAATTCTATCACATTTGTTCAATTTACGTCGCTCCTATTTCAGATAGCGTACTGGGCTATGCGGCATCTTGAAGCGCGTGGAATGGCGAGTAAAATGCACTATTAAACTTCTATGATAGGGCAATCAGAGACCCGATTAGATCATTTTATATTTTGGTTAATATAAGAATTCAGCGAAATTCTATCACCTTTGTTCAATTTACGTCGCTCCTATTTCAGATAGCGTATTGGGCTAAGCGGCATCTCAAAGCGCATGAAATGACGAGTGAAATGCACTATTAAACTTCTAGGGTAGGGCGAACAGAGACCCGATTAGAACACCTTACATTAAGGTTAATATAAGAATTCAGGGAGATTCTATCACATTTGTTCAATTTACGTGGCTCCTATTTCAGAAAGCGTGTTGGGCTAAGCGGCATCTCAACGCGCATGAAATGGCAAGTAAAATGCACTATTAAACTTCTAGGGTAAGGCAAACAGAGACCCGATTAGATCATTTTATATTACGGTGAATATAAGAATTCAGCGTAATTCTGTCACATTTGTTCAACTTAAGTCGCTCCTATTTCAAATAGCGTACTGGGCTATGCGGCATCTTGAAGCGCGTGGAATGGCGAGTAAAATACACTATTAAACTTCTATGATAGGGCAATCAGAGACCCGATTAGATCATTTTGTATTTTGTTTAATATAAGATTTCAGGGAAATTCTATCACATTTGTTCAATTTACGTCGCTCCTATTTCAGTTAGCGTACTGGGCTATGCGGCATATTGAAGCGCGTGGAATGGTGAGTAAAATGCACTATTAAACTTCTATGATAGGGCAATCAGAGACCCGATTAGATCATTTTATATTATGGTTAATTTAAGAATTCAGCAAAATTCCGTCGCATTTGTTCAATTTACGTCGCTCCTATTTCAGACAGCGTACTGGACTGGGTGGCATCTTAAAGCGCATGAAATGTCGAGTAAAATGCACTATTAAACTTCTATGATAGGGCAACCAGAGACACGATTAGATCATTTTATATTATTGTTAATATAAGAATTCAACGTAATTTTATCACATTTGTTCAATTTACGTCGCCCCAATTTCAGATAGCGTATTGGGCTAGGTGGCATTTGAAAGCGCATGAAATGTCGAGTAAAATGCACTATTAAACTTCTAGGGTAAGGTAATCAGAGACCCGATTAGGTCATCTTATATTATGGTTAGTAAAAGAATTCAGCGAAATTCTATCACATTTGTTCAATTTACGTCGCTCCTATTTCAGATAGCGTATTGGGCCAGGCGGCACCTTAAAGCGCATGAAATGTCGAGTAAAATGCACTATTAAACTTCTATGTTAGGGCAATCCGAGCCCCGAATTGATCGTATTATATTATGGTTAATATAAGAATTCAACGTAATTTTATCACATTTGTTCAATTTACGTCGCTCCTATTTCAGATAGCGTATTGGGCTATGTGGCATCCTAAAGCGCATCGAATGACGAGTAAAATGCACTATTAAACTTCTAGGGTAGAGCAAACAGAGACCCGATTAGATCATTTTATATTATGGTTAATTTAAGAATTCAGCGAAATTCTATCACATTTGTTCAATTTACGTCGCTCCTATTACAGATAGCGTATTGGGCAAAGCGGCACCTTAAAGCGCATGAACTGACGAGTACAATGCACTATTAAACTTCTATGATAGGGCAATCGGAGACCCGATTAGATCATTTTATAATATTGTTAATATAAGAATTCAACGTAATTTTATCACATTTGTACAATTTATATCGCTCCTATTTCAGATAGCGTATTGGTCTTGGCGGCACCTTAAAGCGCGTGAAATGACGAGTAAAATGCACTATTAAACTTCTATGATAGGGCAATCAGAGTATCGAATAGATAGTATTATATTTTGGTTAATATAAGAATTCTGCGTAATTCTATCACGTTTGTTCAATTTACGTAGCTCCAATTTCAGATAGGGCATTGGACTAGGCGGCATCTTAAAGCGCATGAAATGTCGAGTAAAATGCACAATTAAACTTCTAGGGTAGGGCAAACAGAGACCCGATTACATCATATTATATTATGGTTAATTTAAGAATACAGCGAAATTTTATCCCATTTGTTCAATTTACGTCGCTCCTATTTCAGATAGCGTATTGGGCTAGGCGGCACCTTAAAGCGCGTGAAATGACGAGTAAAATGCACTATTAAACTTCTATGATAGGGCAATCAGAGAACCGAATAGTTCGTATTATATTTTGGTTAATATAAGAATTCTGCGTAATTCTAACACGTTTGTTCAATTTACGTAGCACCTATTTCAGATATCGCATTGGACTAGGCGGCATCTTAAAGCGCGTGAAATGTCGAGTAAAATGCACTGCTAAACTTCTCGGATAGGGCTAAGAGAGACCCGATTAGGTCATCTTATATTATGGTTAATATAAGAATTCAGCGAAATTTTATCACATTTGTTCAATTTACGTCGCCCCGATTTCAGATTGCGTATTGGGCTAGGAGGCATCTTAAGGCGCATGAAATGTCGAGTAAAATGCACAATTCAACTGCTCGGGTAGGGCAAACAGAGACCCGATTAGGTCATTTTATATTATGGTTAATTTAAGAATACAGTGAAATTCTATCACATTTGTTCAATTTACGTCGCTCCTATTTCAGATAGCGTATTGGGCTAGGTGGCATCTTAAAGCGCGTGGAATGTCGAGTAAAATGCACTACTAACCTTCTATGATAGGGCAATCAAAGACCCGAGTAGATCTCTCTATATTATGGTTAACACAAAAATTCTGCGTAATTCTATCACATTTGTTCAATTTGTGTCGCTCCTATTTCAGATAGCGTAGTGGGCTAGGCGGCACCTTAAAGCGCATGAAATGACGAGTAAAATGCACTATTAAACTTCTATGATAGGGCAATCAGAGACCGAATAGATCATATTATATTATGGTTAATATAAGAATTCTACGTAATTCCATCACGTTTGTTCAATTTACGTCGCTCCTATTTCAGATAGTGTATTGTGCTAAGCGGCACCTTAAAGCGCATGAAATGGCAAGTAAAACACACTATTAAACTTCTATGATAGGGCAATCAGAGAACCGAATAGATCGTATTATATTATGGTTAATATAAGAATTCTGCGTAATTCTATCACGTTTGTTCAATTTACGCAGCTCCAATTTCAGATAGCGCATTGGGCTAGGCGGCACCTTAAAGCGCGTGGAATGGCGAGCATAACGCACTATTAACCTTCTATGATAGGGCAATCAGAGACCAGACTAGATCATTTTATATTATGGTTAATTTAAGAATTCAGCGAAATTCTATCACATTTGTTCAATTTACGTCGCCCCTATTTCAGATAGCGAATTGGGCAAAGCGGCATCTCAAAGCGCATGAAATGACGAGTGAAATGCACTATTAAACTTCTAGGGTATTGCGAATAGAGACCCGATTAGATCATTTTACATTAAGGTTAATATAAGAATTCAGCGAAATCCTATCACATTTGCTAAATTTATGTCGCTCCTATTTCAGATAGCGTATTGGGCTAAGCGGCATCTCAAAGCGCATTAAATGGCGAGTAAAATGCACTATTAAACTTCTAGGGTAAGGCAAACAGAGACCCGATTAGATCATTTAATATTACGCTTAATATAAGAATTCAGCGTAATTCTATCACATTTGTTCAACTTACGTCGCTCCTATTTCAGATAGCGTACTGGGCTAGGCGGCACCTTAAAGCGCGTGGAAGGGCGAGTAAAATGCACTACTAAACTTCTATGATAGGGCAATCAGAGCCCCGATTAGATCATTTTGTATTTTGTTTAATATAAGATTTCAGGGAAATTCTATCACATTTGTTCAATTTACGTCGCTCCTATTTCAGATAGCGGATTGGCCTAAGCGGCATCGCAAAGCGCATGAAATGGCGAGTAAAATGGACTATTAAACGTCTAGGGTACGGCAAACACAGACCCGATTAGATCATTTTATATTATGGTTAATTTAAGAATTCAGCGAAATTCTATCACATTTGTTCAATTTACGTCGCTCCTATTCCAGATATCCTACTGGGCTAGGCGACATCTTAAAGCGCGTGGAATGGCGAGTAAAATGCACTACTAAACTTCTATGATAGGGCAATCTGAGACCCGATTAGATCATTTTATATTTGGTTTAATATAAGGTTTCAGCGGAATTCTATCACATTTGTTCAATTTACGTCGCTCCTATTTCAGATAGCGTACTGGGCTATGCGGCATCTTGAAGCGCGTGGAATGGCGAGTAAAATGCACTATTAAACTTCTAGGGTAGGGCGAACAGAGACCCGATTAGAACACCTTACATTAAGGTTAATATAAGAATTCAGGGAAATTCTATCACATTTGTTCAATTTACGTGGCTCCTATTTCAGAAAGCGTGTTGGGCTAAGCGGCATCTCAACGCGCATGAAATGGCAAGTAAAATGCACTATTAAACTTCTAGGGTAAGGCAAACAGAGACCCGATTAGATCATTTTATATTACGGTGAATATAAGAATTCAGCGTAATTCTGTCACATTTGTTCAACTTACGTCGCTCCTATTTCAAATAGCGTACTGGGCTATGCGGCATCTTGAAGCGCGTGGAATGGCGAGTAAAATACACTATTAAACTTCTATGATAGGGCAATCAGAGACCCGATTAGATCATTTTGTATTTTGTTTAATATAAGATTTCAGGGAAATTCTATCACATTTGTTCAATTTACGTCGCTCCTATTTCAGTTAGCGTACTGGGCTATGCGGCATATTGAAGCGCGTGGAATGGTGAGTAAAATGCACTATTAAACTTCTATGATAGGGCAATCAGAGACCCGATTAGATCATTTTATATTATGGTTAATTTAAGAATTCAGCAAAATTCCGTCGCATTTGTTCAATTTACGTCGCTCCTATTTCAGACAGCGTACTGGACTGGGTGGCATCTTAAAGCGCATGAAATGTCGAGTAAAATGCACTATTAAACTTCTATGATAGGGCAACCAGAGACACGATTAGATCATTTTATATTATTGTTAATATAAGAATTCAACGTAATTTTATCACATTTGTTCAATTTACGTCGCCCCAATTTCAGATAGCGTATTGGGCTAGGTGGCATTTTAAAGCGCATGAAATGTCGAGTAAAATGCACTATTAAACTTCTAGGGTAAGGTAATCAGAGACCCGATTAGGTCATCTTATATTATGGTTAGTAAAAGAATTCAGCGAAATTCTATCACATTTGTTCAATTTACGTCGCTCCTATTTCAGATAGCGTATTGGGCCAGGCGGCACCTTAAAGCGCATGAAATGTCGAGTAAAATGCACTATTAAACTTCTATGATAGGGCAATCGGAGACCCGATTAGATCATTTTATAAAATTGTTAATATAAGAATTCAACGTAATTTTATCACATTTGTACAATTTATATCGCTCCTATTTCAGATAGCGTATTGGTCTTGGCGGCACCTTAAAGCGCGTGAAATGACGAGTAAAATGCACTATTAAACTTCTATGATAGGGCAATCAGAGTATCGAATAGATAGTATTATATTTTGGTTAATATAAGAATTCTGCGTAATTCTATCACGTTTGTTCAATTTACGTAGCTCCAATTTCAGATAGGGCATTGGACTAGGCGGCATCTTAAAGCGCATGAAATGTCGAGTAAAATGCACAATTAAACTTCTAGGGTAGGGCAAACAGAGACCCGATTACATCATATTATATTATGGTTAATTTAAGAATACAGCGAAATTTTATCACATTTGTTCAATTTACGTCGCCCCTATTTCAGATAGCGTATTGGGCTAGGCGGCACCTTAAAGCGCGTGAAATGACGAGTAAAATGCACTATTAAACTTCTATGATAGGGCAATCAGAGAACCGAATAGTTCGTATTATATTTTGGTTAATATAAGAATTCTGCGTAATTCTAACTCGTTTGTTCAATTTACGTAGCACCTATTTCAGATATCGCATTGGACTAGGCGGCATCTTAAAGCGCATGAAATGTCGAGTAAAATGCACTGCTAAACTTCTCGGATAGGGCTAAGAGAGACCCGATTAGGTCATCTTATATTATGGTTAATATAAGAATTCAGCGAAATTTTATCACATTTGTTCAATTTACGTCGCCCCGATTTCAGATTGCGTATTGGGCTAGGAGGCATCTTAAGGCGCATGAAATGTCGAGTAAAATGCACAATTAAACTGCTCGGGTAGGGCAAACAGAGACCCGATTAGGTCATTTTATATTATGGTTAATTTAAGAATACAGTGAAATTCTATCACATTTGTTCAATTTACGTCGCTCCTATTTCAGATAGCGTATTGGGCTAGGTGGCATCTTAAAGCGCGTGGAATGTCGAGTAAAATGCACTACTAACCTTCTATGATAGGGCAATCAAAGACCCGAGTAGATCTCTCTATATTATGGTTAACACAAAAATTCTGCGTAATTCTATCACATTTGTTCAATTTGTGTCGCTCCTATTTCAGATAGCGTAGTGGGCTAGGCGGCACCTTAAAGCGCATGAAATGACGAGTAAAATGCACTATTAAACTTCTATGATAGGGCAATCAGAGACCGAATAGATCATATTATATTATGGTTAATATAAGAATTCTACGTAATTCCATCACGTTTGTTCAATTTACGTCGCTCCTATTTCAGATAGTGTATTGTGCTAAGCGGCACCTTAAAGCGCATGAAATGGCGAGTAAAACACACTATTAAACTTCTATGATAGGGCAATCAGAGAACCGAATAGATCGTATTATATTATGGTTAATATAAGAATTCTGCGTAATTCTATCACGTTTGTTCAATTTACGCAGCTCCAATTTCAGATAGCGCATTGGGCTAGGCGGCACCTTAAAGCGCATGAAATGGCGAGTAAAATGCACTACTAAACTTCTAGGATAGGGCAATCAGAGACCCGGTAAGGTCAGCTTATGTTTTGATTAATTTAAGGATACAGCGTAATTCTATCACATTTGTTTAATTTACGTCGGTCCTATTTCAGATAGTGTATTGGGCTAAGCGGCACCTTAAAGCGCATGGAATGACGAGTAAAATGCACTATTAAACTTCTAGGGTAGGGCAAACAGAGACCCGATTAGTTCATTTTATGTTATGGTTAATTTAAGAATTCAGCGTAATTCTATCACATTTCTTCAATTTGTGTCGCTCCTATTTCAGATAGCGTAGTGGGCTAGGCGGCACCTTAAAGCGCATGAAATGGCGAGTAAAATGAACTATTAAACTTCTATGATAGGGCAATCAGAGACCGAATAGATCATATTATATTATGGTTAATATAAGAATTCTACGTAATTCCATCACGTTTGTTCAATTTACGTAGCTCCAATTTCAGATAGCGTATTGGGCTAGGCGGCACCTTAGAGCGTGTGAAATGACGAGTAAAATGCACTATTAAACTTCTATGATAAGCCAATCAGAGACCCGAATAGATCATTTTATATTATGGTTACTATAAGAATTCTGCGTAATTCTATCACGTTTGTTCAATTTACGTCGCTCCTACTTCAGATAGCGTATTGGGCTAAGCGGCATCTTAAAACTCAAGAAATGTCGAGTAAAATGCACTACAAAACTTCTAGGATAGGGCAATCAGAGACCCGCTTAGATCATCTTATATTATGATAAATATAAGGATTCAGTGTAATTCTATCACATTTGTTCAATTTATATCGCTCCTATTTCAGATAGCGTATTGGTCTAGGCGGCACCTTAAAGCGCGTGAAATGACGAGTAAAATGCACTATTAAACTTCTATGGTAGGGCAATCAGAGTATCGAATAGATAGTATTATATTTTGGTTAATATAAGAATTCTGCGTAATTCTATCACGTTTGTTCAATTTACGTAGCTCCTATTTCAGATAGGGCATTGGACTAGGCGGCATCTTAAAGCGCATGAAATGTCGAGTAAAATGCATAATTAAACATCTAGGGTAGGGCAAACAGAGACCCGATTAGATCATTTTATATTATGGTTAATTTAAGAATACAGCGAAATTTTATCCCATTTGTTCAATTTACGTCGCCCCTATTTCAGATAGCGTATTGGGCTAGGTGGCATCTTAAAGCGCGTGAAATGACGAGTAAAATGCACTGCTAAACTTCTATGATAGGGCAATCCGAGCCCCGAATTGATCGTATTATATTATGGTTAATATAAGAATTCTGCGAAATTCTATCACATTTGTTCAATTTACGTCGCCCCTATTTCAGATAGCGAATTGGGCTAAGCGGCATCTCAAAGCGCATGAAATGACGAGTGAAATGCACTATTAAACTTCTAGGGTATTGCGAATAGAGACCCGATTAGATCATTTTACATTAAGGTTAATATAAGAATTCAGCGAAATCCTATCACATTTGCTAAATTTATGTCGCTCCTATTTCAGATAGCGTATTTGGCTAAGCGGCATCTCAAAGCGCATTAAATGGCGAGTAAAATGCACTATTAAACTTCTAGGGTAAGGCAAACAGAGACCCGATTAGATCATTTAATATTACGCTTAATATAAGAATTCAGCGTAATTCTATCACATTTGTTCAACTTACGTCGCTCCTATTTCAGATAGCGTACTGGGCTAGGCGGCATCTTAAAGCGCGTGGAAGGGCGAGTAAAATGCACTACTAAACTTCTATGATAGGGCAATCAGAGCCCCGATTAGATCATTTTGTATTTTGTTTAATATAATATTTCAGGGAAATTCTATCACATTTGTTCAATTAACGTCGCTCCTATTTCAGATAGCGGATTGGCCTAAGCGGCATCGCAAAGCGCATGAAATGGCGAGTAAAATGCACTATTAAACGTCTAGGGTACGGCAAACACAGACCCCGATTAGATCATTTTATATTATGGTTAATTTAAGAATTCAGCGAAATTCTATCACATTTGTTCAATTTACGTCGCTCCTATTCCAGATATCCTACTGGGCTAGGCGACATCTTAAAGCGCGTGGAATGGCGAGTAAAATGCACTACTAAACTTCTATGATAGGGCAATCTGAGACCCGATTAGATCATTTTATATTTGGTTTAATATAAGGTTTCAGCGGAACTCTATCACATTTGTTCAATTTACGTCGCTCCTATTTCAGATAGCGTACTGGGCTATGCGGCATCTTGAAGCGCGTGGAATGGTGAGTAAAATGCACTATTAAACTTCTATGATAGGGCAATCAGAGACCCGATTAGATCATTTTATATTTTGGTTAATATAAGAATTCAGCGAAATTCTATCACCTTTGTTCAATTTACGTCGCTCCTATTTCAGATAGCGTATTGGGCTAAGCGGCATCTTAAAGCGCGTGAAATGACGAGTAAAATGCACTGCTAAACTTCTATGATAGGGCAATCCGAGCCCCGAATTGATCGTATTATATTATGGTTAATATAAGAATTCTGCGAAATTCTATCACATTTGTTCAATTTACGTCGCCCCTATTTCAGATAGCGAATTGGGCTAAGCGGCATCTCAAAGCGCATGAAATGACGAGTGAAATGCACTATTAAACTTCTAGGGTATTGCGAATAGAGACCCGATTAGATCATTTTACATTAAGGTTAATATAAGAATTCACCGAAATCCTATCACATTTGCTAAATTTATGTCGCTCCTATTTCAGATAGCGTATTTGGCTAAGCGGCATCTCAAAGCGCATTAAATGGCGAGTAAAATGCACTATTAAACTTCTAGGGTAAGGCAAACAGAGACCCGATTAGATCATTTAATATTACGCTTAATATAAGAATTCAGCGTAATTCTATCACATTTGTTCAACTTACCGTCGCTCCTATTTCAGATAGCGTACTGGGCTAGGCGGCATCTTAAAGCGCGTGGAAGGGCGAGTAAAATGCACTACTAAACTTCTATGATAGGGCAATCAGAGCCCCGATTAGATCATTTTGTATTTTGTTTAATATAATATTTCAGGGAAATTCTATCACATTTGTTCAATTAACGTCGCTCCTATTTCAGATAGCGGATTGGCCTAAGCGGCATCGCAAAGCGCATGAAATGGCGAGTAAAATGCACTATTAAACGTCTAGGGTACGGCAAACACAGACCCGATTAGATCATTTTATATTATGGTTAATTTAAGAATTCAGCGAAATTCTATCACATTTGTTCAATTTACGTCGCTCCTATTCCAGATATCCTACTGGGCTAGGCGACATCTTAAAGCGCGTGGAATGGCGAGTAAAATGCACTACTAAACTTCTATGATAGGGCAATCTGAGACCCGATTAGATCATTTTATATTTGGTTTAATATAAGGTTTCAGCGGAACTCTATCACATTTGTTCAATTTACGTCGCTCCTATTTCAGATAGCGTACTGGGCTATGCGGCATCTTGAAGCGCGTGGAATGGTGAGTAAAATGCACTATTAAACTTCTATGATAGGGCAATCAGAGACCCGATTAGATCATTTTATATTTTGGTTAATATAAGAATTCAGCGAAATTCTATCACCTTTGTTCAATTTACGTCGCTCCTATTTCAGATAGCGTATTGGGCTAAGCGGCATCTCAAAGCGCATGAAATGACGAGTGAAATGCACTATTAAACTTCTAGGGTAGGGCGAACAGAGACCCGATTAGAACACCTTACATTAAGGTTAATATAGGAATTCAGGGAAATTCTATCACATTTGTTCAATTTACGTGGCTCCGATTTCAGAAAGCGTGTTGGGCTAAGCGGCATCTCAACGCGCATGAAATGGCAAGTAAAATGCACTATTAAACTTCTAGGGTAAGGCAAACAGAGACCCGATTAGATCATTTTATATTACGGTGAATATAAGAATTCAGCGTAATTCTGTCACATTTGTTCAACTTACGTCGCTCCTATTTCAAATAGCGTACTGGGCTATGCGGCATCTTGAAGCGCGTGGAATGGCGAGTAAAATGCACTATTAAACTTCTATGATAGGGCAATCAGAGACCCGATTAGATCATTTTGTATTTTGTTTAATATAAGATTTCAGGGAAATTCTATCACATTTGTTCAATTTACGTCGCTCCTATTTCAGTTAGCGTACTGGGCTATGCGGCATATTGAAGCGCGTGGAATGGCGAGTAAAATGCACTATTAAACTTCTATGATAGGGCAATCAGAGACCCGATTAGATCATTTTATATTATGGTTAATTTAAGAATTCAGCAAAATTCCGTCGCATTTGTTCAATTTACGTCGCTCCTATTTCAGACAGCGTACTGGACTGGGTGGCATCTTAAAGCGCGTGGAATGGCGAGTAAAATGCACTATTCAACTTCTATGATAGGGCAATCAGAGACCCGATTAGATCATTTTATATTACGGTTAATATAAGAATTCAGCGTAATTCTATCACATTTGTTAAATTTACGTCGCTGCTATTTCAGATAGCGTGCTGGGCTAGGCGGCATCTTAAAGCGCGTGGAATTGCGAGTAAAATGCACTATTAAACTTCTAGGATAGGGCAATCAGAGACCCGATTAGATCATTTTATATTTTGGTTAATACAAGAATTCAGCGAAATACTATCACATTTGTTCAATTTACGTCGCTCCTATTTCAGATAGCGTATTGGGCTAAGCGGCACCTCAAAGCGCATGAAATGGCGAGTAAAATGCACTATTAAACTTCTAGGGTACGGTAAACAGAGACCCGATTAGTTCATTTTATATTATGGTTATTTAAGAATTCAGCGAAATTCTATCACACTTGTGCAATTTACGTCGCTCCTATTTCAGATAGCCTACTGGGCTAGGCGGCATCTTAAAGCGCGTGGAATGGCGAGCATAACGCACTATTAACCTTCTATGATAGGGCAATCAGAGACCAGACTAGATCATTTTATATTTTGGTTAATATAAGTGTTCAGCGAAATTCTATCACATTTATTCAATTTACGTCGCTCCTATTTCAGATAGCGCATTGGGCTGAGCGGCATCTAAAAGCGCATGAAATGATGAGTGAAATGCACTATTAAACTTCTAGGGTATTGCGAATAGAGACCTGATTGGATGATTTTACATTAAGGTTAATGTAAGAATTCAGCGAAATCCTATCACATTTGCTAAATTTACGTCGCTCCTATTTCAGATAGCGTATTGGGCTATGCGGCATCTTGAAGCGCGTGGAATGGCGAGTAAAATGCACTATTTAACTTCTATGATAGGGCAATCAGAGACCCGATTAGATCATTTTATATTATGGTTAATAAAAGAATTCAGGGAAATCCTATCACATTTGTTCAATTTATGTCGCTCCTATTTCAGATCGCTTATTGGGCTAAGCGGCATCTCAAAGCGCATTAAATGGCGAGTAAAATGCACTATAAACTTCTAGGGTACGGTAAACAGAGACCCGATTAGTTCATTTTATATTATGGTTAATTTAAGAATTCAGCGAAATTCTATCACACTTGTGCAATTTACGTCGCTCCTATTTCAGATAGCCTACTGGGCTAGGCGGCATCTTCAAGCGCGTGGAATGGCGAGCATAACGCACTATTAACCTTCTATGATAGGGCAATCAGAGACCAGACTAGATCATTTTATATTATGGTTAATTTAAGAATTCAGCGAAATTCTATCACATTTGTTCAATTTACGTCGCCCCTATTTCAGATAGCGAATTGGGCAAAGCGGCATCTCAAAGCGCATGAAATGACGAGTGAAATGCACTATTAAACTTCTAGGGTATTGCGAATAGAGACCCGATTAGATCATTTTACATTAAGGTTAATATAAGAATTCAGCGAAATCCTATCACATTTGCTAAATTTACGTCGCTCCTATTTCAGATAGCGTATTGGGCTAAGCGGCATCTCAAAGCGCATTAAATGGCGAGTAAAATGCACTATTAAACTTCTAGGGTAAGGCAAACAGAGACCCGATTAGATCATTTAATATTACGCTTAATATAAGAATTCAGCGTAATTCTATCACATTTGTTCAACTTACGTCGCTCCTATTTCAGATAGCGTACTGGGCTAGGCGGCATCTTAAAGCGCGTGGAAGGGCGAGTAAAATGCACTACTAAACTTCTATGATAGGGCAATCAGAGCCCCGATTAGATCATTTTGTATTTTGTTTAATATAAGATTTCAGGGAAATTCTATCACATTTGTTCAATTTACGTCGCTCCTATTTCAGATAGCGGATTGGCCCTAAGCGGCATCGCAAAGCGCATGAAATGGCGAGTAAAATGGACTATTAAACGTCTAGGGTACGGCAAACACAGACCCGATTAGATCATTTTATATTATGGTTAATTTAAGAATTCAGCGAAATTCTATCACATTTGTTCAATTTACGTCGCTCCTATTCCAGATATCCTACTGGGCTAGGCGACATCTTAAAGCGCGTGGAATGGCGAGTAAAATGCACTACTAAACTTCTATGATAGGGCAATCTGAGACCCGATTAGATCATTTTATATTTTGTTTAATATAAGGTTTCAGCGGAATTCTATCACATTTGTTCAATTTACGTCGCTCCTATTTCAGATAGCGTACTGGGCTATGCGGCATCTTGAAGCGCGTGGAATGGCGAGTAAAATGCACTATTAAACTTCTAGGGTAGGGCGAACAGAGACCCGATTAGAACACCTTACATTAAGGTTAATATAAGAATTCAGGGAAATTCTATCACATTTGTTCAATTTACGTGGCTCCTATTTCAGAAAGCGTGTTGGGCTAAGCGGCATCTCAACGCGCATGAAATGGCAAGTAAAATGCACTATTAAACTTCTAGGGTAAGGCAAACAGAGACCCGATTAGATCATTTTATATTACGGTGAATATAAGAATTCAGCGTAATTCTGTCACATTTGTTCAACTTACGTCGCTCCTATTTCAAATAGCGTACTGGGCTATGCGGCATCTTGAAGCGCGTGGAATGGCGAGTAAAATACACTATTAAACTTCTATGATAGGGCAATCAGAGACCCGATTAGATCATTTTGTATTTTGTTTAATATAAGATTTCAGGGAAATTCTATCACATTTGTTCAATTTACGTCGCTCCTATTTCAGTTAGCGTACTGGGCTATGCGGCATATTGAAGCGCGTGGAATGGTGAGTAAAATGCACTATTAAACTTCTATGATAGGGCAATCAGAGACCCGATTAGATCATTTTATATTATGGTTAATTTAAGAATTCAGCAAAATTCCGTCGCATTTGTTCAATTTACGTCGCTCCTATTTCAGACAGCGTACTGGACTGGGTGGCATCTTAAAGCGCATGAAATGTCGAGTAAAATGCACTATTAAACTTCTATGATAGGGCAACCAGAGACACGATTAGATCATTTTATATTATTGTTAATATAAGAATTCAACGTAATTTTATCACATTTGTTCAATTTACGTCGCCCCAATTTCAGATAGCGTATTGGGCTAGGTGGCATTTTAAAGCGCATGAAATGTCGAGTAAAATGCACTATTTAACTTCTAGGGTAAGGTAATCAGAGACCCGATTAGGTCATCTTATATTATGGTTAGTAAAAGAATTCAGCGAAATTCTATCACATTTGTTCAATTTACGTCGCTCCTATTTCAGATAGCGTATTGGGCCAGGCGGCACCTTAAAGCGCATGAAATGTCGAGTAAAATGCACTATTAAACTTCTATGTTAGGGCAATCCGAGCCCCGAATTGATCGTATTATATTATGGTTAATATAAGAATTCAACGTAATTTTATCACATTCGTTCAATTTACGTCGCTCCTATTTCAGATAGCGTATTGGGCTATGTGGCATCCTAAAGCGCATCGAATGACGAGTAAAATGCACTATTAAACTTCTAGGGTAGAGCAAACAGAGACCCGATTAGATCATTTTATATTATGGTTAATTTAAGAATTCAGCGAAATTCTATCACATTTGTTCAATTTACGTCGCTCCTATTACAGATAGCGTATTGGGCAAAGCGGCACCTTAAAGCGCATGAACTGACGAGTACAATGCACTATTAAACTTCTATCATAGGGCAATCGGAGACCCGATTAGATCATTTTATAAAATTGTTAATATAAGAATTCAACGTAATTTTATCACATTTGTACAATTTATATCGCTCCTATTTCAGATAGCGTATTGGTCTTGGCGGCACCTTAAAGCGCGTGAAATGACGAGTAAAATGCACTATTAAACTTCTATGATAGGGCAATCAGAGTATCGAATAGATAGTATTATATTTTGGTTAATATAAGAATTCTGCGTAATTCTATCACGTTTGTTCAATTTACGTAGCTCCAATTTCAGATAGGGCATTGGACTAGGCGGCATCTTAAAGCGCATGAAATGTCGAGTAAAATGCACAATTAAACTTCTAGGGTAGGGCAAACAGAGACCCGATTACATCATATTATATTATGGTTAATTTAAGAATACAGCGAAATTTTATCCCATTTGTTCAATTTACGTCGCCCCTATTTCAGATAGCGTATTGGGCTAGGCGGCACCTTAAAGCGCGTGAAATGACGAGTAAAATGCACTATTAAACTTCTATGATAGGGCAATCAGAGAACCGAATAGTTCGTATTATATTTTGGTTAATATAAGAATTCTGCGTAATTCTAACTCGTTTGTTCAATTTACGTAGCACCTATTTCAGATATCGCATTGGACTAGGCGGCATCTTAAAGCGCATGAAATGTCGAGTAAAATGCACTGCTAAACTTCTCGGATAGGGCTAAGAGAGACCCGATTAGGTCATCTTATATTATGGTTAATATAAGAATTCAGCGAAATTTTATCACATTTGTTCAATTTACGTCGCCCCGATTTCAGATTGCGTATTGGGCTAGGAGGCATCTTAAGGCGCATGAAATGTCGAGTAAAATGCACAATTAAACTGCTCGGGTAGGGCAAACAGAGACCCGATTAGGTCATTTTATATTATGGTTAATTTAAGAATACAGTGAAATTCTATCACATTTGTTCAATTTACGTCGCTCCTATTTCAGATAGCGTATTGGGCTAGGTGGCATCTTAAAGCGCGTGGAATGTCGAGTAAAATGCACTACTAACCTTCTATGATAGGGCAATCAAAGACCCGAGTAGATCTCTCTATATTATGGTTAACACAAAAATTCTGCGTAATTCTATCACATTTGTTCAATTTGTGTCGCTCCTATTTCAGATAGCGTAGTGGGCTAGGCGGCACCTTAAAGCGCATGAAATGACGAGTAAAATGCACTATTAAACTTCTATGATAGGGCAATCAGAGACCGAATAGATCATATTATATTATGGTTAATATAAGAATTCTACGTAATTCCATCACGTTTGTTCAATTTACGTCGCTCCTATTTCAGATAGTGTATTGTGCTAAGCGGCACCTTAAAGCGCATGAAATGGCGAGTAAAACACACTATTAAACTTCTATGATAGGGCAATCAGAGAACCGAATAGATCGTATTATATTATGGTTAATATAAGAATTCTGCGTAATTCTATCACGTTTGTTCAATTTACGCAGCTCCAATTTCAGATAGCGCATTGGGCTAGGCGGCACCTTAAAGCGCATGAAATGGCGAGTAAAATGCACTACTAAACTTCTAGGATAGGGCAATCAGAGACCCGGTATGGTCAGCTTATGTTTTGATTAATTTAAGGATACAGCGTAATTCTATCACATTTGTTTAATTTACGTCGGTCCTATTTCAGATAGTGTATTGGGCTAAGCGGCACCTTAAAGCGCATGGAATGACGAGTAAAATGCACTATTAAACTTCTAGGGTAGGGCAAACAGAGACCCGATTAGTTCATTTTATGTTATGGTTAATTTAAGAATTCAGCGTAATTCTATCACATTTCTTCAATTTGTGTCGCTCCTATTTCAGATAGCGTAGTGGGCTAGGCGGCACCTTAAAGCGCATGAAATGGCGAGTAAAATGAACTATTAAACTTCTATGATAGGGCAATCAGAGACCGAATAGATCATATTATATTATGGTTAATATAAGAATTCTACGTAATTCCATCACGTTTGTTCAATTTACGTAGCTCCAATTTCAGATAGCGTATTGGGCTAGGCGGCACCTTAGAGCGTGTGAAATGACGAGTAAAATGCACTATTAAACTTCTATGATAAGCCAATCAGAGACCCGAATAGATCATTTTATATTATGGTTACTATAAGAATTCTGCGTAATTCTATCACGTTTGTTCAATTTACGTCGCTCCTACTTCAGATAGCGTATTGGGCTAAGCGGCATCTTAAAACTCAAGAAATGTCGAGTAAAATGCACTACAAAACTTCTAGGATAGGGCAATCAGAGACCCGCTTAGATCATCTTATATTATGATAAATATAAGGATTCAGTGTAATTCTATCACATTTGTTCAATTTATATCGCTCCTATTTCAGATAGCGTATTGGTCTAGGCGGCACCTTAAAGCGCGTGAAATGACGAGTAAAATGCACTATTAAACTTCTATGGTAGGGCAATCAGAGTATCGAATAGATAGTATTATATTTTGGTTAGTATAAGAATTCTGCGTAATTCTATCACGTTTGTTCAATTTACGTAGCTCCTATTTCAGATAGGGCATTGGACTAGGCGGCATCTTAAAGCGCATGAAATGTCGAGTAAAATGCATAATTAAACATCTAGGGTAGGGCAAACAGAGACCCGATTAGATCATTTTATATTATGGTTAATTTAAGAATACAGCGAAATTTTATCCCATTTGTTCAATTTACGTCGCCCCTATTTCAGATAGCGTATTGGGCTAGGCGGCATCTTAAAGCGCGTGGAATGGCGAGCATAACGCACTATTAACCTTCTATGATAGGGCAATCAGAGACCAGACTATATCATTTTATATTTTGGTTAATATAAGTGTTCAGCGAAATTCTATCACATTTATTCAATTTACGTCGCTCCTATTTCAGATAGCGCATTGGGCTGAGCTGCATCTCAAAGCGCATGAAATGACGAGTGAAATGCACTATTAAACTTCTAGGGTATTACGAATAGAGACCTGATTGGATCATTTTACATTAAGGTTAATGTAAGAATTCAGCGAAATCCTATCACATTTGCTAAATTTACGTCGCTCCTATTTCAGATAGCGTATTGGGCTATGCGGCATCTTGAAGCGCGTGGAATGGCGAGTAAAATGCACTATTTAACTTCTATGATAGGGCAATCAGAGACCCGATTAGATCATTTTATATTATGGTTAATAAAAGAATTCAGGGAAATCCTATCACATTTGTTCAATTTATGTCGCTCCTATTTCAGATCGCGTATTGGGCTAAGCGGCATCTCAAAGCGCATTAAATGGCGAGTAAAATGCACTATTAAACTTCTAGTGTAGGGCAAACAGAGACCCGATTAGATCATTTTATATTATGGTTAATTTAAGAATTCAGCAAAATTCTATCGCATTTGTTCAATTTACGTCGCTCCTGTTTCAGATAGCGTACTGGGCTAGCCGGCATCTTAAAGCGCGTAGAATGACGAGTGAAATGCACTATTAAACTTCTAGGGTAGGGCAAAGAGAGACCAGATTAGATCATTTTATATTATGGTTAATTTAAGAATTCAGCGAAATTCTATCACATTTGTTCAATTTACGTCGCTCCTGTTTCAGATAGCGTACTGGGCTAGCCGGCATCTTAAAGCGCGTGGAATGACGAGTGAAATGCACTATTAAACTTCTAGGGTAGGGCAAACAGTGACCAGATTAGATCATTTTATATTATGGTTAATTTAAGAATTCAGCGAAATTCTATCACATTTGTTCAATTTACGTCGCTCCTATTTCAGATAGCGTATTGGGCTAAGCGGCATCTCAAAGCGCATGAAATGACGAGTGAAATGCACTATTAAACTTCTAGGGTAGGGCAATCAGGGAACCGAATAGTTCGTATTATATTTTGGTTAATATAAGAATTCTGCGTAATTCTAACTCGTTTGTTCAATTTACGTAGCTCCAATTTCAGATATCGCATTGGACTAGGCGGCATCTTAAAGCGCATGAAATGTCGAGTAAAATGCACTGCTAAACTTCTCGGATAGGGCTAAGAGAGACCCGATTAGGTCATCTTATATTATGGTTAATATAAGAATTCAGCGAAATTTTATCACATTTGTTCAATTTACGTCGCCCCGATTTCAGATTGCGTATTGGGCTAGGAGGCATCTTAAGGCGCATGAAATGTCGAGTAAAATGCACAATTAAACGGCTAGGGTAGGGCAAACAGAGACCCTATTAGGTCATTTTATATTATGGTTAATTTAAGAATACAGCGAAATTCTATCACATTTGTTCAATTTACGTCGCTCCTATTTCAGATAGCGTATTGGGCTAGGTGGCACCTTAAAGCGCGTGGAATGTCGAGTAAAATGCACTACTAACCTTCTATGATAGGGCAATCAAAGACCCGAGTAGATCATTCCATATTATGGTTAATACAAAAATTCTGCGTAATTCAATCACATTTGTTCAATTTGTGTCGCTCCTATTTCAGATAGCGTAGTGGGCTAGGCGGCACCTTAAAGCGCATGAAATGACGAGTAAAATGCACTATTAAACTTCTATGATAGGGCAATCAGAGACTGAATAGATCATATTATATTATGGTTAATATAAGAATTCTGCGTAATTCTATCACGTTTGTTCAATTTACGTAGCTCCAATTTCAGATAGCGTATTGGGCTAAGTGGCATCTTAAAGCGCATGAAATGTCGAGTAAAATGCACTACTGAACTTCTAGGGTAGGGCAAGCAGAGACCCGATTAGACCATTTTCCATTATGGTTTATTTAAGAATTCAGCGAAACTCTATCACACTTGTTCAATTTACGTAGCTCCAATTTCAGATAGCGTATTGGGCTAGTATGCACCTTAAAAGCGCATGAAATGTCGAGTAAAATGCACTATTAAACTTCTAGGGTAGGGTAATCAGAGACCCGATTAGGTCATCTTATATTATGGTTAATATAAGAATTCAGCGTAATTCTATCACATTTGTTCAATTTACGTCGCCCCTATTTGAGATAGCGTATTGGGCTAGGTGGCATCTTAAAGCGCATGAAATGTCGAGTAAAATGCACTGTTAAACTTCTATGATAGGGCAATCAGAGACCCGAATAGATCGTATTATATTATAGTTAATATAAGAATTCTGCGTAATTCTATCACGTTTGTTCAATTTACGTAGCTCCAATTTCAGATAGCGCATTGGACTAGGCGGCATCTTAAAGCGCATGAAATGTCGAGTAAAATGAACTACTAAACTTCTCGGATAGGGCTAACAGAGGCCCGATTAGGTCATCTTATATTATGGTTAATATAAGAATTCAGCGTAATTCTATCACATTTGTTAAATTTACGTCGCCCCTATTTGAGATAGCGTATTGGGCTAGGTGGCATCTTAAAGCGCATGAAATGGCGAGTAAAATGCACTATTAAACTTCAATGATAGGGCAATCAGAGACCCGATTAGGTCATCTTATATTATGGTTAATATAAGTATTCAGCGATATTCTATCACATTTGTTCAATTTACGTCGCTCCTATGTCAGATAGTGTATTGGGCTAAGCCGCACCTTAAAGCGCATGAAACGACGAGTAAAATGCACTATTAAACTTCTATGATAGGGCAATCAGAGACCCGATTAGATCATCTTATATTATGGTTAATTTAAGAATTCGTCGTAACTCTATCACACTTGTTCAATTTACGTAACTCCAATTTCAGATAACATATTGGGCTAGGCGGTACCTTAAAGCGCATGGAATGTCGAGTAAAATGCACTACTTAACTTCTCGGATAGGGCAAGCAGAGACCCGATTAGGTCATCTTATATTATGATTGATATAAAAATTCAGCGTAATGCTATCACAATTGTTCAATTTACATCGCTCCTATTTCAGATAGCATATTGTGCTAGGCGGTGCCTTAAAGCGCATGAAGTGACGAGTAAAATGCACTGTTAAAAATCCATGATAGGGCAATCGGAGACGCGATTGGACTATTTTATATTATGGTTAATAGAAGAATTCAGCGTAATTGAACGACATTTATTCAATTTACGTAGTTCCAATTTCAGATAGCATATTGGGCGAGGTGGCATCTTAAAGCGCATGAAATGTCGAGTAAAATGCACTACTAAACTTCTCTGATAGGGCAATCAGAGATCCGATCAGGTCATCTTTTATTATGATTAATATAAGAATTCTGCGTAATTCTATCACGTTTGTTCAATTTACGTAGCTCCAATTTCAGATAGCGTATTGGGCTAGGTGGCATCTTAAAGCGCATGAAATGATGAGTAAAATGCACTATTAAACTTCTATGATAGGGCAATCAGAGACCCGAATAGATCGTATTATATTATGCTTAATATAAGAATTCTGCGTAATTCTATCACATTTGTTCAATTTATGTCGCGCCTATTTCAGATAGCGTATTCGGCTAGGCGGCACATTAAAGCGCATGAAATGACGAGTAAAATGCACAATTAAACTTCTATGATAGGGCAATAAGGGGTCCGAAATGATCGTATTATATTATGGTTAATATAAGAATTCTGCGTAATTCTATCACATTTGTTCAATTTACGTAGCCCCTATTTCAGATAGCGTATTGTGCTAGGTGGCATCTTAAAGCGCATGAAATGTCGAGTGAAATGCACTATTAAACTTCTATGATAGGGCAATCAGAAACCCGATTAGATCATTTATATTATTGTCAATATAAGAATTCAACGTAATTTTATCACATTTGATCAATTTATATCGCTCCTATTTCAGATTGCGTATTGGGCTAGGCGGCACCATAAAGCGCATGAAATGATGAGTAAAATGCACTATTAAACTTCTATGATAGGGCAATCAGAGACCCGAATAGATCGTATTATATTATGGTTAATATGAGAATTCTGCGTAATTCTATCACGTTTGTTCAATTTACGTAGCTCCAATTTCAGATAGCGTATTGGGCTAGGTGGCATCTTAAAGCGCATGAAATGATGAGAAAAATGCACTATTAAACTTCTATGATAGGGCAACCAGAGACACGATTAGATCATTTTATATTATTGTTAATATAAGAATTCAATGTAATTTTATCACATTTGTTCAATTTACGTCGCCCCCAATTTCAGATAGCGTATTGGGCTAGGTGGCATCTTAAAGCGCATGAAATGTCGAGTAAAATGCACTATTAAACTTCTAGGGTAGGGTAATCAGAGACCCGATTAGGTCATCTTATATTATGGTTAATATAAGAATTCAGCGAAATTCTATCACATTTGTTCAATTTACGTCGCTCCTATTTCAGATAGCGTATTGGGCCAGGCGGCACCTTAAAGCGCATGAAATGTCGAGTAAAATGCACTATTAAACTTCTATGATAGGGCAATCCGAGCCCCGAATTGATCGTATTATATTATGGTTAATATAAGAACTCAACGTAATTTTATCACATTTGTTCAATTTACGTCGCTCCTATTTCAGATAGCGTATTGGGCTAGCCGGCATCTTATAGCGCGAGGAACGACGACTAAAATGCACTACTAACCTTCTATGATAGGGCAATCAGAGTCCCGAATAGATCGTAGTATATTATGGTTAATATAAGAATTCTGCGTAATTCTATCACATTTGTTCAATTTATGTCGCTCTTATTTCAGATAGCGTATTGGGCTATGTGGCATCTTAAAGCGCATGAAATGGCGAGTAAAATGCACTATTAAACTTCTAGGCTAGGGTAAACAGAGACCCGATTAGATCATTTTATATTATGGTTAATTTAAGAATTCAGCGAAATTCTATCACATTTGTTCAATTTACGTCGCCCCTATTCCAGATAGCGAATTGGGCTAAGCGGCATCTCAAAGCGCATGAAATGACGAGTGAAATGCACTATTAAACTTCTAGGGTATTGCGAATAGAGACCCGATTAGATCATTTTACATTAAGGTTAATATAAGAATTCAGCGAAATCCTATCACATTTGTTCAATTTACGTCGCTGATATTTCAGATAGCGTATTGCGCAAAGCGGCATCACAAAGCGCACGAAATGACGAGAAAATGCAGTATTAAACTTCTAGGGTAGGGCGAACAGAGACACGATTAGATCATTTTACATTAAGGTTAATACAATAATTCAGGGAAATTCTATCACATTTGTTCAATTTACGTCGCTCCTATTTCAGATAGCGTATTGGGCTAAGCGGCCTCTCAAAGCGCATGAAATGACGAGTAAAATGCATTATTAAACTTCTAGGGTAGGGCAAACAGAGACCCGTCTAGATCATTTTATATTATGGTTAATTTAAGAATTCTGCGAAATTCTATCTCATTTGTTCAATTTACGTCGTTCCTATTTCAGATAGCCTACTGGGCTAGGCGGCATCTTAAAGCGCGTGGAATGGCGAGTATAACGCACTATTAACCTTCTATGATAGGGCAATCAGAGACCAGACTAAATCATTTTATATTTTGGTTAATATAAGTGTTCAGCGAAATTCTATCACATTTATTCAATTTACGTCGCTCCTATTTCAGATAGCGCATTGGGCTGAGCGGCATCTCAAAGCGCATGAATTGACGAGTGAAATGCACTATTAAACTTCTAGGGTATTGCGAATAGAGACCTGATTAGATCATTTTACATTAAGGTTAATGTAAGAATTCAGCGAAATCCTATCACATTTGCTAAATTTACGTCGCTCCTATTTCAGATAGCGTATTGGGCTAAGCGGCATCTCAAAGCGCATGAAATGGCGAGTAAAATGCACTATTAAACTTCAGGGTAGGGTTAACAGAGACTCGATTAGATCATTTTACATTATGGTTAATAAAAGAATTCAGGGAAATCCTATCACATGTGTTCAATTTATGTCGCTCCTATTTCAGATAGCGTATTGGGCTAAGCGGCATCTCAAAGCGCATTAAATGGCGAGTAAAATGCACTATTAAACTTCTAGGGTAAGGCAAACAGAGACCCGATTAGATCATTTAATATTACGGTTAATATAAGAATTCAGCGTAATTCTATCACATTTGTTCAACTTACGTCTCTCCTATTTCAGATAGCGTACTGGGCTAGGCGGCATCTTAAAGCGCGTGGAAGGGCGAGTAAAATGCACTACTAAACTTCTATGATAGGGCAATCAGAGCCCCGATTAGATCATTTTGTATTTTGTTTAATATAAGATTTCAGGGAAATTCTATCACATTTGTTCAATTTACGTCGCTCCTATTTCAGATAGCGGATTGGCCTAAGCGGCATCGCAAAGCGCATGAAATGGCGAGTAAAAGGCACTACTAAACGTCTAGGGTACGGCAAACACAGACCCGATTAGATCATTTTATATTATGGTTAATTTAAGAATTCAGCAAAATTCCGTCGCATTTGTTCAATTTACGTCGCTCCTATTTCAGACAGCGTACTGGACTGGGAGGCATCTTAAAGCGAGTGGAATGGCGAGTAAAATGCACTATTCAACTTCTATGATAGGGCAATCAGAGACCCGATTAGATCATTTTATATTACGGTTAATATAAGAATTCAGCGTAATTCTATCACATTTGTTAAATTTACGTCGCTGCTATTTCAGATAGCGTGCTGGGCTAGGCGGCATCTTAAAGCGCGTGGAATTGCGAGTAAAATGCACTATTAAACTTCTAGGATAGGGCAATCAGAGACCCGATTAGATCATTTTATATTTTGGTTAATACAAGAATTCAGCGAAATACTATCACATTTGTTCAATTTACGTCGCTCCTATTTCAGATAGCGTATTGGGCTAAGCAGCACCTCAAAGCGCATGAAATGGCGAGTAAAATGCACTATTAAACTTCTAGGGTACGGTAAACAGAGACCCGATTAGTTCATTTTATATTATGGTTAATTTAAGAATTCAGCGAAATTCTATCACACTTGTGCAATTTACGTCGCTCCTATTTCAGATAGCCTACTGGGCTAGGCGGCATCTTAAAGCGCGTGGAATGGCGACCATAACGCACTATTAACCTTCTATGATAGGGCAATCAGAGACCAGACTAGATCATTTTATATTTTGGTTAATATAAGTGTTCAGCGAAATTCTATCACATTTATTCAATTTACGTCGCTCCTATTTCAGATAGCGCATTGGGCTGAGCGGCATCTCAAAGCGCATGAAATGACGAGTGAAATGCACTATTAAGCTTCTAGGGTATTGCGAATAGAGACCTGATTGGATCATTTTACATTAAGGTTAATGTAAGAATTCAGCGAAATCCTATCACATTTGCTAAATTTACGTCGCTCCTATTTCAGATAGCGTATTGGGCTATGCGGCATCTTGAAGCGCGTGGAATGGCGAGTAAAATGCACTATTTAACTTCTATGATAGGGCAATCAGAGACCCGATTAGATCATTTTATATTATGGTTAATAAAAGAATTCAGGGAAATCCTATCACATTTGTTCAATTTATGTCGCTCCTATTTCAGATAGCGTATTGGGCTAAGCGGCATCTCAAAGCGCATTAAATGGCGAGTAAAATGCACTATTAAACTTCTAGGGTACGGTAAACAGAGACCCGATTAGTTCATTTTATATTATGGTTAATTTAAGAATTCAGCGAAATTCTATCACACTTGTGCAATTTACGTCGCTCCTATTTCAGATAGCCTACTGGGCTAGGCGGCATCTTAAAGCGCGTGGAATGGCGAGCATAACGCACTATTAACCTTCTATGACTGGGCAATCAGAGACCAGACTAGATCATTTTATATTTTGGTTAATATAAGTGTTCAGCGAAATTCTATCACATTTATTCAATTTACGTCGCTCCTATTTCAGATAGCGCATTGGGCTGAGCGGCATCTCAAAGCGCATGAAATGACGAGTGAAATGCACTATTAAGCTTCTAGGGTATTGCGAATAGAGACCTGATTGGATCATTTTACATTAAGGTTAATGTAAGAATTCAGCGAAATCCTATCACATTTGCTAAATTTACGTCGCTCCTATTTCAGATAGCGTATTGGGCTATGCGGCATCTTGAAGCGCGTTGAATGGCGAGTAAAATGCACTATTTAACTTCTATGATAGGGCAATCAGAGACCCGATTAGATCATTTTATATTATGGTTAATAAAAGAATTCAGGGAAATCCTATCACATTTGTTCAATTTATGTCGCTCCTATTTCAGATAGCGTATTGGGCTAAGCGGCATCTCAAAGCGCATTAAATGGCGAGTAAAATGCACTATTAAACTTCTAGGGTACGGTAAACAGAGACCCGATTAGTTCATTTTATATTATGGTTAATTTAAGAATTCAGCGAAATTCTATCACACTTGTGCAATTTACGTCGCTCCTATTTCAGATAGCCTACTGGGCTAGGCGGCATCTTAAAGCGCGTGGAATGGCGAGCATAACGCACTATTAACCTTCTATGACTGGGCAATCAGAGACCAGACTAGATCATTTTATATTTTGGTTAATATAAGTGTTCAGCGAAATTCTATCACATTTATTCAATTTACATCGCTCCTATTTCAGATAGCGCATTGGGCTGAGCGGCATCTCAAAGCTCATGAAATGACGAGTGAAATGCACTATTAAACTTCTAGGGTATTGCGAATAGAGACCTGATTGGATCATTTTACATTAAGGTTAATGTAAGAATTCAGCGAAATCCTATCACATTTGCTAAATTTACGTCGCTCCTATTTCAGATAGCGTATTGGGCTATGCGGCATCTTGAAGCGCGTGGAATGGCGAGTAAAATGCACTATTTAACTTCTATGATAGGGCAATCAGAGACCCGATTAGATCATTTTATATTATGGTTAATAAAAGAATTCAGGGAAATCCTATCACATTTGTTCAATTTATGTCGCTCCTATTTCAGATCGCGTATTGGGCTAAGCGGCATCTCAAAGCGCATTAAATGGCGAGTAAAATGCACTATTAAACTTCTAGTGTAGGGCAAACAGAGACCCGATTAGATCATTTTATATTATGGTTAATTTAAGAATTCAGCAAAATTCTATCGCATTTGTTCAATTTACGTCGCTCCTGTTTCAGATAGCGTACTGGGCTAGCCGGCATCTTAAAGCGCGTAGAATGACGAGTGAAATGCACTATTAAACTTCTAGGGTAGAGCAAAGAGAGACCAGATTAGATCATTTTATATTATGGTTAATTTAAGAATTCAGCGAAATTCTATCACATTTGTTCAATTTACGTCGCTCCTGTTTCAGATAGCGTACTGGGCTAGCCGGCATCTTAAAGCGCGTGGAATGACGAGTGAAATGCACTATTAAACTTCTAGGGTAGGGCAAACAGTGACCAGATTAGATCATTTTATATTATGGTTAATTTAAGAATTCAGCGAAATTCTATCACATTTGTTCAATTTACGTCGCTCCTATTTCAGATAGCGTATTGGGCTAAGCGGCATCTCAAAGCGCATGAAATGACGAGTGAAATGCACTATTAAACTTCTAGGGTAGGGCAATCAGGGAACCGAATAGTTCGTATTATATTTTGGTTAATATAAGAATTCTGCGTAATTCTAACTCGTTTGTTCAATTTACGTAGCTCCAATTTCAGATATCGCATTGGACTAGGCGGCATCTTAAAGCGCATGAAATGTCGAGTAAAATGCACTGTTAAACTTCTATGATAGGGCAATCAGAGACCCGAATAGATCGTATTATATTATAGTTAATATAAGAATTCTGCGTAATTCTATCACATTTGTTCAATTTACGTAGCCCCTATTTCAGATAGCGTATTGGGCTAGGTGGCATCTTAAAGCGCATGAAATGTCGAGTGAAATGCACTATTAAACTTCTATGATAGGGCAATCAGAAACCCGATTAGATCATTTTATATTATTGTCAATATAAGAATTCAACGTAATTTTATCACATTTGATCAATTTATATCGCTCCTATTTCAGATTGCGTATTGGGCTAGGCGGCACCATAAAGCGCATGAAATGATGAGTAAAATGCACTATTAAACTTCTATGATAGGGCAATCAGAGACCCGAATAGATCGTATTATATTATGGTTAATATAAGAATTCTGCGTAATTCTATCCCGTTTGTTCAATTTACGTAGCTCCAATTTCAGATAGCGTATTGGGCTAGGTGGCATCTTAAAGCGCATGAAATGATGAGTAAAATGCACTACTAAACTTCTATGATAGGGCAATCAGAGACCCAAATAGATCGTATTATATTATGGTTAATATAAGAATTCTGCGTAATTCTATCACATTGGTTCAATTTATGTCGCTCCTATTTCAGATAGCGTATTCGGCTAGGCGGTGCATTAAAGCGCATGAAATTACGAGTAAAATGCACTATTAAACTTCTATGATAGGGCAATCAGGGGCCCGAATTGATCGTATTATATTATGGTTAATATAAGAATTCAGCGAAATTCTATCACATTTGTTCAATTTACGTCGCTCCTATGTCAGATAGTGTATTGGGCTAAGCGGCACCTTAAATCGCATGAAATGACGAGTAAAATGCACTATTAAACTTCTATGATAGGGCAATCAGAGACCCGATTAGATCATCTTATATTATGGTTAATTTAAGAATTCGTCGTAACTCTATCACACTTGTTCAATTTCCGTAGCTCCAATTTCAGATAACATATTGGGCTAGGCGGCACCTTAAAGCGCATGGAATGTCGAGTAAAATGCACTACTTAACTTCTCGGATAGGGCAATGAGAGACCCGATTAGGTCATCTTATATTATGATTGATATAAAAATTCAGCGTAATGCTATCACAATTGTTCAATTTACATCGCTCCTATTTCAGATAGCATATTGGGCTAGGCTGTGCCTTAAAGCGCATGAAGTGACGAGTAAAATGCACTATTAAAAATCCATGATAGGGCAATCGGAGACGCGATTGGACTATTTTATATTATGGTTAATAGAAGAATTCAGCGTAATTTAACGACATTTATTCAATTTACGTAGTTCCAATTTCAGATAGCATATTGGGCGAGGTGGCATCTTAAAGCGCATGAAATGTCGAGTAAAATGCACTACTAAACTTCTCTGATAGGGCAATCAGAGATCCGATCAGGTCATCTTTTATTATGATTAATATAAGAATTCTGCGTAATTCTATCACGTTTGTTCAATTTACGTAGCTCCAATTTCAGATAGCGTATTGGGCTAGGTGGCATCTTAAAGCGCATGAAATGATGAGTAAAATGCACTATTAAACTTCTATGATAGGGCAATCAGAGACCCGAATAGATCGTATTATATTATGCTTAATATAAGAATTCTGCGTAATTCTATCACATTTGTTCAATTTATGTCGCTCCTATTTCAGATAGCGTATTCGGCTAGGCGGCACATTAAAGCGCATGAAATGACGAGTAAAATGCACTATTAAACTTCTATGATAGGGCAATAAGGGGTCCGAATTGATCGTGTTATATTATGGTTAATATAAGAATTCTGCGTAATTCTATCACATTTGTTCAATTTACGTAGCCCCTATTTCAGATAGCGTATTGGGCTAGGTGGCATCTTAAAGCGCATGAAATGTCGAGTGAAATGCACTATTAAACTTCTATGATAGGGCAATCAGAAACCCGATTAGATCATTTTATATTATTGTCAATATAAGAATTCAACGTAATTTTATCACATTTGATCAATTTATATCGCTCCTATTTCAGATTGCGTATTGGGCTAGGCGGCACCATAAAGCGCATGAAATGATGAGTAAAATGCACTATTAAACTTCTATGATAGGGCAATCAGAGACCCGAATAGATCGTATTATATTATGGTTAATATGAGAATTCTGCGTAATTCTATCACGTTTGTTCAATTTACGTAGCTCCAATTTCAGATAGCGTATTGGGCTGTGCGGCATCTTAAAGGGCATGAAATGATGAGTAAAATGCACTATTAAACTTCTATGATAGGGCAATCAGAGACCCGATTAGATCATTTTATATTACAGTTAATACAAGAATGCAGCGTAATTCTATCACATTTGTTCAATTTACGTCACTCCTATTTCAGATAGCGTATTGGCCTAGGTGGCATCTTAAAGCGCATGAAATGACGAGTAAAATGCACTATTAAACTTCTATGATAGAGGAATCAGAGACCGGATTAGATCATTTTATATTATGGTTAATATAAGAATTCTAAGTAACTCTGTCACATCTGTTCAGTTTACGTAGCTCAAATTGCAGATAGCGGATTGGGCTAAACGGCACCTTAAAGCGCATGAAATGACGAGTAAAATGCACTATTAAACTTCTATGATAGGGCAATCAGAGACCCGAATAGATCATATTATATTATGGTTAATATAAGAATTCTGCGTAATTCTATCACATTTGTTAAATTTATGTCGCTCCTATTTCAGATAGCGTATTCGGCTAGGCGGCACATTAAAGCGCATGAAATGACGAGTAAAATGCACTATTAAACTTCTATGATAGGGCAATCAGGGGCCCGAATTGATCGTATTATATTATGGTTAATATAAGAATTCTGCGTAATTCTATCACATTTGTTCAATTTACGTCGCCCCTATTTCAGATAGCGTATTGGGCTATGTGGCATCTTAAAGCGCATGAAATGTCGAGTAAAATGCACTATTAAACTTCTATGATAGGGCACTCAGAAACCCGATTAGATCATTTTATATTATTGTCAATATAAGAATTCAACGTAATTTTATCACATTTGATCAATTTATATCGCTCCTATTTCAGATTCCGTATTGGGCTAGGCGGCCCCATAAAGCGCATGAAATGATGAGTAAAGTGCACTATTAAACTTCTATGATAGGGCAATCAGAGACCCGACTAGATCGTATTATATTATGGTTAATATGAGAATTCTGCGTAATTATATCACGTTTGTACAATTTACGTAGCTCCAATTTCAGATAGCGCATTGGACTAGGCGGCATCTTAGAGCGCATGAAATATCGAGTAAAATGCACTACTAAAATTCTCGTATAGGGCAATCAGACACCTGATTAGGTCATCTTCTATTATGGTTAATATAAGAATTCAGCGAAATTTTATCACATTTGTTCTATTTACGTCGCGCCTATTTCCGATAGCGTATTGGGCTAGGCGGCACCTTAAAGCGCACGAGCTGACGAGTAAAATGCACTATATGAACTTCTATGATAGGGCAATCAGAGACCCGATTAGGTCATTTTATATTATTGTTAAAGTAAGAATTCAGCGTAGTTCTATCACATTTGTTCAATTTACGTCGCTCCTATTTCAGATAGCGTATAGGCCTAGGTGGTATCTTAAAGAGCATGAAATGACGAGTAAAATTCACTATTAAACTTCTATGATAGGGCAATCAGAGACCGGATTAGATGATTTTATATTATGGTTAATATAAGAATTCTAAATAACTCTGTCACATTTGTTCAGTTTACGTAGCTCAAATTGCAGATAGCGGATTGGTCTAGACGGCACCTTAAAGCGCATGAAATGACCAGTAAAATGCACTATAAAGCTGCTATGATAGAGTAATCAGAGACCCGATTAGATCATTCTATATTATGGTTAATATAAGAATTCTGCGTAATTCTATCACATTTGTTCAATTTACGTCGCTCCTATTTCAGATAGCGTATTGGGCTCAGCGGCAGCTTAAAGCGCACGAACTGACCAGTAAAATACACTATAAAGCTGCTATGATAGAGTAATCAAAGACCCGACTAGATCATTATATATTATGGTTAATTTAAGAATTCAGCGAAACTTTATCACACTTGTTCAATTTACGTAGCTCCCACTTCAGATAGCGTACTGGGCTAGGTGGCATCTTAAAGCGCATGAAATTTCGAGTAAAATGCACTATTAAACTTCTATGATAGGGCAATCAGAGACCCGAATAGATCGTATTATATTATGATTAATATGAAAATTCTGCGTAATTATATCACGTTTGTTCAATTTACGTAGCTCCAATTTCAGATAGCGCATTGGACTAGGCGGCATCTTAGAGCGCACGAAATATCGAGTAAAATGCACTACTAAAATTCTCGTATAGGGCAATCAGAGACCTGATTAGGTCATCTTACATTATGGTTAATATAAGAATTCAGCAAAATTTTACCACATTTGTTCAATTTACGTCGCCCCTATTTCAGATAGCGTTTTGTGCTAGGTGGCATCTTAATGCGCATGACATGTCGAGTACAATGCACTATAAAACTTCTATGATAGGGCAATCAGTGACCCGAATAGATCGTATTATATTATGGTTTATATAAGAATTCTGCGTAATTCTATCAAAATTGTTCAATTTACGTAGCTCCAATTTCAGATAGCGTATTGGTCGAGGCGGCATCTTGAAGCACATGATATGTCGAGTAAAATGCACTACTAAACTTCTCGGATAGGGAAATCAGAGACACGATTAGATCATTCTATATTATGGTTAATATAAGAATTCAGCGAAATTCTATCACATTTGTTCAATTCACGTCGCTCCTATTTCAGATAGCGTACTGGGCTAAGCGACATCTTAAAGCGCATGAAATGTGGAGTAAAATGCACTACCAAACTTCTAGGATAGGGCAATCAGATATCCGATAAGGTCATCTTATATTATGATTAATATAAGAATTCAGTGTAATTCTATCACATTTGTGCAATTTACGACGCTCCTATTTCAGATAGCGTATTGGACTAAACGGCACCTTAATGCGCACGAAATGGCGAGTAAAATGCACTATTACACTTCTGTGATAGGGCAATCAGAGACCCGATTAGATCATTTTATATTATGGTTAATATAAGAATCCAGCGTAATTCTATCACATTTGTGCAATTTACGTCGCACCAACTTCGTATAACGTATCGGGATAAGCGGCACCTTAAAGCGCATGAAATGCCGAGCAAAACGCACTATTAAACTTCTATGATAGAGCAAGCAGAGACCTGATTACATCATTTTATATTATGGTTAATATAAGAATTCAGCGTCATTCTATCACATTTGTTCAATTTACGTCGCTCCTATTTCTGATAGAATATTGGGCTAAACGGCATATTAAAGCGCATGAAATGGCGAGTAAAATGAACTATAAAACTTCTATGATAGGGCAATCAGAGACCCGATTAGATCATTTTATATTATGGTTAATATAAGAATTCTGCGTAATTCTATCACTGTTGTGCAATTTACGTCGCTCCTGTTTCAGATTGCGTATTGGGCTAGGCGGAACCTTAAAGCGCATGAAATGACGACTAAAATGCGCTACTAAGCTTCTAGGATTGGGCAATCAGAGGCCCGATTAGATCATCTTATGTTATGATTAATATAAGAATTTAGCGTAATTCTATCACATTTGTTCAATTTACGTTGCCCCTATTTCAGATAGCGTATTGGGCTAGGTGGCATCTTAAAGCGCATGACATGTCCAGTAAAATGCACTAATAAACTTCTCGGATAGGGCAATCAGAGACCCGTTTAGGTCATCTTATATTATGGTTAATATAAGAATTCAGCAAAATTTTATCACATTTGTTCAATTTACGTCGCTCCTATTTCAGATAGCGTATTGAGCTAATCGGCATCTTACAGCGCATGAAATGTCAAGTAAAATGCACTACTAAGCTTCTAGGATAGGGCAATCAGAGACCCGATTAGATCATCTTATATTATGGTTAATATTATAATTCAGCGTAATTGAACCACATTTACACAATTTACGTCACTCCAATTTCAGATAGCGTATTGGCCTAAGCACAATCTTAATGGGCATGAAATGACGATTAAGAGGCACTACTAAGCTTCTATGATAGGGTAATCAGAGGCCCCATTAGATCATTTTATATTATGATTAATTTATGAATTCAGCGTAATTCTACCACATTTGTTCAATTTACATGGCCACTATTTCAGATAGCGTATTGGGCTAGCCGGCCTCTTATAGCGCGAGGAACGACGACTAAAATGCACTACTAACCTTCTATGATAGGGCAATCAGAGACCCGAATAGATCATTTCATATTATGGTTAATATAAGAATTCAGCGAAATTCTATCACATTTGTTCAATTTACGTCGCTCCAACACCAGATATCGTATTGAGCTAGGCGGCATCTTAAAGCGCATGAAATGTCGAGTGAAATGAGCTACCAAACTTCTCGGACACGGCTAACAAAGACCGGATTAGGTCATTTTATATTATGGTTAATTTAAGAATTCAGCGAAATTCTATCACATTTGTTCAATTTACGTCGCTCCTATTTCAGATAGCGTATTGGGCTAAGCGGCATCTCAAAGCGCATGAAATGACGAGTGAAATGCACTATTAAACTTCTATGATAGGGCAATCAGAGACCTGAATAGATCGTATTATATTATGGTTAATATAACAATTCTGCGTAATTCTGTTACGTTTGTTCAATTAACGTAGCTCCAATTTCAGATAGTGTATTGGGCTGGGCGGCATCTTAATGCGACTGAAATGTCGAGTAAAATGCACTACTAAACTTCTCGGATAGGGCAATCAGAGACCCGATTAGGTGATCTTATATTATGGTTAATATAAGAATTCAGCGAAATTCTATCACATTTGTACAATTTACGTTGCTCCTATTTCAGATAGCGTATTGGGCTAAGCGGCACCTTAAAGCGCATGAAATGGAGAGTAAAATGCACTATTAAACTTCTATGATAGGGCAACCAGAGAACCGAAAAGATCGTATTATATTATGGTTAATATAAGAATTCTGCGTAATTCTATCACATTTGCTCAATTTATGTCGCTCCTATTTCAGATAGCGTATTGGACTAGGCGGCACCTTAGAGCGCATGAAATGTCGAGTAAGACGCACTACCAAACTTCTCGGATAGGGCTAACAGAGACCCGACTAGGTCATCTTATATTATGGTTAATATAAGCATTCAGCGAAATTTTATCACTTTTGTTGAATTTACGTCGCCCGTGTTTCAGATAGCGTATTGGGCTAGGTGGCATCTTAAAGCGCATGAAATGTCGAGTAAAATGCACTGTTAAACTTCTAGGGTAGGGCAAACAGAGACCCGATAGATCATTTTAGATTATGGTTAATTTAAGAATTCAACGTAATTTTATCACATTTGTTCAATTTATATCGCTCCTATTTCAGATAGCGTATTGGGCTAGGCGGCACCTTAAAACGCATGAATTGACGAATAAAATGTACTATTAAACTTCTGTGATAGGGCAATCAGAGACCCGAATTGATCGTATTATATTATGGTTAATATAAGAATTCTACGTAATTCTATCACATTTGTTCAATTTACGTCGCCCATATTTCAGATAGCGTATTGGGCAATGTGGCATCTTAGAGCGCATGAAATGTCGAGTAAAATGCACTATTAAACTTCTAGGGTAGGGCAACCGGAGACCCGATTAGGTCATCTTATATTATGGTTAATATAAGAATTCAGCGAAATTTTATCACATTTGTTCAATTTACGTCGCCCATATTTCAGATAGCGTATTGGGCTAGGTGGCACCTTAAATCGCATGAAGTGTCGAGTAAACGGCACTATTAAACTTCTATGATCGGGCAATCGGAGACCCGAATTGATCGTATTATATTATGGTTAATATAAGAATTCTGAGTAATTCTATCACATTTGTTCAATTTATATCGCTCGTATTTCAGATAGCGTATTGGGCTCGGCGGCACCTTAAAGCGCATGAAATGACGAGTAAAATGCACTATTAAACTTCTATGATAGGGTAATCGGAGACCCGAGTTGATCGTATTATATTATGGTTAATATAAGAATTCTGAGTAATTCTATCACGTTTGTTCAATTTACGTAGTTCCAATTTCAGATAGCGTATTGGGCTAGGTGGCAGCTTAAAGCGCATGAAATGTCAAGTAAAATGCACTACTAAACTTCTCGGATAGGGCTAACAGAGACCCGATTAGGTCATCTTATATTATAGTTAATATAAGAATTCAGCGTAATTTTATCACTTTTGTTCAATTTACGTCGCCCATATTTCAGATAGCGTATTGGGCTAGGCGGCACCTTAAAGCGCGTGAATTGACGAGTAAAATGCACTATTAAACTTCTAGGGTAGGGCAAACAGACACACGAGAAGATCATTTTATATTATGGTTCATTTTAGATTTCAGCGAAATTCTATCACATTTGTTCAATTGACGTCGCCCCTATTTCAGATAGCGTATTGGGCCAGGTGGCATCTTAAAGCGCATGCAATGTCGAGTAGAATGCACTATTAAACTTCTAGGGTAGGACAAACAGACACACGAGAAGATCATTTTATATTATGGTTCATTTAAGATTTCAGCGAAATTCTATCACATTTGTTCAATTTACGTCGCTCCTATTTCAGATAGCGTAATGGGCTAGGCGGCATCTTAAAGCGTGTAGAATGACGAGTAAAATGCACTATTAACCTTCTATGATAGGGCAATCATAGACCCGATTATATCATTCTATATTATGGTTAATATAAGAATTCTGCGTAATTCTATCACATTTGTTCAATTTATGTCGCTCCTATTTCAGATAGGGTATTGGGCTAGGCGGCAACCTAAAGCGCATGAAATGACGAGTAAAATGCAATATTAAACTTCTATGATAGGGCAATCAGAGAACCGAATAGATCGTATTATATTATGCTTAATATAAGAATTCTGCGTAATTCTATCACGTTTGATCAATTTACGTAGCTCCAATTTCAGATAGCGTATTGGGCTAGGCGGCAACTTAAAGCGCATGATATGTCGAGTAAAATGCAGTTCTAAACTTCTCGGATAGGGTAACAGAGACCCGATTAGGTCATCTTATATTATGGTTAATATAAGGATTCAGCGAAATTTTATCACATTTGTTCAATTTACGTCGCCCCTATTTCAGATAGCGTATCGGGCTAAGCGGCACCTTAAAGGGCATGAAATGACGAGTAAAATGCACTATTAAACTTCTATGATCGGGCAATCAGAGACCCGAATAGATCGTATTATATTATTGTTAATATAAGAATTCTGCATAATTCTAGCACATTTGTTCAATTTACGTCGCTCCTATTTCAGATCGCGTATTGGGCTAAGCGGCACCTTAAAGCGCATGAAATGACGAGTAAAATGTACTATTAAACTTCTATGATAGGGCAAACAGTGACCCGAATAGATCGTATTATATTATGGTTAATATAAGAATTCTGCGTAATTCTATCACATTTGTTCAATTTACGTTGCCCCTATTTCAGATAGCGTATTGGGCTAGGTGGCATCTTAAAGCGCATGAAGTGTCGAGTAAAATGCACTATTAAACTTCTATGATAGGGCAATCAGAGACCCGATTAGATCATTTCATATTATTGTTAATATAAGAATTCAACGTAATCTTATCACACTTGTTCAATTTATATCGCTCCCATTTCAGATAGCGTATTGTACTAGGCGGCACCTTAAAGCGCATGAAATGACGAGTAAAATGCACTACTAAACTTCTCGGATAGGACAATCAGAGACCCGATTAGGTCATCTTATACTATGTTTAATATAAGAAATCAGCGAAATTTTATCACATTTGCTCAATTTCCGTCGCCCCTATTTCCGATATTGTATTTGGCAAGGTGGCATCTTAAAGAGCATGAAATGTCGAATAAAATGCACTATTAAACTTCTCGGGTAAGGTAAACAGAGACCCGATTATATCATTTTATATTATGGTTGATTTAAGAATTCAGCGAAATTTTATCACATTTGTTCAATTTACGTCGCTCCTATTTCAGATAGCGTATTGGGCTAAACGGCACCTTGAAGCGTATGAAATGGCGAGTAAAATGCACTATTAAACTTCTATGATCGGGCATTCAGAGGCCCGATTAGATCATTTTATATTATGGTTAATATAAGAATTCTGGGTAACTCTGTCACATTTGTTCAATTTACGTAGCTCCAATTTCAGATTGCGTATTGGGCTAAACGGCTCCTTAATGCGCATGAAATGGCGAGTAAAATGCACTATTAAACTTCTATGTTAGGGCAATCAGAGACCCGATTAGATCATTTTATATTATGGTTAATATAAGAATTATGCGTAATTCTATCACATTTGTTCAATTTACGTATCTCCAGTTTGGGATAGCGGATTGGGCTAGACGGCACCTTAAAGCGCATGAAATGACGAGTAAAATGCACTACCAAAGTTCTTTGATAGAGCAATCACAGTCCCGATTAGAGCATTTTATATTATCGTTAATATAAGAATTCAGCGTAATTTTATCACATTTGTTCAATTTACGTCGCGCCTATTTCAGATAGCGTAATGGGCTATGTGGCATGTTAAAGCGCATGAAATGACGAGTAAAATGCGCTATTAAACTTCTATGATAGGGCAATCAGAGACCCGAATAGATCGTATTATATTATGGTTAATATAAGAATTCTGCGTAATTCTATCACGTTTGTTCAATTTACGTGGCTCCAATTTCAGATAGCGCATTGGACTAGGCGGCATCTTAAAGCGCATGAAATGTCGAGTAAAATGCACTACTAAGCTTCTCGGATAGGGCAATCAGAGACCCGAGTAGGTCATCTTATACTATGGTTATTATAAGAATTCAGCGAAATTTTATCACATTTGCTCAATTTACGTCGCCCCTATTTCGGATAGCGTATTGAGCTAGGTGGCATCTTAAAGCGCATGAAATGGCGACTAAAATGCACTATTAAACTTCTGTGATAGGGAAATCAGAGACCCGAATTGATCGTATTATATTATGGTAAATATAAGAATTCTACGTAATTCTATCACATTTGTTCAATTTACGTCGCCCCTATTTCAGGTAGCGTATTGGGCTATGTGGCATCTTAAAGCGCATGAAGTGTCGAGTAAAATGCACTATTAAACTTCTATGATAGGGCAATCAGAGACCCGATTAGATCATTTTATATTATTGTTAATATAAGAATTCAACGTAATCTTATCACATTTGTTCAATTTATATCGCTCCTATTTCAGATAGCGTATTGGGCTAGGCGGCACCTTAAAGCGCATGAAATGACGAGTAAAATGCACTATTAAACTTCTATGATAGGGCAATCAGAGACCCGAATAGGTCGTATTATATTGTTGTTAATATAAGAATTCTGCATAATTCTATCACGTTTGTTCAATTTACGTAGCTCCAATTTCAGATAGCGCATTGGACTAGGCGGCATCTTAAAGCGCATGAAATGTCGAGTAGAATGCACTACTAAACTTCTCGGATAGGACAATCAGAGACCCGATTAGGTCACCTTATACTATGTTTAATATAAGAATTCAGCGAAATTTTATCAAATTTGCTCAATTTATGTCGCCCCTATTTCCGATATTGTATTGGGCAAGGTGGCATCTTAAAGAGCATGAAATGTCGAACAAAATGCACTATTAAACTTCTAGGGTAAGGTAAACAGAGACCCGATTTTATCATTTTATATTATGGTTGATTTAAGAATTCAGCGAAATTCTATCACATTTGTTCAATTTACGTCGCTCCTATTTCAGATAGCGTATCGGGCTAGGCGGCACCTTAAGGCGCACGCAATGTCGAGAAAAATGCATTATTAAACTTCTATAACAGGGCAATCAGAGACCCGAGTTGATCGTATTATATTACGGTTAATATAAGTATTCTGCGTAATTCTATCACATTTGTTCAATTTACGGCGCCCCTATTTCAGATACCGTATTGTGGTAAGCGGCATCTTAAAGCGCATGAAATGTCGATTAAAATGCACTGCTAAACTTCTCGCATAGGGCAAACAGAGACCCGATTAGGTGATCTTATATTATCGTTAATATAAGAATTCAGCGAAATTCTATCACATTTGTTCAATTTACGTCGCTCCTATTTCAGATAGCGTATTGGGCTAAGCGGCACCTTAAAGCGCATGAAATGGCGAGTAAAATGCACTATTAAACTTCTATGATAGGGCAATCAGAGACCCGAATAGATCGTATTATATTATGGTTTATATAAGAATTCTGCGAAATTATATCACATTTGTTCAATTTACGTCGCCCATATTTCAGATAGCGTATTGGGCAAGGTGGCAACATAGAGCGCATCAAATGTCGAGTAAAGTGCACTATTAAACTTCTAGGGTAGGGGAAACAGAGACCCGATTAGATCATTTTAGATTATGGTTAATTTAAGAACTCAACGTAATTTTATCACATTTGTTCAATTTATACCGCTCCTATTTCAGATAGCGTATTGGGCTAGGCGGCATCTTAAAACGCATGTATTGACGAGTAACATGCACTATTAAACTTCTGGGATAGGGCAATCAGAGACCCGAATTGATCGTATTATATTATGGTTAATATAAGAATTCTACGTAATTCTATCACATTTGTTCAATTTACGTCGCCCCGATTTCAGATAGCGTATTGGGCTAGGCGGCACCTTAAAGCGCATGAAATGGCGAGTAAAATGCACTATTAAACTTCTAGGGTAGGGCAAACAGAGACCCGATTAGATCATTTTATATTATGGTTAATTTAAGAATTCAGCGAAATTCTATCACATTTGTTCAATTATCGTCGCTCCTATTTCAGATAGCGCATTGGGCGAAGCGGCATCTAAAAGCGCATGAAATGGCGAGTAAAATGCACTATTAAACTTCTAGGGTAGGCCAAACAGAGACCCGATTAGATCATTTTATATTATGGTTAATTTAAGAATTCAGCGAAATTCTATCACATTTGTTCAATTTACATAGCTCCTATTTCAGATAGCGTACTGGGCTAGGCGGCATCTTAAAGCGCGTGGAATGGCGAGTAAAATGCACTATTATACTTCTAGGGTAGGGCAAACAGAGACCCGATTAGATCATTTTATATTATGGTTAATTTAAGAATTCAGCGCAATTCTATCACATTTGTTCAATTTACGTCGCTCCTATTTCAGATAGCGTATTGGGCTAGGCGGCATCTTAAAGCGCATGAAATGTCGAGTAAAATGCACTACCAAACTTCTCGGATAGGGCTAACCCGATTAGGTCATCTTATATTATGCTTAATATAAGAATTCAGCGAAATTTTATCACATTTGTTCAATTTACGTCGCCCCTATTTCGGATAGCGTATTGGACTAGGCGGCATCTTAAAGCGCATGAAATGCCGAGTAAAATGCACTACTAAACTTCTCGGATAGGGCAATCAGAGACCCGATTAGGTAATCGTATATTATGGTTAATATAAGAATGCAGCGTAATTTTATCACATTTGTTCAACTTACGTCGCCCCTATTTCAGATAGCGTATTGGGCTAGGTGGCATCTTAAAGCGCATGAAATGTCGAGTAAAATGCACTATTAAACTTCTATGATAGGGCAATCAGAGACCCGAATAGATCGAATTATATTATGTTAATATAAGTATTCTGCGTAATTCCATCACGTTTCTTCAATTTACGTAGCTCCAATTTCAGATAGCGTATTCGGCTAGGCGGCATCTTAAAGCGCATGAAATGTCGAGTAGAATGCACTACAAACCCTCTCGGATAGGGCTAACAGAGACCCGATTAGGTCATCTTATATTATGGTTAATATAAGAATTCAGCGAAATTTTATCACATTTGTTCAATTTACGTCATCCCTATTTCAGATAGCGTATTGGGCTAGGTGGCATCTTAAAGCGCATGAAATGTCGAGTAAAACGCACTATTAAGCTTCTAGGGTAGGGCAAACAGAGACCCGATTAGATCATTTTATATTATTGTTAATATAAGAGTTCAACGTAATTTTATCGCAATTGTTCAATTTATATCGCTCCTATTTCAGATAGCGTATTGGGCTAGGCGGCACCTTAAACCGCATGAAATGACGAGTAAAATGCAGTATTAAACTTCTATGATAGGCCAATCGGAGACCTGAATAGATCGTATTATATTATGGTTAATATAAGAATTCTGCGTAATTCTGTCACGTTTGTTCAATTTACGTACCTCCAATTTCAGATAGCGCATTGGACTAGGGGGCATCTTAAAGCGCATGAATTGTCGAGTAAAATGCACTATTAAACTTCTCGGATAGGGCAATCAGAGACCCGATTAGGACATCTTATATGATGGTTAATATAAGAATTCAGCGATATTTTATCACATTTGTTCAATTTACGTCTCCCCTATTTCAGATAGCGTATTGGGCTAAGCGACACCTTAGAGCGCATGAAATGGCGAGTAAAATGCACTATTAAACTTCTATGATAGGGCAATCAGAGACCCGAATAGATCGTATTATATTATGGATAATATAAGAATTCTGCGTAATTCTATCACGTTTGTTCAATTTACGTTGCTCCAATTTCAGGTAGCGCATTGGACTAGGCGGCATCTCAGAGCGCATGAAATGTCGAGTAAAATGCACTACTTAACTTCTCGGATAGGGCAATCACAGAGCCGATTAGGTCATCTTGTACTATGGTTAATATAAAAATTCAGCGAAATTCTATCACATTTGCTCAATTTACTTCGCCCCTATTTCAAATAGCGTATTGGGCTAGGTGGCATCTTAAAGCTCACGAATTGTCGAGTAAAATGCACTATTAAACTTCTAGGGTAGGGTAAACAGAGACGCGTCTAGACCATTTTATATTATGGTTAATTTAAGAATTCAGCGAAATTCTGTCACATTTGTTCAATTATCGTCGCTCCTATTTCAGATAGCGTATTGGGCTAAGCGGCATCTAAAAGCGCATGAAATGGCGAGTAAAATGCACTATTAAACTTCTAGGGTAGGGCAAACAGAGAACCGATTAGATCATTTTAGATTATGGTTAATTTAAGAATTCAACGTAATTTTATAACATTTGTTCAATTTATATCGCTCCTATTTCAGACTGCGTATTGGGCTAGGCGGCACCATAAAGCGCATGAAATGATGAGTAAGATGCACCATTAAACTTCTATGATAGGGCAATCAGAGACCCGAATAGATCGTATTATATTATGGTTAATATAACAATTCTGTGTAATTCTATTACGTTTGTTCAATTAACGTATCTCCAATTTCAGATAGCGTATTGGGCTAGGTGGCATCTTAAAGCGACTGAAATGTCGAGTAAGGTGCACTACTAAACTTCTCGGATTGGACAATCAGAGAGCCGCTTAGGTCATCTTATACTATGGTTAATATAAGAATTCAGCGAAATTTTATCACATTTGTTCAATTTACGTCGCCCCTATTTCAGATAGCGTATTGGGCCAAGCGGCACCTTAAAGCGCATGAAATGACGAGTAAAATGCACTGTTAAACTTCTAGGGTAGGGCAAACAGAGACCCGATTAGATCATTTCATATTACGGTTAATATAAGAATTCTGCGTAATTCTATCACATTTGTTCAATTTATGTCGCTCCTATTTCAGACAGCGTATTGGGCTAGGTGGAATCTTAAAGCGCATGAAATGTCGAGTGAAGTGCACTATTAAACTTCTAGCTGGGGGCAAAGAGAGACCCGATTAGATCATTTTATATTATTGTTAATATAAGAATTCTGCGTAATTCTATCACATTTGTTCAATTTACGACGCTCCTATTTCAGATAGCGTATTGGGATGGGCGGCACCTTAAAGCGCATGGACTGACGAGTAAAATGCACTACTAACCCTCTCAGATACGGCCATCAGTGACCAAATTATATGATTTTATATAATGGTTAATATAAGAATTCAGCGAAATTCTATCACATCTGTTCAATTTACGTAGCTCCTATTTCAGATAGCGTCTTGGGCTAAGCGGCACCTTATGGCGCATGAAATGACGAGTGAAGTGCACTATTAAACTTCTAGGTGGGGGCAAAGAGAGACCCGGTTAGATCATTTTATATTATGGTTAATATAAGAATTCTGCGTAATTCTATCACGTTTGTTCAATTTACGTCGCTCCTAGTTCGGATAGCGTATTGGGCTTGGCAGCACCTTAAAGCGCATGAAATGACGGGTAGAATGCACTACTAAACTTCTCGGATAGGGCAATCAGAGACCCGATAAGGTCATCTTATGTTTTGATTAATATAAGGATGCAGCGTTATTCCATCACATTTGTTCAATTTACGTCGCCCTATTTCAGATAGCGTATTAGGCTAGGTGGCATCTTAAAGCGCATGATATGTCGAGTAAAATGCACTATTAAACTTCTAGGGTAAGGCCAACAGACACCCGATTAGATCATTTTATATTATGGTTAATATAAGATTTCTGCGTAATTCTATCACATTTGTTCAGTTTACGTCGCTCCTATTTCAGATAGCGTATCGGGCGAGGCGGCATCTTAAAGCGCATGAAATGTCGAGTAAAATACACTACTAAACTTCTCGGATAGGGCAATCAGAGACCCGATTAGATCATTTTAAATTATGGTTAATATAAGAATTCTGCGTAATTCTATCACATTTGTTCAATTTACGACGCTCCTATTTCAGACAGCGTATTGGGCTAGATGGCATCTTAAAGCGCATGAAATGACGAGTAAAATGCACTCTTAAACTTCTAGGGTAGGGCAAACAGAGACCCGATTAGATCAGTTTATATTATGGTTAATATATGAATTTAGCGAAATTCTATTACATTTGTTCAATTTACGTCGCCCCTATTTCAGATAGCGTTTTGGGCTAGGTGGCATGTTAAAGCGCTTGAAATGTCGAGTAAAATGCACTACAAAACTTCTCGGATAGGGCAATCAGACACCCGATTAAGTCATCTTATATTATGATTAATATAAGAATGCAGCGTAATTCTATCACATTTGTTCAATTTACGACGCTCCTGTCTCAGATAGCGTAATGGGCGAGGTGGCATCTTAAAGCGCATGAAATGTCGAGTAAAATGGACTACAAAACTTCTCGGATAGGGCAATCAGAGATCCGATTAGATCATTTTATATTATGGTTAATATCAGAATTCAGGGTAACTCTATCACATTTGTTCAATTCCCGTCGCTCCTATTTCAGATAGCGTATTGGTCTAAGCGGCATGTTAATGCGCATGAAATGTCGAGTATAATGCACTACTAAACTTCTAGGATAGGGCAATCGGAGACCCGATTACATCATTTTATATTATTGTTAATATAAGAATTCAGCGTAATTTTATCACATTTGATCAATTTACGTCGCCCCTATTTCAGATAGCGTATTAGGCTAGGTGGCATCTTAAAGCGCATGATATGTCGAGTAAAATGCACTAGTAAACTTCTAGGGTAGGGCAAACAGAGACCCGATTAGGTCATCTTATATTATGATTAATATAAGGATGCATCGTAATTCTATCACATTTGTTCAATTTACGACGCTCCTATTTCAGATAGCGTATTGGGCTAAACGGCACCTTAAAGCGAATGAAATGGCGCGTAAAATGCACTGCTAAACTTCTATGATAGGGCAATCAGAGACCCGTTTTGATCATTTTATATTATTGTTAATATAAGAATTCAGTGTAATTCTATCACTCTTGTTCAATTTACAACGCTCCTATTTCAGATAGCGTATTGCGCTAAGCGGCACCATGAAGCGCATGAAATGGCGAGTAAAATGCACTATTAAACTTCTATGACAGGGCAATCAGAGACCCGATTTGGTCATCTTATATTATGATTGATATAAGAATTCAGCGTAATTCTATCACATTTGTTCAATTTACGTCGCTCCTATTTCAGATAGCGTATTCGGCTAGGCGGCATCTTCAAGTGCGTGGAATGGCGAGTAAAATGCACTACTAACCATCTATCGTAGGGCAATGAGAGACCAGATTAGATCATTTCATATTATGGTTAATATAAGAACTCAGCGTAATTTGATCACGTTTGTTGAATTTACGTCGCCCCTATTTCAGATAGCGTATTGGGTTAGGTGGCATCTTAAAGCGCATGAAATGTCGAGTAAAATGCACTATTAAACTTCTAGGGTAAGGCCAACAGACACCCGATTAGATCATTTTATATTATGGTTAATATAAGATTTCTGCGTAATTCTATCACATTTGTTCAGTTTACGTCGCTCCTATTTCAGATAGCGTATCGGGCGAGGCGGCATCTTAAAGCTCATGAAATGTCGAGTAAAATACACTGCTAAACTTCTCGGATAGGGCAATCAGAGACCCGATTAGGTCATCTTACATTATGATTAATATAAGAATGCAGCGTAATTCTATCACATTTGTTCAATTTACGTCGCTCCTATTTCAGATAGCGTATTGGGCTAGGTGGCATCTTAAAGCGCATGAAATGTCGAGCAAAATGCACTATTAAACTTCTAGGGTAGGGCAAACAGAGACCCGATTAGATCATTTTATATTATGGTTAATATAAGAATTCTGCGTAATTCTATCACATTTGTTCAATTTACGACGCTCCTATTTCAGACAGCGTATTGGGATGGGCGGCACCTTAAAGCGCATGGACTGACGTGTAAAATGCACTACTAAACCTCTCAGATACGGCCATCAGTGACCAAATTAGATGATTTTATATTATGGTTAATATGAGAATGCAGCGAAATTCTATCACATTTGTTCAATTTACGTAGCTCCTATTTCAGATAGCGTCTTGGGCTATGCGGCACATTAAAGCGCATGAAATGACGAGTAAAATGCACTACTAAACTTGTAGGATACGGCAAATAGAATCCCGATTAGATCATTTTAAATTATGGTTAATGTAAGAATTCTGCGTAATTCTATCACATCTGTTCAATTTACGTCGCTCCTATTTCAGATAGCGTATTGGGATAAGCGGCACCTTAGAGCGCATGAACTGACGAGTAAAGTGCACTATTAAGCTTCTATGATAGGGTAAACAGAGACCCGATTAGATCATTTTATATTATGGTTAATATAAGAATTCTGCGTAATTCTATCACATTTGTGCAATTTACGTCGCTGCTATTTCAGATAGCGCATTGGGTTAAGTGGCACCTTAAAGCGCATGAAGTGACGAGTATAATGCACTATTAAACTTCAATGATAGGGCAATCAGAGACCCGATTAGATCATTTTATATTATGGTTAATATAAGAATACAGCGAAATTTCTATCACATTTGTCCAATTTACGACGCTCCTGTTTCAGATAGCGGATTGGGCTAAGTGGCACCTTAAAGCGCATGAAATGCCGAGCAAAATGCACTATTAAACTTCTATGATAGGGCAATCAGAGACCCGTTCCGATCGTTTTACATTATTGTTAATATAAGAATGCAGCGTAATTTTATCACATTTGTTCAATTTACGTTGCCCCTATTTCAGATAGCGTATTGGGCTAGGTGGCACCTTAAAGTGCATCAAATGTCGAGTAAAATGCACTATTAAACTTCTGGGGTAGGGCGAACAGAGACTCGATTAGATCATTTCATATTATGGTTAATTTAAGAATTCTGCGCAATTCCAGCACATTTGTTCTATTTACGTCGCTCCTATTTCAGATAGCCTATTGGGCTAGGCGGCACTTTAAAGCGCATGAAGTGACGAGTAAGATGCACTATTACACTACTAGGGTAGGGCACGCAGAGACCCGGTTAGATCATTTTATATTATTGTTAATATAAGAATTCAACGTAATTTTATCACATTTGTTCAATTTATGTCGCTCCTATTTCAGATAGCGTATTGAGATAGGCGGCACCTTAAAATGCACTATTAAGCTTCTACGATAGGGAAATCAGAGACCCCATTAGATCATTTTATATTATGATTAATAGAAAGATGCAGCGTAATTCTATCACATTTGTTCAATTTACGTCGCTCCTATTTCAGATAGCGTATTGGGCTAAGCGGCACCTTAAAGCGCATGAAATGACGAGTAAAATGCACTATTAAACTTCTATGACAGGGCAATCAGAGACCCGAATATATCGTATTATATTATGGTTAATATAAGAATTCAGCGTAATTTGATCACGTTTGTTGAATTTACGTCGCCCCTATTTCAGATAGCGTATTGGGTTAGGTGGCATCTTAAAGCGCATGAAATGTCGAGTAAAATGCACTATTAAACTTCTAGGGTAAGGCCAACAGACACCCGATTAGATCATTTTATATTATGGTTAATATAAGATTTCTGCGTAATTCTATCACATTTGTTCAGTTTACGTCGCTCCTATTTCAGATAGCGTATCGGGCGAGGCGGCATCTTATAGCTCATGAAATGTCGAGTAAAATACACTACTAAACTTCTCGGATAGGGCAATCAGAGACCCGATTAGGTCATCTTACATTATGATTAATATAAGAATGCAGCGTAATTCTATCACATTTGTTCAATTTACGCCGCTCCTTTTTCAGAAAGCGCATTGGGTTAAGCGGCACCTTAAAGCACATGAAATGACGAGTAAAATGCACTATTAAACTTCTATGATAGGGCAATCAGAGACCCGATTAGATCATTTTATATTATTGTTAATATAAGAATTCAGCGTAATTTTATCACATTTGATCAATTTACGTCGCTCCGATTTCAGATAGCGTATTAGGCTAGGTGGCACCTTAAAGCGCACTAGATGCCGAGCAATACGCACTATTAAACTTCTATGATAGGACAATCAGAGGACCGAATATATCATATTATATTATGGATAATATAAGAATTCTGCGTAATTCTATCACGTTTGTTCAATTTACGTAGCTCCAATTTCAGATGGCGTATTGGGCTAGACGGCACCTTAAAGCGCATGAAATGTCGAGTAAAATGCACTACCAATCTTCTCGGATAGGGCAACCAGAGACCCGATTAGGTCATCTTATATTATGGGTAATGTTAGAATTCAGCGAAATTCTATCACATTTGTTCAATTTACGTCGCTCCTATTTCAGATAGCGTATTGGGCTAGGCGGCACCTTAAAGCGCATGAAACGACGAGTAAAATGCACTATGAAACTTCTATGATAGGGCAATCAGAGACCCGAATAGATCGTATTATATAATGGTTAATATAAGAATTCAGCGTAATTCTATCACGTATGTTCAATTTACGTAGCTCCAATTTCAGATACCGTATTGGGCTAGGCGGCATCTTAAAGCGCGTGGAATGGCGAGTAAAATGCACAATTAAACTTCTATGATAGCGCAATCAGAGACCCGATTATATCATTTTATATTTTGGTTAATATAAGAATTCATCGAAATTCTATCACATTTGTTCAATTTACGTCGCTTCTATTTCAGACAGCGTATTGGGCTAAGCGGCTTCTGAAAGCGCATGAAATGGCGAGTCAAATGCACTGTTGAACTTCTAGGGTAGGGCAAACAGAGACCCGATTATATCATTTTATATTATGGTTAATTTCAGAATTCAGCGAAATTCTATCACATTTGTTCAATTTACGTCGCTCCTATTACAGATAGCGTATTGGGCTAAGATGTATCTCAGAGCGCATGAAATGACGCGTAAAATGCACTATTAAACTTCTTGGGTAGGGCAAACAGTGACCCGATTAGATCATTTTATATTATGGTTAATTTAAGAATTCAGCGAAATTCTATCACATTTGTTCAATTTACGTCGCGCCCATTTCAGATAGCGTATTGGGCTAAGCGGCATCTCGAAGCGCATGAAATGGCGAGTAAAATGCACTATTAAACTTCTAGGGTAAGGCAAACAGAGACCCGGTTATATCATTTTATATTGCGGTTAATATAAGAAATCAGCGTAATTCTATCCCATTTGTTCAATTTACGTCGCTTCTATCTCAGACAGCGTATTGGCCTAAGCGGCATCTCAAAGCGCCTGAAATAGCGAGTAAAATGCACTATTAAACTTCTAGGGTAAGGCAAACAGAGACCCGATTATATCATTTTATATTGCGGTTAATATAAGAATTCAGCGTAATTCTATCACATTTGTTCAATTTCCGTCGCTCCTATTTCAGATAGCGTACTGGGCTAGGCGGCATCTTAAAGCGCGTGGAACGGCGAGTATAATGCACTATTAAACTTCTATGATAGGGCAATCAGAGACCCGATTAGAACATTTTATATTTTGTCTAATATAAGAATTCAGGGAAATTCTATCACATTTGTTCAATTTACGTCGCTCCTATTTCAGATAGCGTATTGGGCTAACCGGTATCTCAAAGCGCATGAAATGGCAAGTAAAATGCTCTATTATACTTCTAGGGTAGGGCAAACAGACACCAGAGTAGATCATTTTATATTATGGTTAATTTAAGAATTCAGCAAAATTCTATCACATTTGTTCAATTTACGTCGCTCCTATTTCAGATAGCGTACTGGGCCAGACGGTATCTTAAAGCGCGTGGAATGGCGAGTAAAATGCACTATTAAACTTCTATGATAGCGCAATCAGAGACCCGATTATATCATTTTATATATTGGTTAATATAAGAATTCATCGAAATTCTATCACATTTGTTCAATTTACGTCGCTCCTATTTCAGATAGCGTATTGGCCTAAGCGGCATCTCAAAGCGCCTGAAATGGCGAGTAAAATGCACTATTAAACTTCTAGGGTAAGGCAAACAGAGACCCGATTATATCATTTTATATTGCGGTTAATATAAGAATTCAGCGAAATTCTATCACATTTGTTCAATTTACGTCGCTTCTATTTCAGACAGCGTATTGGGCTAAGCGGCTTCTGAAAGCGCATGAAATGGCGAGCAAATGCACTATTAAACTTCTAGGGTAGGGCAAGCAGAGACCCGATTATATCATTTTATATTATGGTTAATTTAAGAATTCAGCGAAATTCTATCACATTTGTTCAATTTACGTCGCTCCAATTACAGATAGCGTATTGGGCTAAGGTGTATCTCAAAGCGCATGAAATGACGCGTAAAATGCACTATTAAACTTCTACGGTAGGGCAAACAGTGACCCGATTAGATCATTTTATATTATGGTTAATTTAAGAATTCAGCGAAATTCTATCACATTTGTTCAATTTACGTCGCGCCCATTTCAGACAGCGTACTGGGCTAAGCGGCATCTCGAAGCGCATGAAATGGCGAGTAAAATGCACTATTAAACATCTAGGGTAAGGCAAACAGAGACCCGATTATATCATTTTATATTGCGGTTAATATAAGAATTCAGCGTAATTCTATCCCGTTTGTTCAATTTACGTCGCTTCTGTTTCACATAGCGTACTGGGCTAGGCGGCATCTTAAAGCGCGTGGAATGGCGAGTAAAATGCACTATTAAACTTCTATGATAGGGCAATGAGAGACCGGATTAGATCATTTTATATTTTGTTTAATATAAGAATTCAGGGAAATTCTATCACATTTGTTCAATTTACGTCGCTCCTATTTCAGATAGCGTATTGGGCTAAGCGGTACCTCAAAGCGCATGAAATGGCAAGTAAAATGCTCTATTAAACTTCTAGGGTAGGGCAAACAGAGACCCGAGTAGATCATTTTATATTATGGTTAATTTAAGAATTCAGCAAAATTCTATCACATTTGTTCAATTTACGTCGCTCCTATTTCAGATAGCGTACTGGGCCAGACGGTATCTTAAAGCGCGTGGAATGGCGAGTGCAATTCACTATTAAACTTCTATGATAGGGCAATCATAGACCCGGTTAGATCATTTTATATTTTGGTTAATATAAGAATTCAGCGAAATTCTATCATATATGTTCAAATTACGTCGCTCCTATTTCAGATAGCATATTGGGCTAGGCGGTATCTTAAAGCGCGTGGCATTCTCGAGTGAAATGCACTATTAAACTTCTAGGATAAGGCAAACAGAGACCCGATTAGATCATTTTACATTAAGGTTAATATAAGAATTCAGCGAAATTCTATCACATTTGTACAATTTACGTCGCTCATATTTCGGATAGCGTATTGGGCTAAGCGGCATCTCAATGCGCAAGAAATGGCGAGTGAAATGCACTATTAAACTTCTAGGGTAGGGCAAACAGAGACTCGATTAGATCATTTTATATTATTGTTAATTTAAGAATTCAGCAAATTCTATCACATTTGTTCAATTTACGTCGCTCCTATTTCACATAGCGTACTGGGCTAGGCAGCATCTTAAAGCGCGTGGAATGGCGAGTAAAATGCACTATTAAACTTCCATGATAGCGCAATCAGAGACCCGATTATATCATTTTATATTTTGGTTAATATAAGAATTCATCGAAATTCTATCACATTTGTTCAATTTACGTCGCTCCTATTTCAGATAGCGTATTGGCCTAAGCGGCATCTCAAAGCGCCTGAAATGGCGAGTAAAATGCACTATTAAACTTCTAGGGTAAGGCAAACAGAGACCCGATTATATCATTTTATATTGCGGTTAATATAAGAATTCAGCGTAATTCTATCCCATTTGTTCAATTTACGTCGCTTCTATTTCACATAGCGTACTGTGCTAGGCGGCATCTTAAAGCGCGTGGAATGGCGAGTAAAATGCACTATTAAACTTCTAGGGTAGGGCAAGCAGAGACCCGATTATATCATTTTATATTATGGTTAGTTTAAGAATTCAGCGAAATTCTATCACATTTGTTCAATTTACGTCGCTCCTATTACAGATAGCGTATTGGGCTAAGGTGTATCTCAGAGCGCATGAAATGACGCGTAAAATGCACTATTAAACTTCTAGGGTAGGGCAAACAGTGACCCGATTAGATCATTTTATATTATGGTTAATTTAAGAATTCAGCGAAATTCTATCACATTTGTTCAATTTACGTCGCGCCCATTTCAGACAGCGTATTGGGCTAAGCGGCATCTCGAAGCGCATGAAATGGCGAGTAAAATGCACTATTAAACTTCTAGGGTAAGGCAAACAGAGACCCGATTATATCATTTTATATTGCGGTTAATATAAGAATTCAGCGTAATTCTATCCCATTTGTTCAATTTACGTCGCTTCTATTTCACATAGCGTACTGTGCTAGGCGGCATCTTAAAGCGCGTGGAATGGCGAGTAAAATGCACTATTAAACTTCTATGATAGGGCAATGAGAGACCGGATTAGATCATTTTATATTACGGTTAATATAAGAATTCAGCGTAATTCTATCACATTTGTTCAATTTACGTCGCTCCTATTTCAAATAGCGTACTGGGCAAGGCGGCATCTTAAAGCGCGTGGAATGGCGAGTAAAACGCACTATCAAACTTCTACGATAGGGCAATCAGAGACCCGATTACATCAATTTATATTTTGGTTAATATAAGAATTCAGCGAAATTGTATCCCATTTGTTCAATTTACGTCGCTTCTATTTCAGACAGCGTATTGGGTTAAGCGGCTTCTCAAAGCGCATTAAATGGCGAGTAAAATGCACTATTAAACTTCTAGGGTAGGGCGAACAGAGACCCGATTAGATCATTTTACATTAAGGTTAATATAAGAATTCAGCGAAATTCTATCACATTTGTTCAATTTACGTCGCTCATATTTCGGATAGCGTATTGGGCTAAGCGGCATCTCAATGCGCAAGAAATGGCGAGTGAAATGCACTATTAAACTTCTAGGGTAGGGCAAACAGAGACTCGATTAGATCATTTTATATTATTGTTAATTTAAGAATTCAGCAAAATTCTATCACATTTGTTCAATTTACGTCGCTCCTATTTCACATAGCGTACTGGGCTAGGCAGCATCTTAAAGCGCGTGGAATGGCGAGTAAAATGCACTATTAAACTTCCATGATAGCGCAATCAGAGACCCGATTATATCATTTTATATTTTGGTTAATATAAGAATTCATCGAAATTCTATCACATTTGTTCAATTTACGTCGCTCCTATTTCAGATAGCGTATTGGCCTGAGCGGCATCTCAAAGCGCCTGAAATGGCGAGTAAAATGCACTATTAAACTTCTAGGGTAAGGCAAACAGAGACCCGATTATATCATTTTATATTGCGGTTAATATAACAATTCAGCGAAATTCTATCACATTTGTTCAATTCACGTCGCTTCTATATCAGACAGCGTATTGGGCTAAGCGGCTTCTGAAAGCGCATGAAATGGCGAGTAAAATGCACTATTAAACTTCTAGGGTAGGGCAAGCAGAGACCCGATTATATCATTTTATATTATGGTTAGTTTAAGAATTCAGCGAAATTCTATCACATTTGTTCAATTTACGTCGCTCCTATTACAGATAGCGTATTGGGCTAAGGTGTATCTCAAAGCGCATGAAATGACGCGTAAAATGCACTATTAAACTTCTAGGGTAGGGCAAACAGTGACCCGATTAGATCATTTTATATTATGGTTAATTTAAGAATTCAGCGTAATTCTATCCCATTTGTTCAATTTACGTCGCTTCTATTTCACATAGCGTACTGTGCTAGGCGGCATCTTAAAGCGCGTGGAATGGCGAGTAAAATGCACTATTAAACTTCTATGATAGGGCAATGAGAGACCGGATTAGATCATTTTATATTACGGCTAATATAAGAATTCAGCGTAATTCTATCACATTTGTTCAATTTACGTCGCTCCTATTTCAAATAGCGTACTGGGCAAGGCGGCATCTTAAAGCGCGTGGAATGGCGAGTAAAACGCACTATCAAACTTCTACGATAGGGCAATCAGAGACCCGATTACATCAATTTATATTTTGGTTAATATAAGAATTCAGCGAAATTGTATCCCATTTGTTCAATTTACGTCGCTTCTATTTCAGACAGCGTATTGGGTTAAGCGGCTTCTCAAAGCGCATTAAATGGCGAGTAAAATGCACTATTAAACTTCTAGGGTAGGGCGAACAGAGACCCGATTAGATCATTTTACATTAAGGTTAATATAAGAATTCAGCGAAATTCTATCACATTTGTTCAATTTACGTCGCTCATATTTCGGATAGCGTATTGGGCTAAGCGGCATCTCAATGCGCAAGAAATGGCGAGTGAAATGCACTATTAAACTTCTAGGGTAGGGCAAACAGAGACTCGATTATATCATTTTATATTATGGTTAATTTAAGAATTCAGCAAAATTCTATCACATTTGTTCAATTTACATCGCTCCTATTTCAGATAGCGTACTGGGCCAGACGGTATCTTAAAGCGCGTGGAATGGCGAGTGCAATTCACTATTAAACTTCTATGATAGGGCAATCAGAGACCCGGTTAGATCATTTTATATTTTGGTTAATATAAGAATTCAGCGTAGTTCTATCACATTTGTTCAATTTCCGTCGCTCCTATTTCAGATAGCGTACTGGGCTAGGCGGCATCTTAAAGCGCGTGGAATGGCGAGTATAATGCACTATTAAACTTCTATGATAGGGCAATCAGAGACCCGATTAGATCATTTTATATTTTGTTTAATTTAAGAATTCAGCGAAATTCTATCACATTTGTTCAATTTACGTCGCGCCCATTTCAGACAGCGTATTGGGCTAAGCGGCATCTCGAAGCGCGTGAAATGGCGAGTAAAATGCACTATTAAACTTCTAGGGTAAGGCAAACAGAGACCCGATTATATCATTTTATATTGCGGTTAATATAAGAATTCAGCGTAATTCTATCCCATTTGTTCAATTTACGTCGCTTCTATTTCACATAGCGTACTGGGCTAGGCGGCATCTTAAAGCGCGTGGAATGGCGAGTAAAATGCACTATTAAACTTCTAGGGTAGGGCGAACAGAGACCCGATTAGATCATTTTACATTAAGGTTAATATAAGAATTCAGCGAAATTCTATCACATTTGTTCAATTTACGTCGCTCAGATTTCGGATAGCGTATTGGGCTAAGCGGCATCTCAAAGCGCCTGAAATAGCGAGTAAAATGCACTATTAAACATCTACGGTTAGGCAAACAGAGACCCGATTAGATCATTTTATATTGCGGTTAATATAAGAATTCAGCGTAGTTCTATCACATTTGTTCAATTTCCGTCGCTCCTATTTCAGATAGCGTACTGGGCTAGGCGGCATCTTAAAGCGCGTGGAATGGCGAGTATAATGCACTATTAAACTTCTATGATAGGGCAATCAGAGACCCGATTAGATCATTTTATATTTTGTTTAATATAAGAATTCAGGGAAATTCTATCACATTTGTTCAATTTACGTCGCTCATATTTCGGATAGCGTATTGGGCTAAGCGGCATCTCAAAGCGCCTGAAATAGCGAGTAAAATGCACTATTAAACTTCTACGGTTAGGCAAACAGAGACCCGATTATATCATTTTATATCGCGGTTAATATAAGAATTCTGCGTAATTCTGTCACATTTGTTCAATTTATATCGCTGGTATTTCAGCTAGCGTATTGGGCCAGGCGGCACCTTATAGCGCATAAAATGACGAGTAAAGTGCACTACTAAACTCCTACGATAGGGCAATCAGAGAACCGATTAGATCGTATTATATTATGGTTAATATAAGAATTCTGCGTAATTCTATCACGATTGTTCAATTTACGTAGCTCCAATTTCAGATAGCGTATTGGGCTAGGTGGCATCTTAAAGCGCATGAAATGTTGAGTAAAATGCACTATTAAACTTCTGGGGTAGGGCAAACAGAGACCCGATTAGATCATTGTATATTATGATTAATTTCAGAATTCAGCGAAATTCTATCACATTTGTTCAATTTACGTCGCTCCTATTTGAGATAGCGTATTGGGCCAAGCGGCACCTTAAAGCGCATGAAAATACGAGTCACATGCACTACGAAACTTCTGTGATAGGGCAATCAGAGACCCGAATAGATCATATTATATTATGGTTAATATAAGAATTCAACGTAATTTTATCACATTTGTTCAATTTATATCGCTCCTATTTCAAATAGCGTATTGGGCCAGGCGGCACCTTAAAGCGCATGAAATGTCGAGTAAAATGCACTATTAAACTTCTGGAGTAGGGCAAACAGAGACCCGATCAGATCATTTTATATTATGGTTAATTTAAGAATTCAGCGAAATTCTATTACATTTGTTCAATTTACGTCGCTCCTATTTCAGATAGCGTATTGGGCTAGGCGGCATCTTAAAACGCGTGGAATGATGAGTGGAATGTACTGCTAACATTCTATGATACGGCAATCAAAGACCCGATTAGATCATTCTATATTATGGTTAATATAAGAAATCTGCGTAATTCTATCACATTTGTCAAATTTATGTCGCTCCTATTTCACATAGCGTACTGGGCAAGTCGGCATCTTAAAGCGCGTGGAATAGTGAGTAAAATGCACTATTAAACTTCTATGATAGGGCAATCGGAGACCCGATTAGATCATTTTATATTATGGTTAATATAAGAATTCATCGAAATTCTATCCCATTTGTTCAATTTACGTCGCTTCTATTTCAGATAGCGTATTGGGCTAGGCGGCATCTTAAAGCGCGTGGAATGGCGAGTATAATGCACTATTAAACTTCTATGATAGGGCAATCAGAGACCCGGATAGATCATTTTATATTTTGTTTAATATAAGAATTCAGGGAAATTCTATCACATTTGTTCAGTTTACGTCACTCATATTTCGGATAGCGTATTGGGCTAAGCGGCATCTCAAAGCGCCTGAAATAGCGAGTAAAATGCACTATTAAACTTCTAGGGCAAGGCAAACAGAGACCCGATTATATCATTTTATATTGTGGTTAATATAAGAATTCAGCGTAGTTCTATCACATTTGTTCAATTTCCGTCGCTCCTATTTCAGATAGCGTACTGGGCTAGGCGGCATCTTAAAGCGCGTGGAATGGCGAGTATAATGCACTATTAAACTTCTATGATAGGGCAATCAGAGACCCGGATAGATCATTTTATATTTTGTTTAATATAAGAATTCAGGGAAATTCTATCACATTTGTTCAATTTACGTCGCTCCTATTTCAGATAGCGTATTGGGCTAACCGGTATCTCGAAGCGCATGAAATGGCAAGTAAAATGCTCTATTAAACTTCTAGGGTAGGGCAAACAGAGACCCGATTAGATCATTTTATATTATGGTTAACTTAAGAATTCAGCAAAATTCTATCACATTTGTTCAATTTACGTCGCTCCTATTTCAGATAGCGTACCGGGCCAGACGGCATCTTAAAGCGCGTGGAATGGCGAGTACAATTCACTATTAAACTTCTATGATAGGGCAATCAGAGACCCGGTTAGAACATTTTATATTTTGGTTAATATAGGAATTCAGCGAAATTCTATCACATATGTTCAAATTACGTCGCTCCTATTTCAGATAGCATACTGGGCTAGGCGGCATCTTAAAGCGCGTGGCATTCTCGAGTGAAATGCACTATTAAACTTCTAGGATAAGGCAAACAGAGACCCGATTAGATCATTTAACATTAAGGTTAATATAAGAATTCAGCGAAATTCTATCACATTTGTTCAATTTACGTCGCTCATATTTCGGATAGCGTATTGGGCTAAGCGGCATCTCAATGCGCAAGAAATGGCGAGTGAAATGCACTATTAAACTTCTAGGGTAGGGCAAACAGAGACTCGATTAGATCATTTTATATTATTGTTAATTTAAGAATTCAGCAAAATTCTATCACATTTGTTCAATTTACGTCGCTCCTATTTCACATAGCGTACTGGGCTAGGCAGCATCTTAAAGCGCGTGGAATGGCGAGTAAAATGCACTATTAAACTTCTAGGGTAAGGCAAACAGAGACCCGATTATATCATTTTATATTGCGGTTAATATAACAATTCAGCGTAATTCTATCCCATTTGTTCAATTTACGTCGCTTCTATTTCACATAGCGTACTGGGCTAGGCGGCATCTTAAAGCGCGTGGAATGGCGAGTAAAATGCACTATTAAACTTCTAGGGTAGGGCGAACAGAGACCCGATTAGATCATTTTACATTAAGGTTAATATAAGAATTCAGCGAAATTCTATCACATTTGTTCAATTTACGTCGCTCAGATTTCGGATAGCGTATTGGGCTAAGCGGCATCTCAAAGCGCCTGAAATAGCGAGTAAAATGCACTATTAAACATCTACGGTTAGGCAAACAGAGACCCGATTATATCATTTTATATTGCGGTTAATATAAGAATTCAGCGTAGTTCTATCACATTTGTTCAATTTCCGTCGCTCCTATTTCAGATAGCGTACTGGGCTAGGCGGCATCTTAAAGCGCGTGGAATGGCGAGTATAATGCACTATTAAACTTCTATGATAGGGCAATCAGAGACCCGATTAGATCATTTTATATTTTGTTTAATTTAAGAATTCAGCGAAATTCTATCACATTTGTTCAATTTACGTCGCGCCCATTTCAGACAGCGTATTGGGCTAAGCGGCATCTCGAAGCGCGTGAAATGGCGAGTAAAATGCACTATTAAACTTCTAGGGTAAGGCAAACAGAGACCCGATTATATCATTTTATATTGCGGTTAATATAAGAATTCAGCGTAATTCTATCCCATTTGTTCAATTTACGTCGCTTCTATTTCACATAGCGTACTGGGCTAGGCGGCATCTTAAAGCGCGTGGAATGGCGAGTAAAATGCACTATTAAACTTCTAGGGTAGGGCGAACAGAGACCCGATTAGATCATTTTACATTAAGGTTAATATAAGAATTCAGCGAAATTCTATCACATTTGTTCAATTTACGTCGCTCAGATTTCGGATAGCGTATTGGGCTAAGCGGCATCTCAAAGCGCCTGAAATAGCGAGTAAAATGCACTATTAAACATCTACGGTTAGGCAAACAGAGACCCGATTATATCATTTTATATTGCGGTTAATATAAGAATTCAGCGTAGTTCTATCACATTTGTTCAATTTCCGTCGCTCCTATTTCAGATAGCGTACTGGGCTAGGCGGCATCTTAAAGCGCGTGGAATGGCGAGTAAAACGCACTATCAAACTTCTACGATAGGGCAATCAGAGACCCGATTACATCAATTTATATTTTGGTTAATATAAGAATTCAGCGAAATTGTATCCCATTTGTTCAATTTACGTCGCTTCTATTTCAGACAGCGTATTGGGTTAAGCGGCTTCTCAAAGCGCATTAAATGGCGAGTAAAATGCACTATTAAACTTCTAGGGTAGGGCGAACAGAGACCCGATTAGATCATTTTACATTAAGGTTAATATAAGAATTCAGCGAAATTCTATCACATTTGTTCAATTTACGTCGCTCATATTTCGGATAGCGTATTGGGCTAAGCGGCATCTCAATGCGCAAGAAATGGCGAGTGAAATGCACTATTAAACTTCTAGGGTAGGGCAAACAGAGACTCGATTATATCATTTTATATTATGGTTAATTTAAGAATTCAGCAAAATTCTATCACATTTGTTCAATTTACATCGCTCCTATTTCAGATAGCGTACTGGGCCAGACGGTATCTTAAAGCGCGTGGAATGGCGAGTGCAATTCACTATTAAACTTCTATGATAGGGCAATCAGAGACCCGGTTAGATCATTTTATATTTTGGTTAATATAAGAATTCAGCGTAGTTCTATCACATTTGTTCAATTTCCGTCGCTCCTATTTCAGATAGCGTACTGGGCTAGGCGGCATCTTAAAGCGCGTGGAATGGCGAGTATAATGCACTATTAAACTTCTATGATAGGGCAATCAGAGACCCGATTAGATCATTTTATATTTTGTTTAATTTAAGAATTCAGCGAAATTCTATCACATTTGTTCAATTTACGTCGCGCCCATTTCAGACAGCGTATTGGGCTAAGCGGCATCTCGAAGCGCGTGAAATGGCGAGTAAAATGCACTATTAAACTTCTAGGGTAAGGCAAACAGAGACCCGATTATATCATTTTATATTGCGGTTAATATAAGAATTCAGCGTAATTCTATCCCATTTGTTCAATTTACGTCGCTTCTATTTCACATAGCGTACTGGGCTAGGCGGCATCTTAAAGCGCGTGGAATGGCGAGTAAAATGCACTATTAAACTTCTAGGGTAGGGCGAACAGAGACCCGATTAGATCATTTTACATTAAGGTTAATATAAGAATTCAGCGAAATTCTATCACATTTGTTCAATTTACGTCGCTCAGATTTCGGATAGCGTATTGGGCTAAGCGGCATCTCAAAGCGCCTGAAATAGCGAGTAAAATGCACTATTAAACATCTACGGTTAGGCAAACAGAGACCCGATTATATCATTTTATATTGCGGTTAATATAAGAATTCAGCGTAGTTCTATCACATTTGTTCAATTTCCGTCGCTCCTATTTCAGATAGCGTACTGGGCTAGGCGGCATCTTAAAGCGCGTGGAATGGCGAGTATAATGCACTATTAAACTTCTATGATAGGGCAATCAGAGACCCGATTAGATCATTTTATATTTTGTTTAATATAAGAATTCAGGGAAATTCTATCACATTTGTTCAATTTACGTCGCTCATATTTCGGATAGCGTATTGGGCTAAGCGGCATCTCAAAGCGCCTGAAATAGCGAGTAAAATGCACTATTAAACTTCTACGGTTAGGCAAACAGAGACCCGATTATATCATTTTATATCGCGGTTAATATAAGAATTCTGCGTAATTCTGTCACATTTGTTCAATTTATATCGCTGGTATTTCAGCTAGCGTATTGGGCCAGGCGGCACCTTATAGCGCATAAAATGACGAGTAAAGTGCACTACTAAACTCCTACGATAGGGCAATCAGAGAACCGATTAGATCGTATTATATTATGGTTAATATAAGAATTCTGCGTAATTCTATCACGATTGTTCAATTTACGTAACTCCAATTTCAGATAGCGTATTGGGCTAGGTGGCATCTTAAAGCGCATGAAATGTTGAGTAAAATGCACTATTAAACTTCTGGGGTAGGGCAAACAGAGACCCGATTAGATCATTGTATATTATGATTAATTTCAGAATTCAGCGAAATTCTATCACATTTGTTCAATTTACGTCGCTCCTATTTGAGATAGCGTATTGGGCCAAGCGGCACCTTAAAGCGCATGAAAATACGAGTCACATGCACTACGAAACTTCTGTGATAGGGCAATCAGAGACCCGAATAGATCATATTATATTATGGTTAATATAAGAATTCAACGTAATTTTATCACATTTGTTCAATTTATATCGCTCCTATTTCAAATAGCGTATTGGGCCAGGCGGCACCTTAAAGCGCATGAAATGTCGAGTAAAATGCACTATTAAACTTCTGGAGTAGGGCAAACAGAGACCCGATCAGATCATTTTATATTATGGTTAATTTAAGAATTCCGCGAAATTCTATTACATTTGTTCAATTTACGTCGCTCCTATTTCAGATAGCGTATTGGGCTAGGCGGCATCTTAAAACGCGTGGAATGATGAGTGGAATGTACTGCTAACATTCTATGATACGGCAATCAAAGACCCGATTAGATCATTCTATATTATGGTTAATATAAGAAATCTGCGTAATTCTATCACATTTGTCAAATTTATGTCGCTCCTATTTCACATAGCGTACTGGGCAAGTCGGCATCTTAAAGCGCGTGGAATAGTGAGTAAAATGCACTATTAAACTTCTATGATAGGGCAATCGGAGACCCGATTAGATCATTTTATATTATGGTTAATATAAGAATTCATCGAAATTCTATCCCATTTGTTCAATTTACGTCGCTTCTATTTCAGATAGCGTATTGGGCTAGGCGGCATCTTAAAGCGCGTGGAATGGCGAGTATAATGCACTATTAAACTTCTATGATAGGGCAATCAGAGACCCGGATAGATCATTTTATATTTTGTTTAATATAAGAATTCAGGGAAATTCTATCACATTTGTTCAGTTTACGTCACTCATATTTCGGATAGCGTATTGGGCTAAGCGGCATCTCAAAGCGCCTGAAATAGCGAGTAAAATGCACTATTAAACTTCTAGGGCAAGGCAAACAGAGACCCGATTATATCATTTTATATTGTGGTTAATATAAGAATTCAGCGTAGTTCTATCACATTTGTTCAATTTCCGTCGCTCCTATTTCAGATAGCGTACTGGGCTAGGCGGCATCTTAAAGCGCGTGGAATGGCGAGTATAATGCACTATTAAACTTCTATGATAGGGCAATCAGAGACCCGGATAGATCATTTTATATTTTGTTTAATATAAGAATTCAGGGAAATTCTATCACATTTGTTCAATTTACGTCGCTCCTATTTCTGATAGCGTATTGGGCTAACCGGTATCTCGAAGCGCATGAAATGGCAAGTAAAATGCTCTATTAAACTTCTAGGGTAGGGCAAACAGAGACCCGATTAGATCATTTTATATTATGGTTAATTTAAGAATTCAGCAAAATTCTATCACATTTGTTCAATTTACGTCGCTCCTATTTCAGATAGCGTACCGGGCCAGACGGCATCTTAAAGCGCGTGGAATGGCGAGTACAATTCACTATTAAACTTCTATGATAGGGCAATCAGAGACCCGGTTAGAACATTTTATATTTTGGTTAATATAAGAATTCAGCGAAATTCTATCACATATGTTCAAATTACGTCGCTCCTATTTCAGATAGCATACTGGGCTAGGCGGCATCTTAAAGCGCGTGGCATTCTCGAGTGAAATGCACTATTAAACTTCTAGGATAAGGCAAACAGAGACCCGATTAGATCATTTAACATTAAGGTTAATATAAGAATTCAGCGAAATTCTATCACATTTGTTCAATTTACGTCGCTCATATTTCGGATAGCGTATTGGGCTAAGCGGCATCTCAATGCGCAAGAAATGGCTAGTGAAATGCAGTATTAAACTTCTAGGGTAGGGCAAACAGAGACTCGATTAGATCATTTTATATTATTGTTAATTTAAGAATTCAGCAAAATTCTATCACATTTGTTCAATTTACGTCGCTCCTATTTCACATAGCGTACTGGGCTAGGCAGCATCTTAAAGCGCGTGGAATGGCGAGTAAAATGCACTATTAAACTTCTAGGGTAAGGCAAACAGAGACCCGATTATATCATTTTATATTGCGGTTGATATAACAATTCAGCGTAATTCTATCCCATTTGTTCAATTTACGTCGCTTCTATTTCACATAGCGTACTGGGCTAGGCGGCATCTTAAAGCGCGTGGAATGGCGAGTAAAATGCACTATTAAACTTCTAGGGTAGGGCGAACAGAGACCCGATTAGATCATTTTACATTAAGGTTAATATAAGAATTCAGCGAAATTCTATCACATTTGTTCAATTTACGTCGCTCAGATTTCGGATAGCGTATTGGGCTAAGCGGCATCTCAAAGCGCCTGAAATAGCGAGTAAAATGCACTATTAAACATCTACGGTTAGGCAAACAGAGACCCGATTATATCATTTTATATTGCGGTTAATATAAGAATTCAGCGTAGTTCTATCACATTTGTTCAATTTCCGTCGCTCCTATTTCAGATAGCGTACTGGGCTAGGCGGCATCTTAAAGCGCGTGGAATGGCGAGTATAATGCACTATTAAACTTCTATGATAGGGCAATCAGAGACCCGATTAGATCATTTTATATTTTGTTTAATTTAAGAATTCAGCGAAATTCTATCACATTTGTTCAATTTACGTCGCGCCCATTTCAGACAGCGTATTGGGCTAAGCGGCATCTCGAAGCGCGTGAAATGGCGAGTAAAATGCACTATTAAACTTCTAGGGTAAGGCAAACAGAGACCCGATTATATCATTTTATATTGCGGTTAATATAAGAATTCAGCGTAATTCTATCCCATTTGTTCAATTTACGTCGCTTCTATTTCACATAGCGTACTGGGCTAGGCGGCATCTTAAAGCGCGTGGAATGGCGAGTAAAATGCACTATTAAACTTCTAGGGTAGGGCGAACAGAGACCCGATTAGATCATTTTACATTAAGGTTAATATAAGAATTCAGCGAAATTCTATCACATTTGTTCAATTTACGTCGCTCAGATTTCGGATAGCGTATTGGGCTAAGCGGCATCTCAAAGCGCCTGAAATAGCGAGTAAAATGCACTATTAAACATCTACGGTTAGGCAAACAGAGACCCGATTATATCATTTTATATTGCGGTTAATATAAGAATTCAGCGTAGTTCTATCACATTTGTTCAATTTCCGTCGCTCCTATTTCAGATAGCGTACTGGGCTAGGCGGCATCTTAAAGCGCGTGGAATGGCGAGTATAATGCACTATTAAACTTCTATGATAGGGCAATCAGAGACCCGATTAGATCATTTTATATTTTGTTTAATATAAGAATTCAGCGAAATTCTATCACATTTGTTCAATTTACGTCGCTCATATTTCGGATAGCGTATTGGGCTAAGCGGCATCTCAAAGCGCCTGAAATAGCGAGTAAAATGCACTATTAAACTTCTACGGTTAGGCAAACAGAGACCCGATTATATCATTTTATATCGCGGTTAATATAAGAATTCTGCGTAATTCTGTCACATTTGTTCAATTTATATCGCTGGTATTTCAGCTAGCGTATTGGGCCAGGCGGCACCTTATAGCGCATAAAATGACGAGTAAAGTGCACTACTAAACTCCTACGATAGGGCAATCAGAGAACCGATTAGATCGTATTATATTATGGTTAATATAAGAATTCTGCGTAATTCTATCACGATTGTTCAATTTACGTAACTCCAATTTCAGATAGCGTATTGGGCTAGGTGGCATCTTAAAGCGCATGAAATGTTGAGTAAAATGCACTATTAAACTTCTGGGGTAGGGCAAACAGAGACCCGATTAGATCATTGTATATTATGATTAATTTCAGAATTCAGCGAAATTCTATCACATTTGTTCAATTTACGTCGCTCCTATTTGAGATAGCGTATTGGGCCAAGCGGCACCTTAAAGCGCATGAAAATACGAGTCACATGCACTACGAAACTTCTGTGATAGGGCAATCAGAGACCCGAATAGATCATATTATATTATGGTTAATATAAGAATTCAACGTAATTTTATCACATTTGTTCAATTTATATCGCTCCTATTTCAAATAGCGTATTGGGCCAGGCGGCACCTTAAAGCGCATGAAATGTCGAGTAAAATGCACTATTAAACTTCTGGAGTAGGGCAAACAGAGACCCGATCAGATCATTTTATATTATGGTTAATTTAAGAATTCCGCGAAATTCTATTACATTTGTTCAATTTACGTCGCTCCTATTTCAGATAGCGTATTGGGCTAGGCGGCATCTTAAAACGCGTGGAATGATGAGTGGAATGTACTGCTAACATTCTATGATACGGCAATCAAAGACCCGATTAGATCATTCTATATTATGGTTAATATAAGAAATCTGCGTAATTCCATCACATTTGTCAAATTTATGTCGCTCCTATTTCACATAGCGTACTGGGCAAGTCGGCATCTTAAAGCGCGTGGAATAGTGAGTAAAATGCACTATTAAACTTCTATGATAGGGCAATCGGAGACCCGATTAGATCATTTTATATTATGGTTAATATAAGAATTCATCGAAATTCTATCACATTTGTTCAATTTACGTCGCTTCTATTTCAGATAGCGTATTGGGCTAGGCGGCATCTTAAAGCGCGTGGAATGGCGAGTATAATGCACTATTAAACTTCTATGATAGGGCAATCAGAGACCCGGATAGATCATTTTATATTTTGTTTAATATAAGAATTCAGGGAAATTCTATCACATTTGTTCAGTTTACGTCACTCATATTTCGGATAGCGTATTGGGCTAAGCGGCATCTCAAAGCGCCTGAAATAGCGAGTAAAATGCACTATTAAACTTCTAGGGCAAGGCAAACAGAGACCCGATTATATCATTTTATATTGTGGTTAATATAAGAATTCAGCGTAGTTCTATCACATTTGTTCAATTTCCGTCGCTCCTATTTCAGATAGCGTACTGGGCTAGGCGGCATCTTAAAGCGCGTGGAATGGCGAGTATAATGCACTATTAAACTTCTATGATAGGGCAATCAGAGACCCGGATAGATCATTTTATATTTTGTTTAATATAAGAATTCAGGGAAATTCTATCACATTTGTTCAATTTACGTCGCTCCTATTTCTGATAGCGTATTGGGCTAACCGGTATCTCGAAGCGCATGAAATGGCAAGTAAAATGCTCTATTAAACTTCTAGGGTAGGGCAAACAGAGACCCGATTAGATCATTTTATATTATGGTTAATTTAAGAATTCAGCAAAATTCTATCACATTTGTTCAATTTACGTCGCTCCTATTTCAGATAGCGTACCGGGCCAGACGGCATCTTAAAGCGCGTGGAATGGCGAGTACAATTCACTATTAAACTTCTATGATAGGGCAATCAGAGACCCGGTTAGAACATTTATATTTTGGTTAATATAAGAATTCAGCGAAATTCTATCACATATGTTCAAATTACGTCGCTCCTATTTCAGATAGCATACTGGGCTAGGCGGCATCTTAAAGCGCGTGGCATTCTCGAGTGAAATGCACTATTAAACTTCTAGGATAAGGCAAACAGAGACCCGATTAGATCATTTAACATTAAGGTTAATATAAGAATTCAGCGAAATTCTATCACATTTGTTCAATTTACGTCGCTCATATTTCGGATAGCGTATTGGGCTAAGCGGCATCTCAATGCGCAAGAAATGGCGAGTGAAATGCACTATTAAACTTCTAGGGTAGGGCAAACAGAGACTCGATTAGATCATTTTATATTATTGTTAATTTAAGAATTCAGCAAAATTCTATCACATTTGTTCAATTTACGTCGCTCCTATTTCACATAGCGTACTGGGCTAGGCAGCATCTTAAAGCGCGTGGAATGGCGAGTAAAATGCACTATTAAACTTCTAGGGTAAGGCAAACAGAGACCCGATTATATCATTTTATATTGCGGTTGATATAACAATTCAGCGTAATTCTATCCCATTTGTTCAATTTACGTCGCTTCTATTTCACATAGCGTACTGGCTAGGCGGCATCTTAAAGCGCGTGGAATGGCGAGTAAAATGCACTATTAAACTTCTAGGGTAGGGCGAACAGAGACCCGATTAGATCATTTTATATTAAGGTTAATATAAGAATTCAGCGAAATTCTATCACATTTGTTCAATTTACGTCGCTCAGATTTCGGATAGCGTATTGGGCTAAGCGGCATCTCAAAGCGCCTGAAATAGCGAGTAAAATGCACTATTAAACATCTACGGTTAGGCAAACAGAGACCCGATTATATCATTTTATATTGCGGTTAATATAAGAATTCAGCGTAGTTCTATCACATTTGTTCAATTTCCGTCGCTCCTATTTCAGATAGCGTACTGGGCTAGGCGGCATCTTAAAGCGCGTGGAATGGCGAGTATAATGCACTATTAAACTTCTATGATAGGGCAATCAGAGACCCGATTAGATCATTTTATATTTTGTTTAATTTAAGAATTCAGCGAAATTCTATCACATTTGTTCAATTTACGTCGCGCCCATTTCAGACAGCGTATTGGGCTAAGCGGCATCTCGAAGCGCGTGAAATGGCGAGTAAAATGCACTATTAAACTTCTAGGGTAAGGCAAACAGTGACCCGATTATATCATTTTATATTGCGGTTAATATAAGAATTCAGCGTAATTCTATCCCATTTGTTCAATTTACGTCGCTTCTATTTCACATAGCGTACTGGGCTAGGCGGCATCTTAAAGCGCGTGGAATGGCGAGTAAAATGCACTATTAAACTTCTAGGGTAGGGCGAACAGAGACCCGATTAGATCATTTTACATTAAGGTTAATATAAGAATTCAGCGAAATTCTATCACATTTGTTCAATTTACGTCGCTCAGATTTCGGATAGCGTATTGGGCTAAGCGGCATCTCAAAGCGCCTGAAATAGCGGGTAAAATGCACTATTAAACATCTACGGTTAGGCAAACAGAGACCCGATTATATCATTTTATATTGCGGTTAATATAAGAATTCAGCGTAGTTCTATCACATTTGTTCAATTTCCGTCGCTCCTATTTCAGATAGCGTACTGGGCTAGGCGGCATCTTAAAGCGCGTGGAATGGCGAGTATAATGCACTATTAAACTTCTATGATAGGGCAATCAGAGACCCGATTAGATCATTTTATATTTTGTTTAATATAAGAATTCAGGGAAATTCTATCACATTTGTTCAATTTACGTCGCTCATATTTCGGATAGCGTATTGGGCTAAGCGGCATCTCAAAGCGCCTGAAATAGCGAGTAAAATGCACTATTAAACTTCTACGGTTAGGCAAACAGAGACCCGATTAGATCATTTTATATTAAGGTTAATATAAGAATTCAGCGAAATTCTATCACATTTGTTCAATTTACGTCGCTCAGATTTCGGATAGCGTATTGGGCTAAGCGGCATCTCAAAGCGCCTGAAATAGCGAGTAAAATGCACTATTAAACATCTACGGTTAGGCAAACAGAGACCCGATTATATCATTTTATATTGCGGTTAATATAAGAATTCAGCGTAGTTCTATCACATTTGTTCAATTTCCGTCGCTCCTATTTCAGATAGCGTACTGGGCTAGGCGGCATCTTAAAGCGCGTGGAATGGCGAGTATAATGCACTATTAAACTTCTATGATAGGGCAATCAGAGACCCGATTAGATCATTTTATATTTTGTTTAATTTAAGAATTCAGCGAAATTCTATCACATTTGTTCAATTTACGTCGCGCCCATTTCAGACAGCGTATTGGGCTAAGCGGCATCTCGAAGCGCGTGAAATGGCGAGTAAAATGCACTATTAAACTTCTAGGGTAAGGCAAACAGAGACCCGATTATATCATTTTATATTGCGGTTAATATAAGAATTCAGCGTAATTCTATCCCATTTGTTCAATTTACGTCGCTTCTATTTCACATAGCGTACTGGGCTAGGCGGCATCTTAAAGCGCGTGGAATGGCGAGTAAAATGCACTATTAAACTTCTAGGGTAGGGCGAACAGAGACCCGATTAGATCATTTTACATTAAGGTTAATATAAGAATTCAGCGAAATTCTATCACATTTGTTCAATTTACGTCGCTCAGATTTCGGATAGCGTATTGGGCTAAGCGGCATCTCAAAGCGCCTGAAATAGCGAGTAAAATGCACTAGTAAACATCTACGGTTAGGCAAACAGAGACCCGATTATATCATTTTATATTGCGGTTAATATAAGAATTCAGCGTAGTTCTATCACATTTGTTCAATTTCCGTCGCTCCTATTTCAGATAGCGTACTGGGCTAGGCGGCATCTTAAAGCGCGTGGAATGGCGAGTATAATGCACTATTAAACTTCTATGATAGGGCAATCAGAGACCCGATTAGATCATTTTATATTTTGTTTAATATAAGAATTCAGGGAAATTCTATCACATTTGTTCAATTTACGTCGCTCATATTTCGGATAGCGTATTGGGCTAAGCGGCATCTCAAAGCGCCTGAAATAGCGAGTAAAATGCACTATTAAACTTCTACGGTTAGGCAAACAGAGACCCGATTAGATCATTTTATATTAAGGTTAATATAAGAATTCAGCGAAATTCTATCACATTTGTTCAATTTACGTCGCTCAGATTTCGGATAGCGTATTGGGCTAAGCGGCATCTCAAAGCGCCTGAAATAGCGAGTAAAATGCACTATTAAACATCTACGGTTAGGCAAACAGAGACCCGATTATATCATTTTATATTGCGGTTAATATAAGAATTCAGCGTAGTTCTATCACATTTGTTCAATTTCCGTCGCTCCTATTTCAGATAGCGTACTGGGCTAGGCGGCATCTTAAAGCGCGTGGAATGGCGAGTATAATGCACTATTAAACTTCTATGATAGGGCAATCAGAGACCCGATTAGATCATTTTATATTTTGTTTAATTTAAGAATTCAGCGAAATTCTATCACATTTGTTCAATTTACGTCGCGCCCATTTCAGACAGCGTATTGGGCTAAGCGGCATCTCGAAGCGCGTGAAATGGCGAGTAAAATGCACTATTAAACTTCTAGGGTAAGGCAAACAGAGACCCGATTATATCATTTTATATTGCGGTTAATATAAGAATTCAGCGTAATTCTATCCCATTTGTTCAATTTACGTCGCTTCTATTTCACATAGCGTACTGGGCAAGGCGGCATCTTAAAGCGCGTGGAATGGCGAGTAAAATGCACTATTAAACTTCTAGGGTAGGGCGAACAGAGACCCGATTAGATCATTTTACATTAAGGTTAATATAAGAATTCAGCGAAATTCTATCACATTTGTTCAATTTACGTCGCTCAGATTTCGGATAGCGTATTGGGCTAAGCGGCATCTCAAAGCGCCTGAAATAGCGAGTAAAATGCACTATTAAACATCTACGGTTAGGCAAACAGAGACCCGATTATATCATTTTATATTGCGGTTAATATAAGAATTCAGCGTAGTTCTATCACATTTGTTCAATTTCCGTCGCTCCTATTTCAGATAGCGTACTGGGCTAGGCGGCATCTTAAAGCGCGTGGAATGGCGAGTATAATGCACTATTAAACTTCTATGATAGGGCAATCAGAGACCCGATTAGATCATTTTATATTTTGTTTAATATAAGAATTCAGGGAAATTCTATCACATTTGTTCAATTTACGTCGCTCATATTTCGGATAGCGTATTGGGCTAAGCGGCATCTCAAAGCGCCTGAAATAGCGAGTAAAATGCACTATTAAACTTCTACGGTTAGGCAAACAGAGACCCGATTATATCATTTTATATCGCGGTTAATATAAGAATTCTGCGTAATTCTGTCACATTTGTTCAATTTATATCGCTGGTATTTCAGCTAGCGTATTGGGCCAGGCGGCACCTTATAGCGCATAAAATGACGAGTAAAGTGCACTACTAAACTCCTACGATAGGGCAATCAGAGAACCGATTAGATCGTATTATATTATGGTTAATATAAGAATTCTGCGTAATTCTATCACGATTGTTCAATTTACGTAACTCCAATTTCAGATAGCGTATTGGGCTAGGTGGCATCTTAAAGCGCATGAAATGTTGAGTAAAATGCACTATTAAACTTCTGGGGTAGGGCAAACAGAGACCCGATTAGATCATTGTATATTATGATTAATTTCAGAATTCAGCGAAATTCTATCACATTTGTTCAATTTACGTCGCTCCTATTTGAGATAGCGTATTGGGCCAAGCGGCACTTTAAAGCGCATGAAAATACGAGTCACATGCACTACGAAACTTCTGTGATAGGGCAATCAGAGACCCGAATAGATCATATTATATTATGGTTAATATAAGAATTCAACGTAATTTTATCACATTTGTTCAATTTATATCGCTCCTATTTCAAATAGCGTATTGGGCCAGGCGGCACCTTAAAGCGCATGAAATGTCGAGTAAAATGCACTATTAAACTTCTGGAGTAGGGCAAACAGAGACCCGATCAGATCATTTTATATTATGGTTAATTTAAGAATTCAGCGAAATTCTATTACATTTGTTCAATTTACGTCGCTCCTATTTCAGATAGCGTATTGGGCTAGGCGGCATCTTAAAACGCGTGGAATGATGAGTGGAATGTACTGCTAACATTCTATGATACGGCAATCAAAGACCCGATTAGATCATTCTATATTATGGTTAATATAAGAAATCTGCGTAATTCTATCACATTTGTCCAATTTATGTCGCTCCTATTTCACATAGCGTACTGGGCAAGTCGGCATCTTAAAGCGCGTGGAATAGTGAGTAAAATGCACTATTAAACTTCTATGATAGGGCAATCGGAGACCCGATTAGATCATTTTATATTATGGTTAATATAAGAATTCATCGAAATTCTATCCCATTTGTTCAATTTACGTCGCTTCTATTTCAGATAGCGTATTGGGCTAGGCGGCATCTTAAAGCGCGTGGAATGGCGAGTATAATGCACTATTAAACTTCTATGATAGGGCAATCAGAGACCCGGATAGATCATTTTATATTTTGTTTAATATAAGAATTCAGGGAAATTCTATCACATTTGTTCAGTTTACGTCACTCATATTTCGGATAGCGTATTGGGCTAAGCGGCATCTCAAAGCGCCTGAAATAGCGAGTAAAATGCACTATTAAACTTCTAGGGCAAGGCAAACAGAGACCCGATTATATCATTTTATATTGTGGTTAATATAAGAATTCAGCGTAGTTCTATCACATTTGTTCAATTTCCGTCGCTCCTATTTCAGATAGCGTACTGGGCTAGGCGGCATCTTAAAGCGCGTGGAATGGCGAGTATAATGCACTATTAAACTTCTATGATAGGGCAATCAGAGACCCGGATAGATCATTTTATATTTTGTTTAATATAAGAATTCAGGGAAATTCTATCACATTTGTTCAATTTACGTCGCTCCTATTTCAGATAGCGTATTGGGCTAACCGGTATCTCGAAGCGCATGAAATGGCAAGTAAAATGCTCTATTAAACTTCTAGGGTAGGGCAAACAGAGACCCGATTAGATCATTTTATATTATGGTTAATTTAAGAATTCAGCAAAATTCTATCACATTTGTTCAATTTACGTCGCTCCTATTTCAGATAGCGTACCGGGCCAGACGGCATCTTAAAGCGCGTGGAATGGCGAGTACAATTCACTATTAAACTTCTATGATAGGGCAATCAGAGACCCGGTTAGAACATTTTATATTTTGGTTAATATAAGAATTCAGCGAAATTCTATCACATATGTTCAAATTACGTCGCTCCTATTTCAGATAGCATACTGGGCTAGGCGGCATCTTAAAGCGCGTGGCATTCTCGAGTGAAATGCACTATTAAACTTCTAGGATAAGGCAAACAGAGACCCGATTAGATCATTTAACATTAAGGTTAATATAAGAATTCAGCGAAATTCTATCACATTTGTTCAATTTACGTCGCTCATATTTCGGATAGCGTATTGGGCTAAGCGGCATCTCAATGCGCAAGAAATGGCGAGTGAAATGCACTATTAAACTTCTAGGGTAGGGCAAACAGAGACTCGATTAGATCATTTTATATTATTGTTAATTTAAGAATTCAGCAAAATTCTATCACATTTGTTCAATTTACGTCGCTCCTATTTCACATAGCGTACTGGGCTAGGCAGCATCTTAAAGCGCGTGGAATGGCGAGTAAAATGCACTATTAAACTTCTAGGGTAAGGCAAACAGAGACCCGATTATATCATTTTATATTGCGGTTGATATAACAATTCAGCGTAATTCTATCCCATTTGTTCAATTTACGTCGCTTCTATTTCACATAGCGTACTGGGCTAGGCGTCATCTTAAAGCGCGTGGAATGGCGAGTAAAATGCACTATTAAACTTCTAGGGTAGGGCGAACAGAGACCCGATTAGATCATTTTATATTAAGGTTAATATAAGAATTCAGCGAAATTCTATCACATTTGTTCAATTTACGTCGCTCAGATTTCGGATAGCGTATTGGGCTAAGCGGCATCTCAAAGCGCCTGAAATAGCGAGTAAAATGCACTATTAAACATCTACGGTTAGGCAAACAGAGACCCGATTATATCATTTTATATTGCGGTTAATATAAGAATTCAGCGTAGTTCTATCACATTTGTTCAATTTCCGTCGCTCCTATTTCAGATAGCGTACTGGGCTAGGCGGCATCTTAAAGCGCGTGGAATGGCGAGTATAATGCACTATTAAACTTCTATGATAGGGCAATCAGAGACCCGATTAGATCATTTTATATTTTGTTTAATTTAAGAATTCAGCGAAATTCTATCACATTTGTTCAATTTACGTCGCGCCCATTTCAGACAGCGTATTGGGCTAAGCGGCATCTCGAAGCGCGTGAAATGGCGAGTAAAATGCACTATTAAACTTCTAGGGTAAGGCAAACAGAGACCCGATTATATCATTTTATATTGCGGTTAATATAAGAATTCAGCGTAATTCTATCCCATTTGTTCAATTTACGTCGCTTCTATTTCACATAGCGTACTGGGCTAGGCGGCATCTTAAAGCGCGTGGAATGGCGAGTAAAATGCACTATTAAACTTCTAGGGTAGGGCGAACAGAGACCCGATTAGATCATTTTACATTAAGGTTAATATAAGAATTCAGCGAAATTCTATCACATTTGTTCAATTTACGTCGCTCAGATTTCGGATAGCGTATTGGGCTAAGCGGCATCTCAAAGCGCCTGAAATGGCGAGTAAAATGCACTATTAAACTTCTAGGGTAAGGCAAACAGAGACCCGATTATATCATTTTATATTGCGGTTAATATAAGAATTCAGCGTAATTCTATCACATTTGTTCAATTTCCGTCGCTCCTATTTCAGATAGCGCACTGGGCTAGGCGGCATCTTAAAGCGCGTGGAATGGCGAGTATAATGCACTATCAAACTTCTATGATAGGGCAATCAGAGACCCGATTAGATCATTTTATATTTTGTTTAATATAAGAATTCAGGGAAATTCTATCACATTTGTTCAATTTACGTCGCTCCTATTTCAGATAGCGTATTGGGCTAACCGGCATCTCAAAGCGCATGAAATGGCAAGTAAAATGCTCTATTAAACTTCTAGGGTAGGGCAAACAGAGACCCGAGTACATCATTTTATATTATGGTTAATTTAAGAATTCAGCAAAATTCTATCACATTCGTTCAATTTACGTCGCTCCTATTTCAGATAGCGTACTGGGCCAGACGGTATCTTAAAGCGCGTGGAATGGCGAGTGCAATTCACTATTAAACTTCTATGATAGGGCAATCAGAGACCCGGTTAGATCATTTTATATTTTGGTTAATATAAGGATTCAGCGAAATTCTATCATATATGTTCAAATTACGTCGCTCCTATTTCAGATAGCATATTGGGCTAGGCGGTATCTTAAAGCGCGTAGCATTCTCGAGTGAAATGCACTATTAAACTCCTGGGATAAGGCAAACAGAGACCCGATTAGATCATTTTACATTAAGGTTAATATAAGAATTCAGCGAAATTCTATCACATTTGTACAATTTACGTCGCTCATATTTCGGATAACGTATTGGGCTAAGCGGCATCTCAATGCGCAAGAAATGGCGAGTGAAATGCACTATTAAACTTCTAGGGTAGGGCAAACAGAGACTCGATTAGATCATTTTATATTATTGTTAATTTAAGAATTCAGCAAAATTCTATCACATTTGTTCAATTTACGTCGCTCCTATTTCACATAGCGTACTGGGCTAGGCGGCATCTTAAAGCGCGTGGAATGGCGAGTAAAATGCACTATTAAACTTCTATGATAGCGCAATCAGAGACCCGATTATATCATTTTATATTTTGGTTAATATAAGAATTCATCGAAATTCTATCACATTTGTTCAATTTACGTCGCTCCTATTTCAGATAGCGTATTGGGCTAAGCGGCATCCCAAAGCGCAAGAAATGGCGAGTAAAATGCACTATTAAACTTCTAGGGTAAGGCAAACAGAGACCCGGTTATATCATTTTATATTGCGGTTAATATAAGAATTCAGCGTAATTCTATCCCATTTGTTCAATTTCCGTCGCTCCTATTTCAGATAGCGTACTGGGCTAGGCGGCATCTTAAAGCGCGTGGAATGGCGAGTATAATGCACTATTAAACTTCTATGATAGGGCAATCAGAGACCCGATTAGATCATTTTATATTTTGTTTAATATAAGAATTCAGGGAAATTCTATCACATTTGTTCAATTTACGTCGCTCCTATTTCAAATAGCGCATTGGGCTAACGGGAATCTCAAAGCGCATGAAATGGCAAGTAAAATGCTCTATTAAACTTCTAGGGTAGGGCAAACAGAGACCCGATTAGATCATTTTATATTATGGTTAATTTAAGAATTCAGCAAAATTCTATCACATTTGTTCAATTTACGTCGCTCCTATTTCAGATAGCGTACCGGGCCAGACGGCATCTTAAAGCGCGTGGAATGGCGAGTACAATTCACTATTAAACTTCTATGATAGGGCAATCAGAGACCCGGTTAGAACATTTTATATTTTGGTTAATATAAGAATTCAGCGAAATTCTATCACATATGTTCAAATTACGTCGCTCCTATTTCAGATAGCATACTGGGCTAGGCGGCATCTTAAAGCGCGTGGCATTCTCGAGTGAAATGCACTATTTAACTTCTAGGATAAGGCAAACAGAGACCCGATTAGATCATTTAACATTAAGGTTAATATAAGAATCAGCGAAATTCTATCACATTTGTTCAATTTACGTCGCTCATATTTCGGATAGCGTATTGGGCTAAGCGGCATCTCAATGCGCAAGAAATGGCGAGTGAAATGCACTATTAAACTTCTAGGGTAGGGCAAACAGAGACTCGATTAGATCATTTTATATTATTGTTAATTTAAGAATTCAGCAAAATTCTATCACATTTGTTCAATTTACGTCGCTCCTATTTCACATAGCGTACTGGGCTAGGCAGCATCTTAAAGCGCGTGGAATGGCGAGTAAAATGCACTATTAAACTTCTAGGGTAAGGCAAACAGAGACCCGATTATATCATTTTATATTGCGGTTAATATAACAATTCAGCGAAATTCTATCACATTTGTTCAATTTACGTCGCTTCTATTTCAGACAGCGTATTGGGCTAAGCGGCTTCTGAAAGCGCATGAAATGGCGAGTAAAATGCACTATTAAACTTCTAGGGTAGGGCAAGCAGAGACCCGATTATATCATTTTATATTATGGTTAGTTTAAGAATTCAGCGAAATTCTATCACATTTGTTCAATTTACGTCGCTCCTATTACAGATAGCGTATTGGGCTAAGGTGTATCTCAAAGCGCATGAAATGACGCGTAAAATGCACTATTAAACTTCTAGGGTAGGGCAAACAGTGACCCGATTAGATCATTTTATATTATGGTTAATTTAAGAATTCACCGAAATTCTATCACATTTGTTCAATTTACGTCGCTTCTATTTCACATAGCGTACTGTGCTAGGCGGCATCTTAAAGCGCGTGGAATGGCGAGTAAAATGCACTATTAAACTTCTATGATAGGGCAATGAGAGACCGGATTAGATCATTTTATATTACGGTTAATATAAGAATTCAGCGTAATTCTATCACATTTGTTCAATTTACGTCGCTCCTATTTCAAATAGCGTACTGGGCGAGGCGGCATCTTAAAGCGCGTGGAATGGCGAGTAAAACGCACTATCAAACTTCTACGATAGGGCAATCAGAGACCCGATTACATCAATTTATATTTTGGTTAATATAAGAATTCAGCGAAATTGTATCCCATTTGTTCAATTTACGTCGCTTCTATTTCAGACAGCGTATTGGGTTAAGCGGCTTCTCAAAGCGCATTAAATGACGAGTAAAATGCACTATTAAACTTCTAGGGTAGGGCGAACAGAGACCCGATTAGATCATTTTACATTAAGGATAATATAAGAATTCAGCGAAATTCTATCACATTTGTTCAATTTACGTCGCTCATATTTCGGATAGCGTATTGGGCTAAGCGGCATCTCAATGCGCAAGAAATGGCGAGTGAAATGCACTATTAAACTTCTAGGGTAGGGCAAACAGAGACTTGATTAGATCATTTTATATTATTGTTAATTTAAGAATTCAGCAAAATTCTATCCCATTTGTTCAATTTACGTCGCTTCTATTTCACATAGCGTACTGTGCTAGGCGGCATCTTAAAGCGCGTGGAATGGCGAGTAAAATGCACTATTAAACTTCCATGATAGCGCAATCAGAGACCCGATTATATCATTTTATATTTTGGTTAATATAAGAATTCATCGAAATTCTATCACATTTGTTCAATTTACGTCGCTCCTATTTCAGATAGCGTATTGGCCTAAGCGGCATCTCAAAGCGCCTGAAATGGCGAGTAAAATGCACTATTAAACTTCTACGGTAAGGCAAACAGAGACCCGATTATATCATTTTATATTGCGGTTAATATAAGAATTCAGCGAAATTCTATCACATTTGTTCAATTTACGTCGCTTCTATATCAGACAGCGTATTGGGCTAAGCGGCTTCTGAAAGCGCATGAAATGGCGAGTAAAATGCACTATTAAACTTCTAGGGTAGGGCAAGCAGAGACCCGATTATATCATTTTATATTATGGTTAGTTTAAGAATTCAGCGAAATTCTATCACATTTGTTCAATTTACGTCGATCCTATTACAGATAGCGTATTGGGCTAAGGTGTATCTCAAAGCGCATGAAATGACGCGTAAAATGCACTATTAAACTTCTAGGGTCGGGCAAACAGTGACCCGATTAGATCATTTTATATTATGGTTAATTTAAGAATTCAGCGAAATTCTATCACATTTGTTCAATTTACGTCGCGCCCATTTCAGACAGCGTATTGGGATAAGCGGCATCTCGAAGCGCATGAAATGGCGAGTAAAATGCACTATTAAACTTCTAGGGTAAGGCAAACAGAGACCCGATTATATCATTTTATATTGCGGTTAATATAAGAATTCAGCGTAATTCTATCCCATTTGTTCAATTTACGTCGCTTCTATTTCACATAGCGTACTGTGCTAGGCGGCATCTTAAAGCGCGTGGAATGGCGAGTAAAATGCACTATTAAACTTCTATGATAGGGCAATGAGAGACCGGATTAGATCATTTTATATTACGGTTAATATAAGAATTCAGCGTAATTCTATCACATTTGTTCAATTTACGTCGCTCCTATTTCAAATAGCGTACTGGGCAAGGCGGCATCTTAAAGCGCGTGGAATGGCGAGTAAAACGCACTATCAAACTTCTACGATAGGGCAATCAGAGATCCGATTACATCAATTTATATTTTGGTTAATATAAGAATTCAGCGAAATTGTATCCCATTTGTTCAATTTACGTCGCTTCTATTTCAGACAGCGTATTGGGTTAAGCGGCTTCTCAAAGCGCATTAAATGGCGAGTAAAATGCACTATTAGACTTCTAGGGTAGGGCAATCAGAGGCCCGATTAGATCATTTTATATTATGGTTAATTTAAGAATTCAGCAAAATTCTATCACATTTGTTCAATTTACGTCGCTCCTATTTCAGATAGCGTACCGGGCCAGACGGCATCTTAAAGCGCGTGGAATGGCGAGTACAATTCACTATTAAACTTCTATGATAGGGCAATCAGAGACCCGGTTAGAACATTTTATATTTTGGTTAATATAAGAATTCAGCGAAATTCTATCACATTTGTTCAATTTACGTCGCTTCTATTTCAGACAGCGTATTGGGCTAAGCGGCTTCTGAAAGCGCATGAAATGGCGAGTAAAATGCACTGTTGAACTTCTAGGGTAGGGGAAACAGAGACCCGATTATATCATTTTATATTATGGTTAATTTAAGAATTCAGCGAAATTCTATCACATTTGTTCAATTTACGTCGCTCCTATTACAGATAGCGTATTGGGCTAAGATGTATCTCAAAGCGCATGAAATGACGCGTAAAATGCACTATTAAACTTCTAGGGTAGGGCAAACAGTGACTCGATTAGATCATTTTATATTATGGTTAATTTAAGAATTCAGCGAAATTCTATCACATTTGTTCAATTTACGTCGCGCCCATTTCAGATAGCGTATTGGGCTAAGCGGCATCTCGAAGCGCATGAAATGTCGAGTAAAATGCACTATTAAACTTCTAGGGTAAGGCAAACAGAGACCCGGTTATATCATTTTATATTGCGGTTAATATAAGAAATCAGCGTAATTCTATCCCATTTGTTCAATTTACGTCGCTTCTATCTCAGACAGCGTATTGGCCTAAGCGGCATCTCAAAGCGCCTGAAATAGCGAGTAAAATGCACTATTAAACTTCTAGGGTAAGGCAAACAGAGACCCGATTATATCATTTTATATTGCGGTTAATATAAGAATTCAGCGTAATTCTATCACATTTGTTCAATTTCCGTCGCTCCTATTTCAGATAGCGCACTGGGCTAGGCGGCATCTTAAAGCGCGTGGAATGGCGAGTATAATGCACTATTAAACTTCTATGATAGGGCAATCAGAGACCCGATTAGATCATTTTATATTTTGTTTAATATAAGAATTCAGGGAAATTCTATCACATTTGTTCAATTTACGTCGCTCCTATTTCAGATAGCGTATTGGGCTAACCGGCATCTCAAAGCGCATGAAATGGCAAGTAAAATGCTCTATTAAACTTCTAGGGTAGGGCAAACAGAGACCCGAGTACATCATTTTATATTATGGTTAATTTAAGAATTCAGCAAAATTCTATCACATTCGTTCAATTTACGTCGCTCCTATTTCAGATAGCGTACTGGGCCAGACGGTATCTTAAAGCGCGTGGAATGGCGAGTGCAATTCACTATTAAACTTCTATGATAGGGCAATCAGAGACCCGGTTAGATCATTTTATATTTTGGTTAATATAAGGATTCAGCGAAATTCTATCATATATGTTCAAATTACGTCGCTCCTATTTCAGATAGCATATTGGGCTAGGCGGTATCTTAAAGCGCGTAGCATTCTCGAGTGAAATGCACTATTAAACTCCTAGGATAAGGCAAACAGAGACCCGATTAGATCATTTTACATTAAGGTTAATATAAGAATTCAGCGAAATTCTATCACATTTGTACAATTATGTCGCTCATATTTCGGATAGCGTATTGGGCTAAGCGGCATCTCAATGCGCAAGAAATGGCGAGTGAAATGCACTATTAAACTTCTAGGGTAGGGCAAACAGAGACTCGATTAGATCATTTTATATTATTGTTAATTTAAGAATTCAGCAAAATTCTATCACATTTGTTCAATTTACGTCGCTCCTATTTCACATAGCGTACTGGGCTAGGCGGCATCTTAAAGCGCGTGGAATGGCGAGTAAAATGCACTATTAAACTTCTATGATAGCGCAATCAGAGACCCGATTATATCATTTTATATTTTGGTTAATATAAGAATTCATCGAAATTCTATCACATTTGTTCAATTTACGTCGCTCCTATTTCAGATAGCGTATTGGGCTAAGCGGCATCCCAAAGCGCAAGAAATGGCGAGTAAAATGCACTATTAAACTTCTAGGGTAAGGCAAACAGAGACCCGGTTATATCATTTTATATTGCGGTTAATATAAGAATTCAGCGTAATTCTATCCCATTTGTTCAATTTCCGTCGCTCCTATTTCAGATAGCGTACTGGGCTAGGCGGCATCTTAAAGCGCGTGGAATGGCGAGTATAATGCACTATTAAACTTCTATGATAGGGCAATCAGAGACCCGATTAGATCATTTTATATTTTGTTTAATATAAGAATTCAGGGAAATTCTATCACATTTGTTCAATTTACGTCGCTCCTATTTCAAATAGCGCATTGGGCTAACGGGAATCTCAAAGCGCATGAAATGGCAAATAAAATGCTCTATTAAACTTCTAGGGTAGGGCAAACAGAGACCCGATTAGATCATTTTATATTATGGTTAATTTAAGAATTCAGCAAAATTCTATCACATTTGTTCAATTTCCGTCGCTCCTATTTCAGATAGCGTACCGGGCCAGACGGCATCTTAAAGCGCGTGGAATGGCGAGTACAATTCACTATTAAACTTCTATGATAGGGCAATCAGAGACCCGGTTAGAACATTTTATATTTTGGTTAATATAAGAATTCAGCGAAATTCTATCACATATGTTCAAATTACGTCGCTCCTATTTCAGATAGCATACTGGGCTAGGCGGCATCTTAAAGCGCGTAGCATTCTCGAGTGAAATGCACTATTAAACTCCTAGGATAAGGCAAACAGAGACCCGATTAGATCATTTTACATTAAGGTTAATATAAGAATTCAGCGAAATTCTATCACATTTGTACAATTATGTCGCTCATATTTCGGATAGCGTATTGGGCTAAGCGGCATCTCAATGCGCAAGAAATGGCGAGTGAAATGCACTATTAAACTTCTAGGGTAGGGCAAACAGAGACTCGATTAGATCATTTTATATTATTGTTAATTTAAGAATTCAGCAAAATTCTATCACATTTGTTCAATTTACGTCGCTCCTATTTCACATAGCGTACTGGGCTAGGCGGCATCTTAAAGCGCGTGGAATGGCGAGTAAAATGCACTATTAAACTTCTATGATAGCGCAATCAGAGACCCGATTATATCATTTTATATTTTGGTTAATATAAGAATTCATCGAAATTCTATCACATTTGTTCAATTTACGTCGCTCCTATTTCAGATAGCGTATTGGGCTAAGCGGCATCTCAAAGCGCAAGAAATGGCGAGTAAAATGCACTATTAAACTTCTAGGGTAAGGCAAACAGAGACCCGGTTATATCATTTTATATTGCGGTTAATATAAGAATTCAGCGTAATTCTATCACATTTGTTCAATTTCCGTCGCTCCTATTTCAGATAGCGTACTGGGCTAGGCGGCATCTTAAAGCGCGTGGAATGGCGAGTATAATGCACTATTAAACTTCTATGATAGGGCAATCAGAGACCCGATTAGATCATTTTATATTTTGTTTAATATAAGAATTCAGGGAAATTCTATCACATTTGTTCAATTTACGTCGCTCCTATTTCAAATAGCGTATTGGGCTAACGGGAATCTCAAAGCGCATGAAATGGCAAGTAAAATGCTCTATTAAACTTCTAGGGTAGGGCAAACAGAGACCCGATTAGATCATTTTATATTATGGTTAATTTAAGAATTCAGCAAAATTCTATCACATTTGTTCAATTTCCGTCGCTCCTATTTCAGATAGCGTACCGGGCCAGACGGCATCTTAAAGCGCGTGGAATGGCGAGTACAATTCACTATTAAACTTCTATGATAGGGCAATCAGAGACCCGGTTAGAACATTTTATATTTTGGTTAATATAAGAATTCAGCGAAATTCTATCACATATGTTCAAATTACGTCGCTCCTATTTCAGATAGCATACTGGGCTAGGCGGCATCTTAAAGCGCGTGGCATTCTCGAGTGAAATGCACTATTAAACTTCTAGGATAAGGCAAACAGAGACCCGATTAGATCATTTAACATTAAGGTTAATATAAGAATTCAGCGAAATTCTATCACATTTGTTCAATTTACGTCGCTCATATTTCGGATAGCGTATTGGGCTAAGCGGCATCTCAATGCGCAAGAAATGGCGAGTGAAATGCACTATTAAACTTCTAGGGTAGGGCAAACAGAGACTCGATTAGATCATTTTATATTATTGTTAATTTAAGAATTCAGCAAAATTCTATCACATTTGTTCAATTTACGTCGCTCCTATTTCACATAGCGTACTGGGCTAGGCAGCATCTTAAAGCGCGTGGAATGGCGAGTAAAATGCACTATTAAACTTCTAGGGTAAGGCAAACAGAGACCCGATTATATCATTTTATATTGCGGTTAATATAACAATTCAGCGAAATTCTATCACATTTGTTCAATTTACGTCGCTTCTATTTCAGACAGCGTATTGGGCTAAGCGGCTTCTGAAAGCGCATGAAATGGCGAGTAAAATGCACTATTAAACTTCTAGGGTAGGGCAAGCAGAGACCCGATTATATCATTTTATATTATGGTTAGTTTAAGAATTCAGCGAAATTCTATCACATTTGTTCAATTTACGTCGCTCCTATTACAGATAGCGTATTGGGCTAAGGTGTATCTCAAAGCGCATGAAATGACGCGTAAAATGCACTATTAAACTTCTAGGGTAGGGCAAACAGTGACCCGATTAGATCATTTTATATTATGGTTAATTTAAGAATTCACCGAAATTCTATCACATTTGTTCAATTTACGTCGCGCCCATTTCAGACAGCGTATTGGGCTAAGCGGCATCTCGAAGCGCATGAAATGGCGAGTAAAATGCACTATTAAACTTCTAGGGTAAGGCAAACAGAGACCCGATTATATCATTTTATATTGCGGTTAATATAAGAATTCAGCGAAATTCTATCACATTTGTTCAATTTACGTCGCTCATATTTCGGATAGCGTATTGGGCTAAGCGGCATCTCAATGCGCAAGAAATGGCGAGTGAAATGCACTATTAAACTTCTAGGGTAGGGCAAACAGAGACTTGATTAGATCATTTTATATTAAGGTTAATATAAGAATTCAGCGAAATTCTATCACATTTGTTCAATTTACGTCGCTCATATTTCAAATAGCGTACTGGGCGAGGCGGCATCTTAAAGCGCGTGTAATGGCGAGTAAAACGCACTATCAAACTTCTACGATAGGGCAATCAGAGACCCGATTACATCAATTTATATTTTGGTTAATATAAGAATTCAGCGAAATTGTATCCCATTTGTTCAATTTACGTCGCTTCTATTTCAGACAGCGTATTGGGTTAAGCGGCTTCTCAAAGCGCATTAAATGACGAGTAAAATGCACTATTAAACTTCTAGGGTAGGGCGAACAGAGACCCGATTAGATCATTTTACATTAAGGATAATATAAGAATTCAGCGAAATTCTATCACATTTGTTCAATTTACGTCGCTCATATTTCGGATAGCGTATTGGGCTAAGCGGCATCTCAATGCGCAAGAAATGGCGAGTGAAATGCACTATTAAACTTCTAGGGTAGGGCAAACAGAGACTTGATTAGATCATTTTATATTATTGTTAATTTAAGAATTCAGCAAAATTCTATCACATTTGTTCAATTTACGTCGCTCCTATTTCACATAGCGTACTGGGCTAGGCAGCATCTTAAAGCGCGTGGAATGGCGAGTAAAATGCACTATTAAACTTCCATGATAGCGCAATCAGAGACCCGATTATATCATTTTATATTTTGGTTAATATAAGAATTCATCGAAATTCTATCACATTTGTTCAATTTACGTCGCTCCTATTTCAGATAGCGTATTGGCCTAAGCGGCATCTCAAAGCGCCTGAAATGGCGAGTAAAATGCACTATTAAACTTCTACGGTAAGGCAAACAGAGACCCGATTATATCATTTTATATTGCGGTTAATATAAGAATTCAGCGTAATTCTATCCCATTTGTTCAATTTACGTCGCTTCTATTTCACATAGCGTACTGTGCTAGGCGGCATCTTAAAGCGCGTGGAATGGCGAGTAAAATGCACTATTAAACTTCTATGATAGGGCAATGAGAGACCGGATTAGATCATTTTATATTACGGTTAATATAAGAATTCAGCGTAATTCTATCACATTTGTTCAATTTACGTCGCTCCTATTTCAAATAGCGTACTGGGCAAGGCGGCATCTTAAAGCGCGTGGAATGGCGAGTAAAACGCACTATCAAACTTCTACGATAGGGCAATCAGAGACCCGATTACATCAATTTATATTTTGGTTAATATAAGAATTCAGCGAAATTGTATCCCATTTGTTCAATTTACGTCGCTTCTATTTCAGACAGCGTATTGGGTTAAGCGGCTTCTCAAAGCGCATTAAATGACGAGTAAAATGCACTATTAAACTTCTAGGGTAGGGCGAACAGAGACCCGATTAGATCATTTTACATTAAGGATAATATAAGAATTCAGCGAAATTCTATCACATTTGTTCAATTTACGTCGCTCATATTTCGGATAGCGTATTGGGCTAAGCGGCATCTCAATGCGCAAGAAATGGCGAGTGAAATGCACTATTAAACTTCTAGGGTAGGGCAAACAGAGACTTGATTAGATCATTTTATATTATTGTTAATTTAAGAATTCAGCAAAATTCTATCACATTTGTTCAATTTACGTCGTTCCTATTTCACATAGCGTACTGGGCTAGGCAGCATCTTAAAGCGCGTGGAATGGCGAGTAAAATGCACTATTAAACTTCCATGATAGCGCAATCAGAGACCCGATTATATCATTTTATATTTTGGTTAATATAAGAATTCATCGAAATTCTATCACATTTGTTCAATTTACGTCGCTCCTATTTCAGATAGCGTATTGGCCTAAGCGGCATCTCAAAGCGCCTGAAATGGCGAGTAAAATGCACTATTAAACTTCTAGGGTAAGGCAAACAGAGACCCGATTATATCATTTTATATTGCGGTTGATATAACAATTCAGCGAAATTCTATCACATTTGTTCAATTTACGTCGCTTCTATATCAGACAGCGTATTGGGCTAAGCGGCTTCTGAAAGCGCATGAAATGGCGAGTAAAATGCACTATTAAACTTCTAGGGTAGGGCAAGCAGAGACCCGATTATATCATTTTATATTATGGTTAGTTTAAGAATTCAGCGAAATTCTATCACATTTGTTCAATTTACGTCGATCCTATTACAGATAGCGTATTGGGCTAAGGTGTATCTCAAAGCGCATGAAATGACGCGTAAAATGCACTATTAAACTTCTAGGGTCGGGCAAACAGTGACCCGATTAGATCATTTTATATTATGGTTAATTTAAGAATTCAGCGAAATTCTATCACATTTGTTCAATTTACGTCGCGCCCATTTCAGACAGCGTATTGGGCTAAGCGGCTTCTGAAAGCGCATGAAATGGCGAGTAAAATGCACTGTTGAACTTCTAGGGTAGGGGAAACAGAGACCCGATTATATCATTTTATATTATGGTTAATTTAAGAATTCAGCGAAATTCTATCACATTTGTTCAATTTACGTCGCTCCTATTACAGATAGCGTATTGGGCTAAGATGTATCTCAAAGCGCATGAAATGACGCGTAAAATGCACTATTAAACTTCTAGGGTAGGGCAAACAGTGACTCGATTAGATCATTTTATATTATGGTTAATTTAAGAATTCAGCGAAATTCTATCACATTTGTTCAATTTACGTCGCGCCCATTTCAGATAGCGTATTGGGCTAAGCGGCATCTCGAAGCGCATGAAATGTCGAGTAAAATGCACTATTAAACTTCTAGGGTAAGGCAAACAGAGACCCGGTTATATCATTTTATATTGCGGTTAATATAAGAAATCAGCGTAATTCTATCCCATTTGTTCAATTTACGTCGCTTCTATCTCAGACAGCGTATTGGCCTAAGCGGCATCTCAAAGCGCCTGAAATAGCGAGTAAAATGCACTATTAAACTTCTAGGGTAAGGCAAACAGAGACCCGATTATATCATTTTATATTGCGGTTAATATAAGAATTCAGCGTAATTCTATCACATTTGTTCAATTTCCGTCGCTCCTATTTCAGATAGCGCACTGGGCTAGGCGGCATCTTAAAGCGCGTGGAATGGCGAGTATAATGCACTATTAAACTTCTATGATAGGGCAATCAGAGACCCGATTAGATCATTTTATATTTTGTTTAATATAAGAATTCAGGGAAATTCTATCACATTTGTTCAATTTACGTCGCTCCTATTTCAGATAGCGTATTGGGCTAACCGGCATCTCAAAGCGCATGAAATGGCAAGTAAAATGCTCTATTAAACTTCTAGGGTAGGGCAAACAGAGACCCGAGTACATCATTTTATATTATGGTTAATTTAAGAATTCAGCAAAATTCTATCACATTCGTTCAATTTACGTCGCTCCTATTTCAGATAGCGTACTGGGCCAGACGGTATCTTAAAGCGCGTGGAATGGCGAGTGCAATTCACTATTAAACTTCTATGATAGGGCAATCAGAGACCCGGTTAGATCATTTTATATTTTGGTTAATATAAGGATTCAGCGAAATTCTATCATATATGTTCAAATTACGTCGCTCCTATTTCAGATAGCATATTGGGCTAGGCGGTATCTTAAAGCGCGTAGCATTCTCGAGTGAAATGCACTATTAAACTCCTAGGATAAGGCAAACAGAGACCCGATTAGATCATTTTACATTAAGGTTAATATAAGAATTCAGCGAAATTCTATCACATTTGTACAATTATGTCGCTCATATTTCGGATAGCGTATTGGGCTAAGCGGCATCTCAATGCGCAAGAAATGGCGAGTGAAATGCACTATTAAACTTCTAGGGTAGGGCAAACAGAGACTCGATTAGATCATTTTATATTATTGTTAATTTAAGAATTCAGCAAAATTCTATCACATTTGTTCAATTTACGTCGCTCCTATTTCACATAGCGTACTGGGCTAGGCGGCATCTTAAAGCGCGTGGAATGGCGAGTAAAATGCACTATTAAACTTCTATGATAGCGCAATCAGAGACCCGATTATATCATTTTATATTTTGGTTAATATAAGAATTCATCGAAATTCTATCACATTTGTTCAATTTACGTCGCTCCTATTTCAGATAGCGTATTGGGCTAAGCGGCATCCCAAAGCGCAAGAAATGGCGAGTAAAATGCACTATTAAACTTCTAGGGTAAGGCAAACAGAGACCCGGTTATATCATTTTATATTGCGGTTAATATAAGAATTCAGCGTAATTCTATCCCATTTGTTCAATTTCCGTCGCTCCTATTTCAGATAGCGTACTGGGCTAGGCGGCATCTTAAAGCGCGTGGAATGGCGAGTATAATGCACTATTAAACTTCTATGATAGGGCAATCAGAGACCCGATTAGATCATTTTATATTTTGTTTAATATAAGAATTCAGGGAAATTCTATCACATTTGTTCAATTTACGTCGCTCCTATTTCAAATAGCGCATTGGGCTAACGGGAATCTCAAAGCGCATGAAATGGCAAATAAAATGCTCTATTAAACTTCTAGGGTAGGGCAAACAGAGACCCGATCAGATCATTTTATATTATGGTTAATTTAAGAATTCAGCAAAATTCTATCACATTTGTTCAATTTCCGTCGCTCCTATTTCAGATAGCGTACCGGGCCAGACGGCATCTTAAAGCGCGTGGAATGGCGAGTACAATTCACTATTAAACTTCTATGATAGGGCAATCAGAGACCCGGTTAGAACATTTTATATTTTGGTTAATATAAGAATTCAGCGAAATTCTATCACATATGTTCAAATTACGTCGCTCCTATTTCAGATAGCATACTGGGCTAGGCGGCATCTTAAAGCGCGTAGCATTCTCGAGTGAAATGCACTATTAAACTCCTAGGATAAGGCAAACAGAGACCCGATTAGATCATTTTACATTAAGGTTAATATAAGAATTCAGCGAAATTCTATCACATTTGTACAATTATGTCGCTCATATTTCGGATAGCGTATTGGGCTAAGCGGCATCTCAATGCGCAAGAAATGGCGAGTGAAATGCACTATTAAACTTCTAGGGTAGGGCAAACAGAGACTCGATTAGATCATTTTATATTATTGTTAATTTAAGAATTCAGCAAAATTCTATCACATTTGTTCAATTTACGTCGCTCCTATTTCACATAGCGTACTGGGCTAGGCGGCATCTTAAAGCGCGTGGAATGGCGAGTAAAATGCACTATTAAACTTCTATGATAGCGCAATCAGAGACCCGATTATATCATTTTATATTTTGGTTAATATAAGAATTCATCGAAATTCTATCACATTTGTTCAATTTACGTCGCTCCTATTTCAGATAGCGTATTGGGCTAAGCGGCATCCCAAAGCGCAAGAAATGGCGAGTAAAATGCACTATTAAACTTCTAGGGTAAGGCAAACAGAGACCCGGTTATATCATTTTATATTGCGGTTAATATAAGAATTCAGCGTAATTCTATCCCATTTGTTCAATTTCCGTCGCTCCTATTTCAGATAGCGTACTGGGCTAGGCGGCATCTTAAAGCGCGTGGAATGGCGAGTATAATGCACTATTAAACTTCTATGATAGGGCAATCAGAGACCCGATTAGATCATTTTATATTTTGTTTAATATAAGAATTCAGGGAAATTCTATCACATTTGTTCAATTTACGTCGCTCCTATTTCAAATAGCGCATTGGGCTAACGGGAATCTCAAAGCGCATGAAATGGCAAGTAAAATGCTCTATTAAACTTCTAGGGTAGGGCAAACAGAGACCCGATTAGATCATTTTATATTATGGTTAATTTAAGAATTCAGCAAAATTCTATCACATTTGTTCAATTTCCGTCGCTCCTATTTCAGATAGCGTACCGGGCCAGACGGCATCTTAAAGCGCGTGGAATGGCGAGTACAATTCACTATTAAACTTCTATGATAGGGCAATCAGAGACCCGGTTAGAACATTTTATATTTTGGTTAATATAAGAATTCAGCGAAATTCTATCACATATGTTCAAATTACGTCGCTCCTATTTCAGATAGCATACTGGGCTAGGCGGCATCTTAAAGCGCGTAGCATTCTCGAGTGAAATGCACTATTAAACTCCTAGGATAAGGCAAACAGAGACCCGATTAGATCATTTTACATTAAGGTTAATATAAGAATTCAGCGAAATTCTATCACATTTGTACAATTATGTCGCTCATATTTCGGATAGCGTATTGGGCTAAGCGGCATCTCAATGCGCAAGAAATGGCGAGTGAAATGCACTATTAAACTTCTAGGGTAGGGCAAACAGAGACTCGATTAGATCATTTTATATTATTGTTAATTTAAGAATTCAGCAAAATTCTATCACATTTGTTCAATTTACGTCGCTCCTATTTCACATAGCGTACTGGGCTAGGCGGCATCTTAAAGCGCGTGGAATGGCGAGTAAAATGCACTATTAAACTTCTATGATAGCGCAATCAGAGACCCGATTATATCATTTTATATTTTGGTTAATATAAGAATTCATCGAAATTCTATCACATTTGTTCAATTTACGTCGCTCCTATTTCAGATAGCGTATTGGGCTAAGCGGCATCCCAAAGCGCAAGAAATGGCGAGTAAAATGCACTATTAAACTTCTAGGGTAAGGCAAACAGAGACCCGGTTATATCATTTTATATTGCGGTTAATATAAGAATTCAGCGTAATTCTATCCCATTTGTTCAATTTCCGTCGCTCCTATTTCAGATAGCGTACTGGGCTAGGCGGCATCTTAAAGCGCGTGGAATGGCGAGTATAATGCACTATTAAACTTCTATGATAGGGCAATCAGAGACCCGATTAGATCATTTTATATTTTGTTTAATATAAGAATTCAGGGAAATTCTATCACATTTGTTCAATTTACGTCGCTCCTATTTCAAATAGCGCATTGGGCTAACGGGAATCTCAAAGCGCATGAAATGGCAAGTAAAATGCTCTATTAAACTTCTAGGGTAGGGCAAACAGAGACCCGATTAGATCATTTTATATTATGGTTAATTTAAGAATTCAGCAAAATTCTATCACATTTGTTCAATTTCCGTCGCTCCTATTTCAGATAGCGTACCGGGCCAGACGGCATCTTAAAGCGCGTGGAATGGCGAGTACAATTCACTATTAAACTTCTATGATAGGGCAATCAGAGACCCGGTTAGAACATTTTATATTTTGGTTAATATAAGAATTCAGCGAAATTCTATCACATATGTTCAAATTACGTCGCTCCTATTTCAGATAGCATACTGGGCTAGGCGGCATCTTAAAGCGCGTGGCATTCTCGAGTGAAATGCACTATTAAACTTCTAGGATAAGGCAAACAGAGACCCGATTAGATCATTTAACATTAAGGTTAATATAAGAATTCAGCGAAATTCTATCACATTTGTTCAATTTACGTCGCTCATATTTCGGATAGCGTATTGGGCTAAGCGGCATCTCAATGCGCAAGAAATGGCGAGTGAAATGCACTATTAAACTTCTAGGGTAGGGCAAACAGAGACTCGATTAGATCATTTTATATTATTGTTAATTTAAGAATTCAGCAAAATTCTATCACATTTGTTCAATTTACGTCGCTCCTATTTCACATAGCGTACTGGGCTAGGCAGCATCTTAAAGCGCGTGGAATGGCGAGTAAAATGCACTATTAAACTTCTAGGGTAAGGCAAACAGAGACCCGATTATATCATTTTATATTGCGGTTAATATAACAATTCAGCGAAATTCTATCACATTTGTTCAATTTACGTCGCTTCTATTTCAGACAGCGTATTGGGCTAAGCGGCTTCTGAAAGCGCATGAAATGGCGAGTAAAATGCACTATTAAACTTCTAGGGTAGGGCAAGCAGAGACCCGATTATATCATTTTATATTATGGTTAGTTTAAGAATTCAGCGAAATTCTATCACATTTGTTCAATTTACGTCGCTCCTATTACAGATAGCGTATTGGGCTAAGGTGTATCTCAAAGCGCATGAAATGACGCGTAAAATGCACTATTAAACTTCTAGGGTAGGGCAAACAGTGACCCGATTAGATCATTTTATATTATGGTTAATTTAAGAATTCACCGAAATTCTATCACATTTGTTCAATTTACGTCGCGCCCATTTCAGACAGCGTATTGGGCTAAGCGGCATCTCGAAGCGCATGAAATGGCGAGTAAAATGCACTATTAAACTTCTAGGGTAAGGCAAACAGAGACCCGATTATATCATTTTATATTGCGGTTAATATAAGAATTCAGCGAAATTCTATCACATTTGTTCAATTTACGTCGCTCATATTTCGGATAGCGTATTGGGCTAAGCGGCATCTCAATGCGCAAGAAATGGCGAGTGAAATGCACTATTAAACTTCTAGGGTAGGGCAAACAGAGACTTGATTAGATCATTTTATATTAAGGTTAATATAAGAATTCAGCGAAATTCTATCACATTTGTTCAATTTACGTCGCTCATATTTCAAATAGCGTACTGGGCGAGGCGGCATCTTAAAGCGCGTGTAATGGCGAGTAAAACGCACTATCAAACTTCTACGATAGGGCAATCAGAGACCCGATTACATCAATTTATATTTTGGTTAATATAAGAATTCAGCGAAATTGTATCCCATTTGTTCAATTTACGTCGCTTCTATTTCAGACAGCGTATTGGGTTAAGCGGCTTCTCAAAGCGCATTAAATGACGAGTAAAATGCACTATTAAACTTCTAGGGTAGGGCGAACAGAGACCCGATTAGATCATTTTACATTAAGGATAATATAAGAATTCAGCGAAATTCTATCACATTTGTTCAATTTACGTCGCTCATATTTCGGATAGCGTATTGGGCTAAGCGGCATCTCAATGCGCAAGAAATGGCGAGTGAAATGCACTATTAAACTTCTAGGGTAGGGCAAACAGAGACTTGATTAGATCATTTTATATTATTGTTAATTTAAGAATTCAGCAAAATTCTATCACATTTGTTCAATTTACGTCGCTCCTATTTCACATAGCGTACTGGGCTAGGCAGCATCTTAAAGCGCGTGGAATGGCGAGTAAAATGCACTATTAAACTTCCATGATAGCGCAATCAGAGACCCGATTATATCATTTTATATTTTGGTTAATATAAGAATTCATCGAAATTCTATCACATTTGTTCAATTTACGTCGCTCCTATTTCAGATAGCGTATTGGCCTAAGCGGCATCTCAAAGCGCCTGAAATGGCGAGTAAAATGCACTATTAAACTTCTACGGTAAGGCAAACAGAGACCCGATTATATCATTTTATATTGCGGTTAATATAAGAATTCAGCGTAATTCTATCCCATTTGTTCAATTTACGTCGCTTCTATTTCACATAGCGTACTGTGCTAGGCGGCATCTTAAAGCGCGTGGAATGGCGAGTAAAATGCACTATTAAACTTCTATGATAGGGCAATGAGAGACCGGATTAGATCATTTTATATTACGGTTAATATAAGAATTCAGCGTAATTCTATCACATTTGTTCAATTTACGTCGCTCCTATTTCAAATAGCGTACTGGGCAAGGCGGCATCTTAAAGCGCGTGGAATGGCGAGTAAAACGCACTATCAAACTTCTACGATAGGGCAATCAGAGACCCGATTACATCAATTTATATTTTGGTTAATATAAGAATTCAGCGAAATTGTATCCCATTTGTTCAATTTACGTCGCTACTATTTCAGACAGCGTATTGGGTTAAGCGGCTTCTCAAAGCGCATTAAATGACGAGTAAAATGCACTATTAAACTTCTAGGGTAGGGCGAACAGAGACCCGATTAGATCATTTTACATTAAGGATAATATAAGAATTCAGCGAAATTCTATCACATTTGTTCAATTTACGTCGCTCATATTTCGGATAGCGTATTGGGCTAAGCGGCATCTCAATGCGCAAGAAATGGCGAGTGAAATGCACTATTAAACTTCTAGGGTAGGGCAAACAGAGACTTGATTAGATCATTTTATATTATTGTTAATTTAAGAATTCAGCAAAATTCTATCACATTTGTTCAATTTACGTCGTTCCTATTTCACATAGCGTACTGGGCTAGGCAGCATCTTAAAGCGCGTGGAATGGCGAGTAAAATGCACTATTAAACTTCCATGATAGCGCAATCAGAGACCCGATTATATCATTTTATATTTTGGTTAATATAAGAATTCATCGAAATTCTATCACATTTGTTCAATTTACGTCGCTCCTATTTCAGATAGCGTATTGGCCTAAGCGGCATCTCAAAGCGCCTGAAATGGCGAGTAAAATGCACTATTAAACTTCTAGGGTAAGGCAAACAGAGACCCGATTATATCATTTTATATTGCGGTTGATATAACAATTCAGCGAAATTCTATCACATTTGTTCAATTTACGTCGCTTCTATATCAGACAGCGTATTGGGCTAAGCGGCTTCTGAAAGCGCATGAAATGGCGAGTAAAATGCACTATTAAACTTCTAGGGTAGGGCAAGCAGAGACCCGATTATATCATTTTATATTATGGTTAGTTTAAGAATTCAGCGAAATTCTATCACATTTGTTCAATTTACGTCGATCCTATTACAGATAGCGTATTGGGCTAAGGTGTATCTCAAAGCGCATGAAATGACGCGTAAAATGCACTATTAAACTTCTAGGGTCGGGCAAACAGTGACCCGATTAGATCATTTTATATTATGGTTAATTTAAGAATTCAGCGAAATTCTATCACATTTGTTCAATTTACGTCGCGCCCATTTCAGACAGCGTATTGGGCTAAGCGGCTTCTGAAAGCGCATGAAATGGCGAGTAAAATGCACTGTTGAACTTCTAGGGTAGGGGAAACAGAGACCCGATTATATCATTTTATATTATGGTTAATTTAAGAATTCAGCGAAATTCTATCACATTTGTTCAATTTACGTCGCTCCTATTACAGATAGCGTATTGGGCTAAGATGTATCTCAAAGCGCATGAAATGACGCGTAAAATGCACTATTAAACTTCTAGGGTAGGGCAAACAGTGACTCGATTAGATCATTTTATATTATGGTTAATTTAAGAATTCAGCGAAATTCTATCACATTTGTTCAATTTACGTCGCGCCCATTTCAGATAGCGTATTGGGCTAAGCGGCATCTCGAAGCGCATGAAATGTCGAGTAAAATGCACTATTAAACTTCTAGGGTAAGGCAAACAGAGACCCGGTTATATCATTTTATATTGCGGTTAATATAAGAAATCAGCGTAATTCTATCCCATTTGTTCAATTTACGTCGCTTCTATCTCAGACAGCGTATTGGCCTAAGCGGCATCTCAAAGCGCCTGAAATAGCGAGTAAAATGCACTATTAAACTTCTAGGGTAAGGCAAACAGAGACCCGATTATATCATTTTATATTGCGGTTAATATAAGAATTCAGCGTAATTCTATCACATTTGTTCAATTTCCGTCGCTCCTATTTCAGATAGCGCACTGGGCTAGGCGGCATCTTAAAGCGCGTGGAATGGCGAGTATAATGCACTATTAAACTTCTATGATAGGGCAATCAGAGACCCGATTAGATCATTTTATATTTTGTTTAATATAAGAATTCAGGGAAATTCTATCACATTTGTTCAATTTACGTCGCTCCTATTTCAGATAGCGTATTGGGCTAACCGGCATCTCAAAGCGCATGAAATGGCAAGTAAAATGCTCTATTAAACTTCTAGGGTAGGGCAAACAGAGACCCGAGTACATCATTTTATATTATGGTTAATTTAAGAATTCAGCAAAATTCTATCACATTCGTTCAATTTACGTCGCTCCTATTTCAGATAGCGTACTGGGCCAGACGGTATCTTAAAGCGCGTGGAATGGCGAGTGCAATTCACTATTAAACTTCTATGATAGGGCAATCAGAGACCCGGTTAGATCATTTTATATTTTGGTTAATATAAGGATTCAGCGAAATTCTATCATATATGTTCAAATTACGTCGCTCCTATTTCAGATAGCATATTGGGCTAGGCGGTATCTTAAAGCGCGTAGCATTCTCGAGTGAAATGCACTATTAAACTCCTAGGATAAGGCAAACAGAGACCCGATTAGATCATTTTACATTAAGGTTAATATAAGAATTCAGCGAAATTCTATCACATTTGTACAATTATGTCGCTCATATTTCGGATAGCGTATTGGGCTAAGCGGCATCTCAATGCGCAAGAAATGGCGAGTGAAATGCACTATTAAACTTCTAGGGTAGGGCAAACAGAGACTCGATTAGATCATTTTATATTATTGTTAATTTAAGAATTCAGCAAAATTCTATCACATTTGTTCAATTTACGTCGCTCCTATTTCACATAGCGTACTGGGCTAGGCGGCATCTTAAAGCGCGTGGAATGGCGAGTAAAATGCACTATTAAACTTCTATGATAGCGCAATCAGAGACCCGATTATATCATTTTATATTTTGGTTAATATAAGAATTCATCGAAATTCTATCACATTTGTTCAATTTACGTCGCTCCTATTTCAGATAGCGTATTGGGCTAAGCGGCATCTCAAAGCGCATGAAATGGCGAGTAAAATGCACTATTAAACTTCTAGGGTAAGGCAAACAGAGACCCGGTTATATCATTTTATATTGCGGTTAATATAAGAATTCAGCGTAATTCTATCCCATTTGTTCAATTTCCGTCGCTCCTATTTCAGATAGCGTACTGGGCTAGGCGGCATCTTAAAGCGCGTGGAATGGCGAGTATAATGCACTATTAAACTTCTATGATAGGGCAATCAGAGACCCGATTAGATCATTTTATATTTTGTTTAATATAAGAATTCAGGGAAATTCTATCACATTTGTTCAATTTACGTCGCTCCTATTTCAAATAGCGCATTGGGCTAACGGGAATCTCAAAGCGCATGAAATGGCAAGTAAAATGCTCTATTAAACTTCTAGGGTAGGGCAAACAGAGACCCGATTAGATCATTTTATATTATGGTTAATTTAAGAATTCAGCAAAATTCTATCACATTTGTTCAATTTCCGTCGCTCCTATTTCAGATAGCGTACCGGGCCAGACGGCATCTTAAAGCGCGTGGAATGGCGAGTACAATTCACTATTAAACTTCTATGATAGGGCAATCAGAGACCCGGTTAGAACATTTTATATTTTGGTTAATATAAGAATTCAGCGAAATTCTATCACATATGTTCAAATTACGTCGCTCCTATTTCAGATAGCATACTGGGCTAGGCGGCATCTTAAAGCGCGTGGCATTCTCGAGTGAAATGCACTATTAAACTTCTAGGATAAGGCAAACAGAGACCCGATTAGATCATTTAACATTAAGGTTAATATAAGAATTCAGCGAAATTCTATCACATTTGTTCAATTTACGTCGCTCATATTTCAGACAGCGTATTGGGCTAAGCGGCTTCTGAAAGCGCATGAAATGGCGAGTAAAATGCACTATTATACTTCTAGGGTAGGGCAAACAGTGACCCGATTAGATCATTTTATATTATGGTTAATTTAAGAATTCAGCGAAATTCTATCACATTTGTTCAATTTACGTCGCGCCCATTTCAGACAGCGTATTGGGCTAAGCGGCATCTCGAAGCGCGTGAAATGGCGAGTAAAATGCACCATTAAACTTCTAGGGTAAGGCAAACAGAGACCCGATTATATCATTTTATATTGCGGTTAATATAAGAATTCAGCGTAATTCTATCCCATTTGTTCAATTTACGTCGCTTCTATTTCACATAGCGTACTGGGCTAGGCGGCATCTTAAAGCGCGTGGAATGGCGAGTAAAATGCACTATTAAACTTCTAGGGTAGGGCGAACAGAGACCCGATTAGATCATTTTACATTAAGGTTAATATAAGAATTCAGCGAAATTCTATCACATTTGTTCAATTTACGTCGCTCAGATTTCGGATAGCGTATTGGGCTAAGCGGCATCTCAAAGCGCCTGAAATAGCGAGTAAAATGCACTATTAAACATCTACGGTTAGGCAAACAGAGACCCGATTATATCATTTTATATTGCGGTTAATATAAGAATTCAGCGTAGTTCTATCACATTTGTTCAATTTCCGTCGCTCCTATTTCAGATAGCGTACTGGGCTAGGCGGCATCTTAAAGCGCGTGGAATGGCGAGTATAATGCACGATTAAACTTCTATGATAGGGCAATCAGAGACCCGATTAGATCATTTTATATTTTGTTTAATATAAGAATTGAGGGAAATTCTATCACATTTGTTCAATTTACGTCGCTCATATTTCGGATAGCGTATTGGGCTAAGCGGCATCTCAGAGCGCCTGAAATAGCGAGTAAAATGCACTATTAAACTTCTACGGTTAGGCAAACAGAGACCCGATTATATCATTTTATATCGCGGTTAATATAAGAATTCTGCGTAATTCTGTCACATATGTTCAATTTATATCGCTGGTATTTCAGCTAGCGTATTGGGCCAGGCGGCACCTTATAGCGCATAAAATGACGAGTAAAGTGCACTACTAAACTCCTACGATAGGGCAATCAGAGAACCGATTAGATCGTATTATATTATGGTTAATATAAGAATTCTGCGTAATTCTATCACGATTGTTCAATTTACGTAACTCCAATTTCAGATAGCGTATTGGGCTAGGTGGCATCTTAAAGCGCATGAAATGTTGAGTAAAATGCACTATTAAACTTCTGGGGTAGGGCAAACAGAGACCCGATTAGATCATTGTATATTATGATTAATTTCAGAATTCCGCGAAATTCTATCACATTTGTTCAATTTACGTCGCTCCTATTTGAGATAGCGTATTGGGCCAAGCGGCACCTTAAAGCGCATGAAAATACGAGTCACATGCACTACGAAACTTCTGTGATAGGGCAATCAGAGACCCGAATAGATCATATCATATTATGGTTAATATAAGAATTCAACGTAATTTTATCACATTTGTTCAATTTATATCGCTCCTATTTCAAATAGCGTATTGGGCCAGGCGGCACCTTAAAGCGCATGAAATGTCGAGTAAAATGCACTATTAAACTTCTGGAGTAGGGCAAACAGAGACCCGATCAGATCATTTTATATTATGGTTAATTTAAGAATTCAGCGAAATTCTATTACATTTGTTCAATTTACGTCGCTCCTATTTCAGATAGCGTATTGGGCTAGGCGGCATCTTAAAACGCGTGGAATGATGAGTGGAATGTACTGCTAACATTCTATGATACGGCAATCAAAGACCCGATTAGATCATTCTATATTATGGTTAATATAAGAAATCTGCGTAATTCTATCACATTTGTCAAATTTATGTCGCTCCTATTTCACATAGCGTACTGGGCGAGTCGGCATCTTAAAGCGCGTGGAATAGTGAGTAAAATGCACTATTAAACTTCTATGATAGGGCAATCGGAGACCCGATTAGATCATTTTATATTATGGTTAATATAAGAATTCATCGAAATTCTATCCCATTTGTTCAATTTACGTCGCTTCTATTTCAGATAGCGTATTGGGCTAAGCGGCTTCTCAAAGCGCATGAAATGGCGAGTAAAATGTACTATTAAACTTCTATGATAGGGCAATCAGAGACCCGATTAGATCATTTTACATTAAGGTTAATATAAGAATTCAGCGAAATTCTATCACATTTGTTCAGTTTACGTCGCTCATATTTCGGATAGCGTATTGGGCTAAGCGGCATCTCAAAGCGCCTGAAATAGCGAGTAAAATGCACTATTAAACTTCTAGGGTAAGGCAAACAGAGACCCGATTATATCATTTTATATTGTGGTTAATATAAGAATTCAGCGTAGATCTATCACATTTGTTCAATTTCCGTCGCTCCTATTTCAGATAGCGTACTGGGCTAGGCGGCATCTTAAAGCGCGTGGAATGGCGAGTATAATGCACTATTAAACTTCTATGATAGGGCAATCAGAGACCCGGTTAGATCATTTTATATTTTGTTTAATATAAGAATTCAGGGAAATTCTATCACATTTGTTCAATTTACGTCGCTCCTATTTCAGATAGCGTATTGGGCTAACCGGTATCTCGAAGCGCATGAAATTGCAAGTAAAATGCTCTATTAAAGTTCTAGGGTAGGGCAAACAGAGACCCGATTAGATCATTTTATATTATTGTTAATTTAAGAATTCAGCAAAATTCTATCACATTTGTTCAATTTACGTCGCTCCTATTTCACATAGAGTACTGGGCTAGGCGGCATCTTAAAGCGCGTGGACTGGCGAGTAAAATGCACTATTAAACTTCTAGGGTAAGGCACACAGAGACCCGATTAGATCATTTTATATTACGGTTAATAGAAGAATTCGGCGAAATTTTATCACATTTGTTCAATTTACGACGCTCCTATTTCAGATTGCGTACTGGGCTAGGCGGCATCTTAAAGCGCGTGGCATGTCGAGTCAAATGCACTATTAAACTTCTATGATAGGGCAATCAGAGACCCGATTAGATCATTTTATATTTTGGTTAATATAAGAATTCATCGAAATTCTATCACATTTGTTTAATTTACATCGCTCCTATTTCAGATAGCGTATCGGGCTAAGCGGTATCTCAACGAGCATGAAAATACGAGTGAAATGCACTATTAAACTTCTAGGGTAGGGCGAACAGGGACCCGATTTGATCATTTTACATTAAGGTTAATATAAGAATTCAGGGAAATTCTATCACATTTGTTCAATTTACGTCGCTCCTATTTCAGATAGCGTATTGGCCTAAGCGGCATGTCAAAGCACATGAAATGGCGAGTAAAATGCACTATTAAACTTCTAGGGTAAGGCAATCAGAGACAAGATTATATCATTTTATATTGTGGTTAATATAAGAATTCAGCGTAGTTCTATCACATTTGTTCAATTTCCGTCGCTCCTATTTCAGATAGCGTACTGGGCTAGGCGGCATCTTAAAGCGCGTGGAATGGCGAGTAAAATGCACTATCAAACTTCTACGATAGGGCAATCAGAGACCCGATTAGATCATTTTATATTTTGGTTAATATAAGAATTCAGCGAAATTGTATCACATTTGTTCAATTTACGTCGCTTCTATTTCAGACAGCGTATTGGGTTAAGCGGCTTCTCAAAGCGCATTAAATGGCGAGTAAAATGCACTGTTAAACTTCTAGGGTAGGGCGAACCGAGACCCGATTAGATCATTTTACATTAAGGTTAATATAAGAATTCAGCGAAATTCTATCACATTTGTTCAATTTACGTCGCTCGTATTTCGGATAGCGTATTGGGCTAAGCGGCATCTCAATGCGCAAGGAATGGCGAGTGAAATGCACTATTAAACTTCTAGGGTAGGACAAAGAGAGACTCGATTATATCATTTTATATTATTGTTAATTTAAGAATTCAGCAAAATTCGATCACATTTGTTCAATTTACGTCGCTCCTATTTCACATAGCGTACTGGGCTAGGCGGCATCTTAAAGCGCGTGGAATGGCGAGTAAAATGCACTATTAAACTTCTATGATAGCGCAATCAGAGACCCGATTATATCATTTTATATTTTGGTTAATATAAGAATTCATCGAAATTCTATCACATTTGTTCAATTTACGTCGCTTCTATTTCAGACAGCGTATTGGGCTAAGCGGCTTCTGAAAGCGCATGAAATGGCGAGTAAAATGCACTGTTGAACTTCTAGGGTAGGGGAAACAGAGACCCGATTATATCATTTTATATTATGGTTAATTTAAGAATTCAGCGAAATTCTATCACATTTGTTCAATTTACGTCGCTCCTATTACAGATAGCGTATTGGGCTAAGATGTATCTCAAAGCGCATGAAATGACGCGTAAAATGCACTATTAAACTTCTAGGGTAGGGCAAACAGTGACTCGATTAGATCATTTTATATTATGGTTAATTTAAGAATTCAGCGAAATTCTATCACATTTGTTCAATTTACGTCGCGCCCATTTCAGATAGCGTATTGGGCTAAGCGGCATCTCGAAGCGCATGAAATGGCGAGTAAAATGCACTATTAAACTTCTCGGGTAAGGCAAACAGAGACCCGGTTATATCATTTTATATTGCGGTTAATATAAGAAATCAGCGTAATTCTATCCCATTTGTTCAATTTACGTCGCTTCTATCTCAGACAGCGTATTGGCCTAAGCGGCATCTCAAAGCGCCTGAAATAGCGAGTAAAATGCACTATTAAACTTCTAGGGTAAGGCAAACAGAGACCCGATTATATCATTTTATATTGCGGTTAATATAAGAATTCAGCGTAATTCTATCACATTTGTTCAATTTCCGTCGCTCCTATTTCAGATAGCGCACTGGGCTAGGCGGCATCTTAAAGCGCGTGGAATGGCGAGTATAATGCACTATTAAACTTCTATGATAGGGCAATCAGAGACCCGATTAGATCATTTTATATTTTGTTTAATATAAGAATTCAGGGAAATTCTATCACATTTGTTCAATTTACGTCGCTCCTATTTCAGATAGCGTATTGGGCTAACCGGCATCTCAAAGCGCATGAAATGGCAAGTAAAATGCTCTATTAAACTTCTAGGGTAGGGCAAACAGAGACCCGAGTACATCATTTTATATTATGGTTAATTTAAGAATTCAGCAAAATTCTATCACATTTGTTCAATTTACGTCGCTCGTATTTCAGATAGCGTACTGGGCCAGACGGTATCTTAAAGCGCGTGGAATGGCGAGTGCAATTCACTATTAAACTTCTATGATACGGCAATCAGAGACCCGGTTAGATCATTTTATATTTTGGTTAATATAAGAATTCAGCGAAATTCTATCATATATGTTCAAATTACGTCGCTCCTATTTCAGATAGCATATTGGGCTAGGCGGCATCTTAAAGCGCGTGGCATTCTCGAGTGAAATGCACTATTAAACTTCTAGGATAAGGCAAACAGGGACCCGATTAGATCATTTTACATTAAGGTTAATATAAGAATTCAGCGAAATTCTATCACATTTGTTCAATTTACGTCGCTCATATTTCAGACAGCGTATTGGGCTAAGCGGCTTCTGAAAGCGCATGAAATGGCGAGTAAAATGCACTATTAAACTTCTAGGGTAGGGCAAACAGTGACCCGATTAGATCATTTTATATTATGGGTAATTTAAGAATTCAGCGAAATTCTATCACATTTGTTCAATTTACGTCGCGCCCATTTCAGGCAGCGTATTGGGCTAAGCGGCATCTCGAAGCGCGTGAAATGGCGAGTAAAATGCACTATTAAACTTCTAGGGTAAGGCAAACAGAGACCCGATTATATCATTTTATATTGCGGTTAATATAAGAATTCAGCGTAATTCTATCCCATTTGTTCAATTTACGTCGCTTCTATTTCACATAGCGTACTGGGCTAGGCGGCATCTTAAAGCGCGTGGAATGGCGAGTAAAATGCACTATTAAACTTCTAGGGTAGGGCGAACAGAGACCCGATTAGATCATTTTACATTAAGGTTAATATAAGAATTCAGCGAAATTCTATGACATTTGTTCAATTTACGTCGCTCATATTTCGGATAGCGTATTGGGCTAAGCGGCATCTCAAAGCGCCCGAAATAGCGAGTAAAATGCACTATTAAACTTCTGCGGTTAGGCAAACAGAGACCTGATTATATCATTTTATATTGCGGTTAATATAAGAATTCTGCGTAATTCTGTCACATTTGTTCAATTTATATCGCTGGTATTTCAGCTAGCGTATTGGGCCAGGCGGCACCTTATAGCGCATAAAATGACGAGTAAAGTGCACTACTAAACTCCTACGATAGGGCAATCAGAGAACCGATTAGATCGTATTATATTATGGTTAATATAAGAATTCTGCGTAATTCTATCACGATTGTTCAATTTACGTAGCTCCAATTTCAGATAGCGTATTGGGCTAGGTGGCATCTTAAAGCGCATGAAATGTTGAGTAAAATGCACTATTAAACTTCTGGGGTAGGGCAAACAGAGACCCGATTAGATCATTGTATATTATGATTAATTTAAGAATTCAGCGAAATTCTATTACATTTGTTCAATTTACGTCGCTCCTATTTCAGATAGCGTATTGGGCTAGGCGGCATCTCAAAACGCGTGGAATGATGAGTGGAATGTACTGCTAACATTCTATGATACGGCAATCAAAGACCCGATTAGATCATTCTATATTATGGTTAATATAAGAAATCTGCGTAATTCTATCACATTTGTCAAATTTATGTCGCTCCTATTTCACATAGCGTACTGGGCGAGTCGGCATCTTAAAGCGCGTGGAATAGTGAGTAAAATGCACTATTAAACTTCTATGATAGGGCAATCGGAGACCCGATTAGATCATTTTATATTATGGTTAATATAAGAATTCATCGAAATTCTATCCCATTTGTTCAATTTACGTCGCTTCTATTTCAGATAGCGTATTGGGCTAAGCGGCTTCTCAAAGCGCATGAAATGGCGAGTAAAATGTACTATTAAACTTCTATGATAGGGCAATCAGAGACCCGATTAGATCATTTTACATTAAGGTTAATATAAGAATTCAGCGAAATTCTATCACATTTGTTCAGTTTACGTCGCTCATATTTCGGATAGCGTATTGGGCTAAGCGGCATCTCAAAGCGCCTGAAATAGCGAGTAAAATGCACTATTAAACTTCTAGGGTAAGGCAAACAGAGTCCCGATTATATCATTTTATATTGTGGTTAATATAAGAATTCAGCGTAGTTCTATCACATTTGTTCAATTTCCGTCGCTCCTATTTCAGATAGCGTACTGGGCTAGGCGGCATCTTAAAGCGCGTGGAATGGCGAGTATAATGCACTATTAAACTTCTATGATAGGGCAATCAGAGACCCGGTTAGATCATTTTATATTTTGTTTAATATAAGAATTCAGGGAAATTCTATCACATTTGTTCAATTTACGCCGCTCCTATTTCAGATAACGTATTGGGCTAACCGGTATCTCAAAGCGCATGAAATGGCAAGTAAAATGCTCTATTAAAGTTCTAGGGTAGGGCAAACAGAGACCCGATTAGATCATTTTATATTATGGTTAATTTAAGAATTCAGCAAAATTCTATCACATTTGTTCAATTTACGTCGCTCCTATTTCAGATAGCGTACTGGGCCAGACGGTATCTTAAAGCGCATGGAATGGCGAGTGCAATTCGCTATTAAACTTCTATGATAGGGCAATCAGAGACCCGGTTAGATCATTTTATATTTTGGTTAATATAAGAATTCAGCGAAATTCTATCACATATGTTCAAATTACGTCGCTCCTATTTCAGATAGCATATTGGGCTAGGCGGCATCTTAAAGCGCGTGGCATTCTCGAGTGAAATGCACTATTAAACTTCTAGGATAAGGCAAACAGGGACCCGATTAGATCATTTTACATTAAGGTTAATATAAGAATTCAGCGAAATTCTATCACATTTGTTCAATTTACGTCGCTCATATTTCAGACAGCGTATTGGGCTAAGCGGCTTCTGAAAGCGCATGAAATGGCGAGTAAAATGCACTATTAAACTTCTAGGGTAGGGCAAGCAGAGACCCGATTATATCATTTTATATTATGGTTAGTTTAAGAATTCAGCGAAATTCTATCACATTTGTTCAATTTACGTCGCTCCTATTACAGATAGCGTATTGGGCTAAGGTGTATCTCAAAGCGCATGAAATGACGCGTAAAATGCACTATTAAACTTCTAGGGTAGGGCAAACAGTGACCCGATTAGATCATTTTATATTATGGTTAATTTAAGAATTCAGCGAAATTCTATCACATTTGTTTAATTTACGTCGCTCCTATTTCAGATAGCGTATTGGGCTAAGCGGCATCTCAAAGCGCCTGAAATGTCGAGTAAAATGCACTATTAAACTTCTAGGGTAAGGCAATCAGAGACCCGATTAGATCATTTTATATTACGGTTAATATAAGAATTCGGCGAAATTCTATCACATTTGTTTAATTTACGTCGCTCCTATTTCAGATAGCGTATTGGGCTCAGCGGTATCTCACAGCGCATGAAAAGATGAGTGAAATGCACTACTAAACTTCTAGGGTAGGGCGAACAGGGACCCGATTTGGTCATTTTACATTAAGGTTATTATAAGAATTCAGGGAAATTCTATCACATTTGTTCAATTTACGTGGCTCCTATTTCAGATAGCGTATTGGCCTAAGCGGCATCTCAAAGCGCCTGAAATGTCGAGTAAAATGCACTATTAAACTTCTAGGGTAAGGCAAACAGAGACCCGAGTATATCATTTTATATTGCGGTTAGTATAAGAATTGAGCGCAATTCCATCGCATTTGTTCAACTTACGTCGCTCCTATTTCACATAGCGTACTGGGCTAGGCGGCATGTTAAAGCGCGTGGAATGGCGAGTATAATGCACTATTAAACTTCTATGATAGCGCAATCAGAGACCCGATTAGATCATTTTATATTTTGGTTAATATAAGAATTCAGCGAAATTCTATCCCATTTGTTCAATTTACGTCGCGCCTATTTCACATAGCGTACTGTGCCAGCCGGCATCTTAAAGCGCGTGGAATGGCGAGTAAAATGCACTATTAAACTTCTATGATAGCGCAATCAGAGACCCGATTAGATCATTTTATATTTTGGTAAATATAAGGATTCAGCGAAATTCTGTCACATTTGTTCAATTTACGTCGTTCCTATTCCAGATAGCGTACTGGGCTATGCGGCATCTTAAAGCGCGTGGAATGGCGAGTAAAATGCACTATTAAACTTGTATGATAGGGCAACCAGAGACCCGATTAGATCATTTTATATTTTGGTTAATATAAGATTTCAGGGAAATTCTATCACATTTGTTCAATTTACGTCGCTCCCATTTCAGATAGCGTATTGGGCGAAGCGGCATCTCAAAGCGCATGAAATGGCGAGTAAAATGCACTATTAAACTTCTAGGGTAAAGCAAACAGAGACCCGTTTAGATCATTTTATATTATGGTTAATTTAAGAATTCAGCAAAATTCTATCACATTTGTTCAATTTACGTCGCTCCTATTTCAGATAGCGTACTGGGCTAAGCGCCATCTTAAAGAGCGTGGAATGGCCAGTAAAATGCGCTATTAAACTTCTATGATAGGGCAATCAGAGACCCGATTAGATCATTTTATATTTTGGTTAATATAAGAATTCAGCGAAATTCTATCACATTTGTTCAATCTACGTCGCTCCTATTTCAGATGGCGTACTGGGCTAGGCGGCATCTTAAAGCGCGTGGAATGGCGAGTAAAATGCACTATTAAACTTCTAGGATAAGGCAAACAGAGACTCGATTAGATCATTTTATATTACGGTTAATATAAGAATTCAGCGTAATTTTATCACATTTGTTCAACTTACGTCGCTCCTATTTCAGATAGCGTATTGGGCTAAGCGGCATCACAAAGCGCATGAAATGGCAAGTAAAATGCTCTATTAAACTTCTAGGGTAAGGCGAACAGAGACCCGATTATATCATTTTATATTACGGTTAATATAAGAATTCAGCGTAATTCTATCACATTTGTTCAACTCACGTCGCTCCTATTTCAGATAGCGTACTGGGCTAGGCGGCATCTTAAAGCGCATGGAATGGCGAGTAAAATGCAGTATTAAACTCCTATGATAGGGCCATCAGAGACCCGATTAGATCATTTTATATTATGGTTAATTTAAGAATTCAGCGAAATTCTATCACATTTGTTCAATTTACGTCGCTCCTATTTCAGATAGCGTATTGGGCTAAGCGGCATCTCAAAGCGCATGAAATGGCGAGTAAAATACACTATTAAACTTCTAGGGTAAGGCAAACAGAGACCTGATTAGATCATTTTATATTACGGTTAATATAAGAATTCAGCGTAATTCTATCACATTTGTTCAATTTACGTCGCTCCTATTTCAGATAGCGTATTGGGCTAAGCGGCATCACAAAGCGCATGAAATGGCAAGTAAAATGCTCTATTAAACTTCTAGGGTAGGGCAAACAGAGACACGATTAGATCATTTTATATTATGGTTAATTAAAGAGTTCAGCAAAATTCTATCACATTTGTTCAATTTGCGTCGCTCCTATTTCAGGTAGCGTACTGGGCTAGGCCGCATCTTAAAGCGCGTGGAATGGCGAGTAAAATGCACTATTAAACTTCTATGATAGGGAATCAGAGACCCGATTAGATCATTTTATATTTTGGTTAATATAAGGATTCAGCGAAATTCTGTCACATTTGTTCAATTTACGTCGTTCCTATTTCAGATATCGTACTGGGCTAGGCGGCATCTTAAAGCGCGTGGAATGGCGAGTAAAATGCACTATTAAACTTGCAGGATAGGGCAATCAGAGACCCGATTAGATCATTTTATATTTTGGTTAATATAAGAATTGAACAAAATTCTATCACATTTGTTTAATTTACGTTGCTCCTATTTCAGATAGCGTATTGGGCTAAGCGGTATCTCAAAGCGCATGAAAAGACGAGTGAAATGCACTATTAAACTTCTAGGGTAGGGCGAACAGGGACCCGATTTGATCATTTTACGTTAAGGTTAATATAAGAATTCAGGGATATTCTATCACATTTGTTCAATTTACGTCGCTCCTATTTCAGATAGCGTACTGGGCTAGGCGGCATCTTAAAGCGCGTGGAATGGCGAGTATAATGCACTATCAAACTTCTAGGATAGGGCAATCAGAGACCCGATTAGATCATTTTATATTGTGGTTAATATAAGAATTCAGCGAAATTCTATCCCATTTGTTCAATTTACGTCGCGCCTATTTCACATAGCGTATTGGGCTACGCTTCTTCTCAAAGCGCATGAAATGGCGATTAAAATGGACTATTAAACTTCTAGGGTGGGGCAAACAGAGACCCGATTAGATCATTTTATATTTTGGTTAATATAAGAATTCAGCGAAATTCTATCACATTTGTTCAATTTACGTCGCTCCTATTTCAGATAGCGTATTGGGCTAAGCGGCATCTCAAAGCGCATGAAATGACGAGTGAAATGCACTATTAAACTTCTAGGGTAGGGCGAACAGAGACCCGATTAGATCATTTTACATTAAGGTTAATATAAGAATTCAGGGAAATTCCATCACATTTGTTCAATTTACGTCGCTCCTATTTCAGATAGCGTACTGGGCTAGGCGGTATCTTAAAGCGCGTGGAATGACGAGTAAAATGCACTATTATACTTCTATGATAGGGCAATCAGAGAGCCGATCAGATCATTTTATATTTTGGTTAATATAAGAATTCAGCGAAATTCTATCACATTTGTTCAATTTACGGCGCTCCTATTTCAGATAGCATATTGGGCTAAGCGGCACCTCAAAGCGCATGAAATGGCGAGTAAAATGCACTATTAAACTTCTAGGGTAGGGCAAACAGAGACCCGAATAGACCATTTTATATTATGGTTAATACTAGAATTCGGCAAAATTCTATCACATTTGTTCAATTTCCGTCGCTCCTATTTCAGATAGCGTACTGGGCTAGGCGGTATCTTAAAGCGCGTGGAATGACGAGTAAAATGCACTATTATACTTCTATGATAGGGCAATCTGAGACCCGATTAGATCATTTTATATTTTGGTTAATATAAGAATTCAGCGAAATTCTATCACATTTGTTCAATTTACGTCGCTCCTATTTCAGATAGCGTATTGGGCTAAGCGGAATCTCAAAGCGCATGAAATGACGAGTGAAATGCACTATTAAACTTATAGGGTAGGGCGAACAGAGACCCGATTAGATCATTTTACATTAAGGTTAATATAAGGATTCAGAAAAGTTCTATCACATTTGTTCAATTTACGTCGCTCCTATTTCAGATAGCGTACTGGGCAAGGCGGCATCTTAAAGCGTGTGGAATGGCGAGTAAAATGCACTATTAAACTTCTATGATAGGGCAATCAGAGACCCGATTAGATCATTTTATATTTTGGTTAATATAAGAATTCAGCGAAATTCTATCACTTTTGTTCAATTTACGTCGCTCCCATTTCAGATAGCGTATTGGGCTAAGCGGCATCTCAAAGCGCATGAAATGACGAGTGAAATGCACTATTAAACTTCTAGGGTAGGGCGAACAGAGACCCGATTAAATCATTTTATATTATGGTTAATAAAAGAATTCAGCGAAATTCTATCACATCTGTTCAATTTACATCGCTCCTATTTCAGATAGCGTACTGGGATAGGCGGCATCTTAAAGCGCGTGGAATGGCGAGTAAAATGCACTATTAAACTTCTAGGGTAGGGCGAACAGAGACCCGATTAGATCATTTTATATTATGGTTAATTTAAGAATTCTGCGAAATTCTATCACATTTGCTCACTTTACGTCGCTCCTATTTCAGATAGCGTACTGGGCTAGGCGGCATCTTAAAGCGCGTGGAATGGGGAGGAAAATATACTATTAAACTTCCATGATAGGGCAATCAGAGACCCGATTAGATCGTTTTATATTTTGGTTAATATAAGAATACAGGGAAGTTCTGTCACATTTGTTCAATTTGCGTCGCTCCTATTTCAGATAGCATATTGGGCTAAGCGGCATTTCAAAGAGCATGAAATGGCGAGTAAAATGCACTATTGAACTTCTAGGGTAAGGCAAACAGAGACCCGATTAGATCATTTTATGTTTTGGTTAATATAAATATTCAGCGAAATTCTATCACATTTGTTCAATTTACGTCGCTCCTATTTCAGATAGCGTATTGGGCTAAGCGGCATCTCAAAGCGCATGAAATGACGAGCAAAATGCACTATTAAACTTCTATGATAGGGCAATCAGAAACCCGATTAGATCATTTTATATTTTTTTTAATATAAGAATTCAACGAAGTTCTATCACATTTGTTCAATTTACGTCGCTCCTATTTCCGATAGCGTATTCGGGTAAGCGACATCTCAAAGCGCATGAAATGCCGAGTGAAATGCACTATTAAACTTCTAGGGTAGGGCGAACAGAGACCCGATTAGATCATTTTACATTAAGGTTAATATAAGAATTCAGGGAAATTCTATCACATTTGTTCAATTTACGTCGCTCCTATTTCAGATAGCGTACTGGGCTAGGCGGCATCTTAAAAGGCATGGAATGGCGAGTAAAATGCACTATTAAACTTCTATGGTAGGGCAAACAGAGACCCGAATAGACCATTTTATATTATGGTTAATACTAGAATTCGGCAGAATTCTATCACATTTGTTCAATTTCCGTCGCTCCTATTTCAGATAGCGTACTGGGCTAGGCGGTATCTTAAAGCGCGTGGAATGACGAGTAAAATGCACTATTATACTTCTATGATAGGGCAATCTGAGACCCGATTAGATCATTTTATATTTTGGTTAATATAAGAATTCAGCGAAATTCTATCACATTTGTTCAATTTACGTCGCTCATATTTCGGATAGCGTATTGTGCAAAGATGTATCTCAAAGCGCATGAAATGACGCGTAAAATGCACTATTAAACTTCTAGGGTAGGGCAAACAGTGAACCGATTAGATCATTTTATATTATGGTTAATTTAAGAATTCAGCGAAATTCTATCACATTTGTTCAACTTACGTCGCTCCTATTTCAGATAGCGTACTGTGCTAGCCGGCATCTTAAAGCGCGTCGAATGTCGAGTAAAATGCACTGTGAAACTTCTGGGGTAGGGCAAACAGAGACCCGATTAGATCATTTTATATTATGGTTAATTTAAGAATTCAGCGGAATTCTATCACATTTGTTCAATTTACGTCGCTCCTATTTCTGATAGCGTATTGGGCTAAGCTGCATCTCAAAGAGCATGACATGGCCAGTAAAATGCACTATTAAACTTCTAGGGTAGGGCGAACAGAGACCTGATTAGATCATTTTATATTTTGGTTAATATAAGAATTCAGCGAAATTCTATCACATTTGTTCAATTTACGTCGCTCCTATTTCAGATAGCGTACTGGGCTAGGCGGCACCTTCAAAGGCGTGGAATGTCGAGTAAAATGCACTATTAAACTTCTATGATAGGGCAATCAGAGACCCGATTAGATCATTTTATATTATGGTTAATTTAAGAATTCTGCGAAATTCTATCACATTTGTTCAATTTACGTCGCTCCTATTTCAGATAGCGTATTGGGCTAAGCGGCATCTCAAAGCGCATGAACGGCGAGTAAAATGCACTATTAAACTTCTAGGGTAGGGCAAACAGACACCCGATTAGATCATTTTATATTATGGTTAATTTAAGAATTCAGCGAAATTCTATCACATTTGTTTAATTTACGTCGCTCCTATTTCAGGTAGCCTATTTGGCTAAGCGGCACTTCAAAGCGCATGAAATGACGAGTGAAATGGACAATTAAACTTCTAGGCTAGGGCGAACAGACACCCGATTAGATCATTTTACATTATGGTTAATAAAAGAATTCAGCGAAATTCTATCACATTTTGTTCAATTTACATCGCTCCTATTTCAGATAGCGTATTGGGCTAAGCGGCATCTCAAAGCGCATGAAATGGCGAGGAAAATGCACTATTAATCTTCTAGGGTAGGGCGAACAGAGACCCGATTAGATCATTTTACATTAAGGTTAATATAAGAATTCAGGGAAATTCTATCACATTTGTTCAATTTACGTCGCTCCTATTTCAGGTAGCGTATTGGGCTATGCGGCATCTCAGTGCGCATGAAATGGCGTGTAAAATGCACTATTAAACTTCTAGGGTAGGGCAAACAGAGACCCGAATAGATCATTTTATATTATGGTTAATTTAAGAATTCAGCAAAATTCTATCACAATTGTACAATTTACGTCGCTCCTATTTCAGATGGCGTATTGGGCTATGCGGCATCTCAGTGCGCATGAAATGGCGAGTAAAATGCACTATTAAACTTCTATGATAGGGGAAACAGAGACCCGATTAGATCATTTTATATTATGGTTAATAAAAGAATCCGGCGAAATACAATCACATTTGTTAAATTTACATCGCTCCTATTTCAGATAGCGTATTGGGCTAAGCGGCATCTGAAAGCGCATGAAATGACGAGTAAAATGCATTATTAAACTTCTAGGGTACGGCAAACAAAGACCCGATTAGATCATTTTATATTATGGTTAATTTAAGAATTCAGCGAAATTCTATCACATTTGTTTAATTTACGTCGCTCCTATTTCAGATAGCCTATTTGGCTAAGCGGCATTTCAAAGCGCATGAAATGACGAGTGAAATGGACTATTAAGCTTCTAGGCTAGGGTGAACAGAGTCCCGATTAGATCATTTTACATTATGGTTAATAAAAGAATCCGGCGAAATACAATCACATTTGTTAAATTTACATCGCTCCTATTTCAGATAGCGTATTGGGCTAAGCGGCATCTGAAAGCGCATGACATGACGAGTGAAATGCACTATTAAACTTCTAGGGTAGCGCGTACAGAGACCCGATTAGATCTTTTTACATTATCGTTAATATAAGAATTCAGCGTAATTCTATCACATTTGTTCAATTTACGTCGCTCCTGCTTCAGATAGCGTATTGGGCTATGCGGCATCTCAAAGCGCATGAAATGGCGAGTAAAATGCACTATTAAACTTCTTCGGTAGGGCAAACAGAGACCCGATTAGATCATTTTATATTACGGTTAATATAAGAATTCAGGGAAATTCTATCACATTTGTTCAATTTACGTCGCTCCTATTTCAGATAGCGTACTGGGCTAGGCGGCATCTTAAAAGGCGTGGAATGGCCAGTAAAAGGCACTATTAAACTTCTATGATAGGGCAATCAGAGACCCGATTAGATCATTTTATATTTTGGTTAATATAACAATTCAGCGTAATTCTATCACATTTGTTCAATTTACATCGCTCCTATTTGAGGTAGCGTATTGGGCTAAGCGGCATCTCAAAGCGCATGAAATGACGAGTAAAATGCATTATTAAACTTCTAGGGTAGGGAAAACAGAGACCCGATTAGATCATTTTATATTATTGTCAATTTAAGAATTCTGCGAAATTCTATCACATTTGTTCAATTTACGTCGCTCCTATTTCAGATAGCGTACTGGTCTAGGCGGCATCTTAAAGCGCGTGGAATGGGGAGGAAAATATACTATTAAACTTCTATGATAGGGCAATCAGAGACCCGATTAGATCATTTTATATTTTGGTTAATATAAGAATTCAGCGAAATTCTATCACATTTGTTCAATTTACATCGCTCCTATTTGAGGTAGCGTATTGGGCTAAGCGGCATCTCAAAGCGCATGAAATGGCGAGTAAAATGCACTATTAAACTTCTAGGGTAGGGCAAACAGAGACCCGTATAGACCATTTTATATTATGGTTAATTTAAGAATTCAGCAAAATTCTATCACATTTGTTCAATTTACGTCGCTCCTATTTCAGATAGCGTATTGGGCTAAACGGCATCTCAAAGCGCATAAAATGGCGAGTAAAATGCACTATTAAACTTCTAGGGTAGGGCAAACAGAGACCCGAATAGATCATTTTATATTATGGTTAACTTAAGAATTCAGCAAAATTCTATCACAATTGTACAATTTACGTCGTTCCTATTTCAAATAGCGTACTGGTCTAGGCGGCATCGTAAAGCGCGTGGAATGGCGAGTAAAATGCACTATTAAACTTCTATGATAGAGCAATCAGAGACCCGGTTAGAACATTTTATATTTTGGTTAATATAAGAGTTCAGCGAAATTCTATCACATTTGACAATTCACGTCGCTCCTATTTCAGATAGCGTACTGGGCTAGGCGGCATCTTAAAGCGCGTGGAATGGCGAGTAAAATGCACTGTTAAACTTCTAGGGTAGGGCAAACAGAGACCCGATTAGATCATTTTATATTACGGTTAATATAAGAATTCAGAGTAATTCTATCACATTTGTTCAATTTACGTCGCTCCTATTTCAGATAGCGTATTGGGATAAGCGGCATCTCAAACCGCATGAAATGACGAGTGAAATGCACTATTAAACTTCTAGGGTAGGGCGAACAGAGGCCCGATTAGATAATTTTATATTTTGGTTAATATAAGAGTTCAGCGAAATTCTATCACATTTGTTCAATTTACGTCGCTCCTATTTCAGATAGCGTATGGGCTAAGCGGCATCTCAAAGCGCATGAAATGGCGAGTAAAATGCACTATCAAACTTCTAGGGTAAGGCAAATAGAGACCCGATTAGATTATTTTATATTACGGTTAATATAAGAATTCAGCGTAATTCTATCACATTTGTTCAATTTACGTCGCTCCTATTTCAGATAGCGTATTGGGCTAAGAGGTATCTCACAGCGCATGAAATGGCGAGTAAAATGCACTATTAAACTTCTAGGGTAGGGCGAACAGAGACCCGATTAGATCATTTTACATTATGGTTAATAAAAGAATTCAGCGAAATTCTATCACATTTGTTCAATTTACGTCGCTCCTATTTCAGATAGCGTACTGGGCTAGGCGGCATCTTAAAGCGCGTGGAATGGCGAGTAAAATGCACTATTAAACTTCTATGATAGGGCAATCAGAGACCCGATTAGATCATTTTATATTTTGGTTAATATAAGAATTCAGCGAAATTCTATCACATTTGTTCAATTTACGTCGCTCCTATTTCAGATAGCGTATTGGGCTAAGCGGCATCTCAAAGCGCATGAAATGACGAGTGAAATGCACTATTAAACTTCTAGGGTAGGGCGAACAGAGACCCGATTAGATCATTTTACATTAAGGTTAATATAAGAATTCAGGGAAATTCCATCACATTTGCTCAATTTACGTCGCTCCTATTTCAGATAGCGTACTGGGCTAGGCGGTATCTTAAAGCGCGTGGAATGACGAGTAAAATGCACTATTATACTTCTATGATAGGGCAATCAGAGAGCCGATCAGATCATTTTATATTTTGGTTAATATAAGAATTCAGCGAAATTCTATCACATTTGTTCAATTTACGGCGCTCCTATTTCAGATAGCATATTGGGCTAAGCGGCACCTCAAAGCGCATGAAATGGCGAGTAAAATGCACTATTAAACTTCTAGGGTAGGGCAAACAGAGACCCGAATAGACCATTTTATATTATGGTTAATACTAGAATTCGGCAGAATTCTATCACATTTGTTCAATTTCCGTCGCTCCTATTTCAGATAGCGTACTGGGCTAGGCGGTATCTTAAAGCGCGTGGAATGACGAGTAAAATGCACTATTATACTTCTATGATAGGGCAATCTGAGACCCGATTAGATCATTTTATATTTTGGTTAATATAAGAATTCAGCGAAATTCTATCACATTTGTTCAATTTACGTCGCTCCTATTTCAGATAGCGTATTGGGCTAAGCGGAATCTCAAAGCGCATGAAATGACGAGTGAAATGCACTATTAAACTTATAGGGTAGGGCGAACAGAGACCCGATTAGATCATTTTACATTAAGGTTAATATAAGGATTCAGAAAAGTTCTATCACATTTGTCCAATTTACGTCGCTCCTATTTCAGATAGCGTACTGGGCAAGGCGGCATCTTAAAGCGTGTGGAATGGCGAGTAAAATGCACTATTAAACTTCTATGATAGGGCAATCAGAGACCCGATTAGATCATTTTATATTTTGGTTAATATAAGAATTCAGCGAAATTCTATCACTTTTGTTCAATTTACGTCGCTCCCATTTCAGATAGCGTATTGGGCTAAGCGGTATCTCAAAGCGCATGAAATGACGAGTGAAATGCACTATTAAACTTCTAGGGTAGGGCGAACAGAGACCCGATTAAATCATTTTATATTATGGTTAATAAAAGAATTCAGCGAAATTCTATCACATCTGTTCAATTTACATCGCTCCTATTTCAGATAGCGTACTGGGATAGGCGGCATCTTAAAGCGCGTGGAATGGCGAGTAAAATGCACTATTAAACTTCTAGGGTAGGGCGAACAGAGACCCGATTAGATCATTTTATATTATGGTTAATTTAAGAATTCTGCGAAATTCTATCACATTTGCTCACTTTACGTCGCTCCTATTTCAGATAGCGTACTGGGCTAGGCGGCATCTTAAAGCGCGTGGAATGGGGAGGAAAATATACTATTAAACTTCCATGATAGGGCAATCAGAGACCCGATTAGATCGTTTTATATTTTGGTTAATATAAGAATTCAGGGAAGTTCTGTCACATTTGTTCAATTTGCGTCGCTCCTATTTCAGATAGCATATTGGGCTAAGCGGCATTTCAAAGAGCATGAAATGGCGAGTAAAATGCACTATTGAACTTCTAGGGTAAGGCAAACAGAGACCCGATTAGATCATTTTATGTTTTGGTTAATATAAATATTCAGCGAAATTCTATCACATTTGTTCAATTTACGTCGCTCCTATTTCAGATAGCGTATTGGGCTAAGCGGCATCTCAAAGCGCATGAAATGACGAGCAAAATGCACTATTAAACTTCTATGATAGGGCAATCAGAAACCCGATTAGATCATTTTATATTTTTTTTAATATAAGAATTCAACGAAGTTCTATCACATTTGTTCAATTTACGTCGCTCCTATTTCCGATAGCGTATTCGGGTAAGCGACATCTCAAAGCGCATGAAATGCCGAGTGAAATGCACTATTAAACTTCTAGGGTAGGGCGAACAGAGACCCGATTAGATCATTTTACATTAAGGTTAATATAAGAATTCAGGGAAATTCTATCACATTTGTTCAATTTACGTCGCTCCTATTTCAGATAGCGTACTGGGCTAGGCGGCATCTTAAAAGGCATGGAATGGCGAGTAAAATGCACTATTAAACTTCTAGGGTAGGGCAAGCAGAGACCCGAATAGACCATTTTATATTATGGTTAATTTAAGAATTCAGCAAAATTCTATCACATTTGTTCAATTTACGTCGCTCCAATTTCAGATAGCGTACTGGGATAGGCGGCATCTTAAAGCGCGTGGAATGGCGAGTAAGATGCTGTGTTAAACTTCTATGATAGGGCAATCAGAGTCCCGATTAGATCATTTTATATTTTGGTTAATATAACAATTCAGCGAAATTCTATCACATTTGTTCAATTTACGTCGCTCCTATTTCAGACAGCGTATTCTGCTAAGCGGCATCACAAAGCGCATGAAATGACGAGTGAAATGCACTATTAAACTTCTAGGGTAGGGCGAACAGAGACCTGATTAGATCATTTTACATTAATGTTAATATAAGAATTCAGGGAAATTCTATCACATTTGTTCAATTTACGTCGCTCCTATTTCAGGTAGCGTATTGGGCTATGCGGCATCTCAGTGCGCATGAAATGGCGAGTAAAAGGCACTATTAAACTTCTAGGGTAGGGCAAACAGAGACCCGATTAGATCATTTCATATTATGGTTAATAAAAGAATTCAGCGAAATTCTATCACATTTGTTCAATTTATATCGCTCCTATATCAGATAGCGTATTGGGCTAAGCGGCATCTCAAAACGCATGAAATGCCGAGTGAAATGCACTGTTAAACTTCTAGGGTAGGGCGAACAGAGACACGATTAGATCATTTTACATTAAGGTTAATATAAGAATTCAGGGAAATCCTATCACATTTGTTCAATTTACGTCGCTGCTATTTCAGATAGCGTACTGGGCTAGGCGGCATCTTCAAAGGCGTGGAATGGCGAGTAAAATGCACTCTTAAACTTCTATGATAGGGCAATCAGAGACCCGATTAGATCATTTTATATTTTGGTTAATATAAGTATTCAGCGAAATTCTATCACATTTGTTCAATTTACGTCGCTCCTATTTCAGATAGCATATTGGGCTAAGCGGCACTTCAAAGCGCATGAAATGGCGAGTAAAATGCACTATTAAACTTCTAGGGAAGGGCAAACAGAGACCCGAATAGACCATTTTATATTATGGTTAATTTGAGAATTCATCAAAATTCTATCACATTTGTTCAATTTACGTCGCTCCTATTTCAGATAGCGTACTGGGATAGGCGGCATCTTAAAGCGCGTGGAATGTAGAGTAAAATGCACTATTAAACTTCTATGATAGGGCAATCAGAGAACCGATTAGATCATTTTATATTATGGTTAATTTAAGAATTCAGCGAAATTCTATCCACATTTGTTCAATTTACGTCGCTCCTATTGCGGATAGCGTATTGGGCTAAGCGGCATCTCAAAGCGCATGAAATGGCGAGTAAAATGCACTATTAAACTTCTAGGGTTCGGCAAACAGAGACCGGATTAAATCATTTTATATTACGGTTAATATAAGAATTCAGCGTAATTCTATCACATTTGTTCAATTTACGTCGCTCCTATTTCGGATAGCGTATTGGGCTAAGCGGCATTTCAAAGCGCATGAAATGACAAGTGAAATGGACAATTAAACATCTAGGCTAGGGCGAACAGAGACCCGATTAGATCATTTTATATTTTGGTTAATATAAGAATTCGGCGAAATTCTATCACATTTGTTCAATTTACGTCGCTCCTATTTCAGATAGCGTATTGGGCTAAGCGGCATCTCAAAGCGCATAAATGGCGAGTAAAATGCACTATTAAACTTCTAGGGTAGGGCAAACAGAGACCCGATTAGATCATTTTATATTATGGTTAATTTAAGAATTCAGCGAAATTCTATCACATTTGTTCAATTTACGTCGCTCCTATTTCGGATAGCGTATTGGGCTAAGCGGCATCTCAAAGCGCATGAAATGGCGAGTAAAATGCACTATTAATCTTCTTGGGTAGGGCAAACAGAGACCCGATTAGATCATTTTATATTATGGTTAATTTAAGAACTCAGCAAAATTCTATCACATTTGTTCAATTTACGTCGCTCCTATTTCAGATAGCGTACAGGGATAGGCCGCATCTTAAAGCGCGTGGAATGGCGAGTAAAATGCACTATTAAACTTCTAGGGTAGGGCGAAGAGAGACCCGATTACAACATTTTACATTAAGGTTAATATAAGAATTCAGGGAAGTTCTATCACATTTGTTCAATTTACGTCGCTCCTATTTCAGATAGCGTATTGGGATAAGCGGCATCCCAAAGAGCATGAAATGGCGAGTAAAATGCACTATTCAACTTCTAGGGTAAGGCAAACAGAGACCCGATTAGATCATTTTATGTTTTGGTTAATATAATATTCAGCGAAATTCCATCACATTTGTTCAATTTACGTCGCTCCTATTTCAGATAGCGTATTGGGCTAAGCGGCATCTCAAAGCGCATGAAATGACGAGTAAAATGCACTATTAAACTTCTATGATAGGGCAATCAGAGGCCCGATTAGATCATTTTATATTATGGTTAATAAAAGGATTCAGCGAAATTCTATCACATTTGTTCAATTTACATCGCTCCTATTCCAGGTAGCGTATTTGGCTAAGCGGCATTTCAAAGCGCATGAAATGACAAGTGAAATGGACAATTAAACATCTAGGTTAGGGCGAACAGAGACCCGATTATATCATTTTACATTATGGTTAATAAAAGAATTCAGCGAAATTCTATCACATTTGTTCAATTTACGTCGCTCCTCTTTCAGATAGCGTATTGGGCTAAGCGGCACCTCAAAGCGCATGAATGGCGAGCAAAATGCTCTATTAAACTTCTAGGGTAGGGCAATCAGAGAACCGATTAGATCATTTTATATTATGGTTAATTTAAGAATTCAGCGAAATTCTATCTACATTTGTTCAATTTACGTCGCTCCTATTGCGGATAGCGTATTGGGCTAAGCGGCATCTCAAAGCGCATGGATGGCGAGTAAAATGCACTATTAAACTTCTAGGGTAGGGCGTTCAGAGACCCGATTAGATCATTTTATATTTTGGATAATATAAGAATTCTGCGAAATTCTATCACATTTGTTCAATTTACGTAGCTCCAATTTCAGATTGCGTATTTGGCTAAACGGGTCCTTAAAGCGCATGACATGGCGAGTAAAATGCGCCATTAAATTTCTATGATAGGGCAATCAGAGGCCCGATTAGATCATTTTATATGATGGTTAATATAAGAATTATGCGTAATTCTATCACATTTGTTCAATTTACGTATCTCCAATTTGAGATAGCGAATTGGGCTAGACGGCACCTTAGAGTGCATGGAAGGACGAGTAAAATGCACTACTAAACTTCTTTGATAGGGCGAACAGAGACCCGATTAGATCATTTTACATTATGGTTAATATAAGAATTCAGCGAAATTCTATCACATCTGTTCAATTTACATCGCTCCTATTTCAGGTAGCGTATTGGGCTAAGCGGCATCTCAAAGCGCATGAAATGACGAGTAAAATGCACTATTAAACTTCTATGATAGGGCAATCAGAGGCCCGATTAGATCATTTTATATTTTGGTTAATATAAGAATTCAGCGATATTCTATCACATTTGTTCAATTTACGTCGCTCCTATTTCAGATAGCGTATTGGGCTAAGCGGCATCTCAAAGCGCATGAAATGAGGAGTGAAATGCACTATTAAACTTCTAGGGTAGGGCGAAGAGAGACCCGATTACAACATTTTACATTAAGGTTAATATAAGAATTCAGGGAAGTTCTATCACATTTGTTCAATTTACGTCGCTCCTATTTCAGATAGCGTATTGGGCTAAGCGGCATCCCAAAGAGCATGAAATGGCGAGTAAAATGCACTATTGAACTTCTAGGGTAAAGCAAACAGAGACCCGATTAGATCGTTTTATGTTTTTGTTAATATAATTATTCAGCGAAATTCTATCACATTTGTTCAATTTACGTCGCTCCTATTTCAGATAGCGTATTGGGCTCAGCGGCATCTCAAAGCGCATGAAATGACGAGTAAAATGCACTATTAAACTTCTATGATAGGGCAATCAGAGACCCGATTAGATCATTTTATATTTTTTTTAATATAAGAATTCAACGAAGTTCTATCACATTTGTTCAATTTACGTCGCTCCTATTTCAGATAGGGTACTGGGCTAGGCGGCATCGTAAAGCGCGTGGAATGGGGAGGAAAATATACTATTACACTTCTATGATAGGGCAGTCAGAGACCCGATCAGATCATTTTATATTTTGGATAATATAAGGATTCAGCGAAATTCTATCAGATTTGTTCAATTTACGTCGCTCCTGTTTCAGATAGCGTACTGGCCTAGGCGGCATCTTAAAGCGCGTGGAATGGCGAGTAAAATGCACTATTAAACATATAGGGTAGGGCGAACAGAGACCCGATTAGATCATTTTACATTAAGGTTAATATAAGGATTCAGAAAAGTTCTATCACATTTGTTCAATTTACGTCGCTCCTATTTCAGATAGCGTACTGGGCAAGGCGGCATCTTAAAGCGCGTGGAATGGCGAGTAAAATGCAGTATTAAACTTCTATGATAGGGCAATCAGAGACCCGATTAGATCATTTTATATTTTGGTTAATATACGAATTCGGCGAAATTCTATCACATTTGTTCAATTTACGTCGCTCCTATGTCAGATAGCGTAATGGGCTAAGCGGCATCTCAAAGCGCATGAATGGCGAGTAAAATGCACTATTAAACTTGTAGGGTAGGGCAACCAGAGACCCGATTAGATGATTTTATATTATGGTTAATTTAAGAATTCAGCGAAATTCTATCACATCTGTTCAATTTTCGTCGCTCCTATTTCAGATAGCGTATTGGGCTAAGCGGCATCTCAAAGCGCATGAAATGGCGAGTAAAATGCACTATTAATCTTCTAGTGTAGGGCAAACAGAGGCCCGATTAGATCATTTTATATTATGGTTAATTTAAGAATTCAGCAAAAATCTATCACATTTGTTCAATTTACGTCGCTCCTATTTCAGATAGCGTACTGGGCTAAGCGACATCTCAAAGCGCATGAAATGCCGAGTGAAATGCACTATTAAACTTCTAGGGTAGGGCGAACAGAGACCCGATTAGATCATTTTACATTAAGGTTAATATAAGAATTCAGGGAAGTTCTATCACATTTGTTCAATTTACGTCGCTCCTATTTCAGATAGCGTATTGGGCTAAGCGGCGTCCCAAAGAGCATGAAATGGCGAGTAAAATGCACTATTGAACTTCTAGGGTAAAGCAAACAGAGACCCGATTAGATCATTTTATGTTTTTGTTAATATAATTATTCAGCGAAATTCTATCACATTTGTTCAATTTACGTCGCTCCTATTTCAGATAGCGTATTGGGCTCAGCGGCATCTCAAAGCGCATGAAATGACGAGTAAAATGCACTATTAAACTTCTATGATAGGGCAATCAGAGACCCGATTAGATCATTTTATATTTTTTTTAATATAAGAATTCAACGAAGTTCTATCACATTTGTTCAATTTACGTCGCTCCTATTTCAGATGGGGTACTGGGCTAGGCGGCATCGTAAAGCGCGTGGAATGGGGAGGAAAATATACTATTACACTTTTATGATAGGGCAGTCAGAGACCCGATCAGATCATTTTATATTTTGGATAATATAAGGATTCAGCGAAATTCTATCAGATTTGTTCAATTTACGTCGCTCCTGTTTCAGATAGCGTACTGGCCTTGGCGGCATCTTAAAGCGCGTGGAATGGCGAGTAAAATGCACTATTAAACTTATAGGGTAGGGCGAACAGAGACCCGATTAGATCATTTTACATTAAGGTTAATATAAGGATTCAGAAAAGTTCTATCACATTTGTTCAATTTACGTCGCTCCTATTTCAGATAGCGTACTGGGCAAGGCGGCATCTTAAAGCGCGTGGAATGGCGAGTAAAATGCAGTATTAAACTTCTATGATAGGGCAATCAGAGACCCGATTAGATCATTTTATATTTTGGTTAATATACGAATTCGGCGAAATTCTATCACATTTGTTCAATTTACGTCGCTCCTATGTCAGATAGCGTAATGGGCTAAGCGGCATCTCAAAGCGCATGAATGGCGAGTAAAATGCACTATTAAACTTGTAGGGTAGGGCAACCAGAGACCCGATTAGATGATTTTATATTATGGTTAATTTAAGAATTCAGCGAAATTCTATCACATCTGTTCAATTTTCGTCGCTCCTATTTCAGATAGCGTATTGGGCTAAGCGGCATCTCAAAGCGCATGAAATGGCGAGTAAAATGCACTATTAATCTTCTAGTGTAGGGCAAACAGAGGCCCGATTAGATCATTTTATATTATGGTTAATTTAAGAATTCAGCAAAAATCTATCAAATTTGTTCAATTTACGTCGCTCCTATTTCAGATAGCGTACTGGGCTAAGCGACATCTCAAAGCGCATGAAATGCCGAGTGAAGTGCACTATTAAACTTCTAGGGTAGGGCGAACAGAGACCCGATTAGATCATTTTACATTAAGGTTAATATAAGAATTCAGGGAAATTCTATCACATTTGTTCAATTTACGTCGCTCCTATTTCAGATAGCGTACTGGGCTAGGCGGCATCTTAAAAGGCATGGAATGGCGAGTAAAATGCACTATTAAACTTCTATGGTAGGGCAATCAGAGACCCGATTAGATCATTTTATATTTTGGTTAATATAAGAATTCGGCGAAATTCTATCACATTTGTTCAATTTACGTCGCTCCTATTTTAGACAGCGTATTGGGCTAAGCGGCATCTCAAAGCGCATGAATGACGAGTAAAATGCGTTATTAAACTTCTAGGGTAGGGCAAACAGAGACCCGATTAGGTCATTTTATATTATGGTTAATTTAAGAATTCTGTGCAATTCTATAACATTTGTTCAATTTACGTCGCTCCTATTTCAGATAGCATATTGGGCTAAGCGGCACCTCAAAGCGCATGAAATGACGAGTAAAATGCACTATTAAACTTCTAGGGTAGGGCAAACATAGACCCGATTAGGTCATTTTATATTATGGTTAATTTAAGAATTCTGCGAAATTCTATCACATTTGTTCAATTTACGTCGCTCCTATTTCAGATAGCGTACTGGGCTAGGCGGCATCTTAAAGCGCGTGAAATAGGGAGGAAAATATACTATTAAACTTCTATGATAGGGCAATCAGAGACCCGATCAGATCATTTTATATTTTCGGTAATATAAGAATTCATCAAAATTCTATCACATTTGTTCAATTTACGTCGCTCCTATTTCAGGTAGCGTATTGGGCTTTGCGGCATCTCAGTGCGCATGAAATGGCGAGTAAAAGGCACTATTAAACTTCTAGGGTAGGGCAAACAGAAACCCGATTAGATCATTTCATATTATGGTTAATAAAAGAATTCAGCGAAATTCTATCACATTTGTTCAATTTACATCGCTCCTATTTCAGGTAGCGTATTTGGCTAAGCGGCATCTCAAAGCGCATGAAATGACGAGTGAAATGGACTATTAAACTTCTAGGCTGGGGCGAACAGAGACCCGATTAGGTCATTTTACATTATGGTTAATAAAAGAATTCAGCGAAATTCTATCACATTTGTTCAATTTACGTCGCTCCTATTTCAGGTAGCGTATTGGGCTATGCGGCATCTCAGTGCGCATGAAATGGCGAGTAAAAGGCACTATTAAACTTCTAGGGTAGGGCAAAGAGAGACCCGATTACATCATTTTATATTATGGTTAATAAAAGAATTCAGCGAAATTCTATCACATTTGTTCAATTTACATCGCTCCTATTTCAGGTAGCGTATTTGGCTAAGCGGCATCTGAAAGCGCATGAAATGACGAGTGAAATGGACTATTAAACTTCTAGGCTAGGGCGAACAGAGACCCGATTAGATCATTTTATATTATGGTTAATAAAAGAATTCAGAGAAATTCTATCACATTTGTTCAATTTACATCGCTCCTATTTCAGGTAGCGTATTGGGCTAAGCGGCATCTCAAAGCGCATGAAATGACGAGTAAAATGCATTATTAAAGTTCTAGTGTAGGGCAAACAGAGACCCGATTAGATCATTTTATATAATGGTTAATTCAAGAATTCTGCGAAATTCTATCACATTTGTTCAATTTACGTCGCTCCTATTTCAGATAGCGTACTGGGCTAGGCGGCATCTTAAAGCGCGTGGAATGGGGAGGAAAATATACTACTAAACTTCTATGATAGGGCAATCAGAGACCCGATTAGATCATTTTATATTATGGTTAATAAAAGAATTCAGCGAAATTCTATCACATTTGTTCAATTTACGTCGCTCCTATTTCACATAGCGTACTGGGATAGGCGGCATCTTAAAGAGCGTGGAATGGTGAGTAAAATGCACTTTTAAACTTCTTTGATAGGGCAATCAGAGACCCGATTGGATCATTTTATATTTTGGTTAATATAAGAATTCAGCGAAATTCTATCACATTTGTTCAATTTACGTCGCTCCTATTTCAGATAGCGTATTGGGCTAGGCGGCATCTTCAAAGGTGTGGAATGGCGAGTAAAATGCACTATTAAACTTCTATGATAGGGCAATCAGAGACCCGACTAGATCATTTTATATTTTGGTTAATATAAGTATTCAGCGAAATTCTATCACATTTGTTCAATTTACATCGCTCCTATTTCAGGTAGCGTATTGGGCTATGCGGCATCTCAGTGCGCATGAAATGGCGAGTAAAATGCACTATTAAACTTCTAGGGTAGGGCAAACAGAGACCCGATTAGATCATTTTATATTATGGTTAATTTAAGAATTCAGCAAAATTCTATCACATTTGTTCAATTTACGTCGCTCCTATTTCAGATAGCGTACTGGGATAGGCGGCATCTTAAAGCGCGTGGAATGGCGAGTAAAATGCACTATTAAACTTCTATGATAGGGCAATCACAGACCCGATTAGATCATTTTATATTTTGGTTAATATAAGAATTCAGCGAAATTCTATCACATTTGTTCAATTTACATCGCTCCTATTTCAGGTAGCGTATTGGGCTAAGCGGCATCTCAAAGCGCATGAAATGACGAGTGAAATGCACTATTAAACTTCTACGGTAGGGCTAACAGAGACCTGATTAGATCATTTTACATTAAGGTTAATATAAGAATTCAGGAAATTCTATCACATTTGTTCAATTTACGTCGCTCCTATTGCAGATGGCGTACTGGGCTAGGCGCTATCTTCAAAGGCGTGGAATGGCGAGTAAAATGCACTATTAAACTTCTATGATAGGGCAATCAGAGACCCGATTAGATCATTTTATATTTTGGTTAATATAAGAATTCAGCGAAATTCTATCACATTTGTTCAATTTACGTCACTCCTATTTCAGATAGCGTATTGGGCTAAGCGGCATCTCAAAGCGCATGAAATGACGAGTGAAATGCACTATTAAACTTCTAGGGTAGGGCGAACAGAGACCTGATTAGATCATTTTACATTAAGGTTAATATAAGAATTCAGGGTAATTCTATCACATTTGTTCAATTTACGTCGCTCCTATTACAGATAGCGTACTGGGCTAGGCGGCATCTTCAAAGGCGTGGAATGAAAGAGTAAAATGCACTATTAAACTTCTATGATAGGGCAATCAGAGACCCGATTAGATCATTTTATATTTTGGTGAATATAAGAATGCAGCGAAATTCTATCACATTTGTTCAATTTACATCGCTCCTATTTCAGATAGCGTATTGGGCTAAACAGCATCTCAAAGCGCATGAAATGGCGAGTAAAATGCACAATTAAACTTCTAGGGTAGGGCAAACAGAGACCCGAATAGACCATTTTATATTATGGTTAATTTAAGAATTCAGCAAAATTCTATCACATTTGTTCAATTTACGTCGCTCCTATTTCATATAGCGTACTGGGCTAGGCGGCATATTAAAGCGCGTGGAATGTCGATAAAATGCACTATTAAACTTCTATGATAGGGCAATCAGAGACCCGAATACATCATTTTGTATTTTGGTTAATATAAGAATTCAGCGAAATTCTATCACATTTGTTCAATATACGTCGCTCCTATTTCAGATAGCGTATTGGGCTATGCGGCATCTCGGTGCGCATGAAATGGCGAGTAAAATGCACTATTAAACTTCTAGGGTAGGGCAAACAGAGACCCGATTAGATCATTTTATATTATGGTTAATAAAAGAATTCAGAGAAATTCTATCACATTTGTTCAATTTACATAGCTCCTATTTCAGGTAGCGTATTGGGCTAAGCGGCATCTCAAAGCGCATGAAATGACGAGTAAAATGCATTATTAAACTTCTTGTGTAGGGCAAACAGAGACCCGATTAGATCATTTTATATTATGGTTAATTTAAGAAGTCTGCGAAATTCTATCAGATTTGTTCAATTTACGTCGCCCCTATTTCACATAGCGTACTGGGCTAGGCGGCATCTTAAAGCGCGTGGAATGCGGAGGAAAATATACTATTAAACTTCTATGATAGGGCACTCAGAGACCCGATTAGATCATTTTATATTTTGGTTAATATAAGAATTCAGCGAAATTCTATCACATTTGTTCAATTTACATCGCTCCTATTTCAGATAGCGTATTGGGCTAAACAGCATCTCAAAGCGCATGAAATGGCGAGTAAAATGCACAATTAAACTTCTAGGGTAGGGCAAACAGAGACCCGAATAGACCATTTTATATTATGGTTAATTTAAGAATTCAGCAAAATTCTATCACATTTGTTCAATTTACGTCGCTCCTATTTCATATAGCGTACTGGGCTAGGCGGCATATTAAAGCGCGTGGAATGGCGATAAAATGCACTATTAAACTTCTATGATAGGGCAATCAGAGACCCGATTACATCATTTTGTATTTTGGTTAATATAAGAATTCAGCGAAATTCTATCACATTTGTTCAATTTACGTCGCTCCTATTTCAGATAGCGTATTGGGCTATGCGGCATCTCGGTGCGCATGAAATGGCGAGTAAAATGCACTATTAAACTTCTAGGGTAGGGCAAACAGAGACCCGATTAGATCATTTTATATTATGGTTAATAAAAGAATTCAGAGAAATTCTATCACATTTGTTCAATTTACATCGCTCCTATTTCAGGTAGCGTATTGGGCTAAGCGGCATCTCAAAGCGCATGAAATGACGAGTAAAATGCATTATTAAACTTCTAGTGTAGGGCAAACAGAGACCCGAATAGACCATTTTATATTATGGTTAATTTGAAAATTCATCAAAATTCTATCACATTTGTTCAATTTACGTCGCTCCTATTTCAGATAGCGTACTGGGATAGGCGGCATCTTAAAGCGCGTGAAATGGCGAGTAAAATGCACTATTAAACTTCAATGATAGGGCAATCAGAGACCCGATTAGCTCATTTTATATTTTGGTTAATATAAGAATTCAGCGAAATTCTATCACATTTGTTCAATTTACATCGCTCCCATTTCAGGTAGCGTATTGGGCTAAGAGGCATCTCAAAGCGCATGAAATGGCGAGTGAAATGCACCATTAAACTTCTAGGGTAGGGCAAACAGAAACCCGAATAGACCATTTTATATTATGGTTAATTTGAGAATTCATCAAAATTCTATCACATTTGTTCAATTTACGTCGCTCCTATTTCAGATAGCGTACTGGGATAGGCGGCATCTTAAAGCGCGTGGAATGTCGAGTAAAATGCACTATTAAACTTCTATGATAGGGCAATCAGAGACCCGATTAGATCATTTTATATGTTGGTTAATATAAGAATTCAGCGAAATTCTATCACATTTGTTCAATTGACGTCGCTCCTATTTCAAGCAGCGTATTGGTCTATACGGCATCTCAGTGCGCATGAAATGGCGAGTAAAATGTACTATTAAACTTCTAGGGTAGGGCAAACAGAGACCCGATTAGATCATTTTATATTATGGTTAATTTAAGAATTCGGCGAAATTCTATCACATTTGTTCAATTTACGTCGCTCCTATTTCAGATAGGGTACTGGGCTAGGCGGCATCTTAAAGCGCATGAATGGCGAGTAAAATGCACTATTAAACTTCTAGGGTAGGGCGAACAGAGACCCGATTAGATCATTTTATATTATGGTTAATTTAAGAATTCTGCGAAATTCTATCACATTTGTTCAATTTACGTCGCTCCTATTTCAGATAGCGTACTGGGCTAGGCGGCATCTTAAAGCGCGTGGAATGGGGAGGAAAATATACTATTAAACTTCTATGATAGGGCAATCAGAGACCCGATTAGATCGTTTTATATTTCGGTTAATATAAGAATTCAGCGAAATTCTATCACATTTGTTCAATTTACGTCGCTCCTATTTCAGATGGCATATTGGGCTAAGCGGCACCTCAAAGCGCATGAAATGGCGAGTGAAATGCACCATTAAACTTCTAGGGTAGGGCAAACAGAGACCCGAATAGACCATTTTATATTATGGTTAATTTGAGAATTCATCAAAATTCTATCACATTTGTTCAATTTACGTCGCTCCTATTTCAGATAGCGTACTGGGATAGGCGGCATCTTAAAGCGCGTGGAATGTCGAGTAAAATGCACTATTAAACTTCTATGATAGGGCAATCAGAGACCCGATTAGATCATTTTATATTTTGGTTAATATAAGAATTCAGCGAAATTCTATCACATTTGTTCAATTTACGTCGCTCCTATTTCAGATAGAATATTGGGCTAAGCGGCACCTCAAAGCGCATGAAATGGTGAGTAAAATGCATTATTAAACTTGTAGGGTAGGGCAAACAGAGACCCGATTAGACGATTTTATATTTTGGTTAATATAAGAATTCAGCGAAACTCTATCACATTTGTTCAATTTACGTCGCTCCTATTTCAGATCGCGTATTGGGCTAAGCGGCATCTCAAAGCGCATGAAATGTCGAGTGAAATGCACTATTACCCTTCTAGGGTAGGGCGAACAGAGACCCGATTAGATCATTTTACATTAAGGTTAATATAAGAATTCAGGGAAATTCTATGACATTTTTTGAATTTACGTCGCTCCTATTTCGGATAGCGTACTGGGCTAGGCGGCATCTTAAAGCGCGTGGAATGGCGAGTAAAATGCACTATTAAACTTCTATGATAGGGCAATCAGAGACCCGATCAGATCATTTTATGTTTTGGTTAATATAAGAATTCGGCGAAATTCTATCACATTTGTTCAATTTACGTCGCTCCTATTTCAGATAGCGTATTGGGCTAAGCGGCATCTCAAAGCGCATGAATGGCGAGTAAAATGCACTATTAAACTTCTAGGGTAGGGCAAACAGAGACCCGATTAGATCATTTTATATTATGGTTAATTTAAGAATTCTGTGAAATTCTATCACATTTGTTCAATTTACGTCGCTCCTATTTCAGATAGCGTACTGGGCTAGGCGGCATTTTAAAGCGCGTGGAATGGGGAGGAAAATATACTATTAAACTTCTATGATAGGGCAATCAGAGACCCGATTAGATCATTTTAGGTTTTGTTAATATAAGAATTCAGCGAAATTCTATCACATTTGTTCAATTTACGTCGCTCCTATTTCAGATAGCGTATTGGGCTATGCGGCATCTCAGTGCGCATGAAATGGCGAGTAAAATGTACTATGAAACTTCTAGGGTAGGGCAAACAGAGACCCGATTAGATCATTTTATATTATGGTTAATTGAAGAATTCGGCGAAATTCTATCACATTTGTTCAATTTACGTCGCTCCTATTTCAGATAGGGTACTGGGCTAGGCGGCATCTTAAAGCGCGTGGAATGGGGAGGGAAATATACTATTAAACTCCTATGATAGGGCAATCAGAGACCCGATTAGATCATTTTATATTTTGGTTAATATAAGAATTCAGCGAAATTCTATCACATTTGTTCAATTTACGTCGCTCCTATTTCAGATAGAATATTGGGATAAGCGGCACCTCAAAGCGCATGAAATGGTGAGTAAAATGCACTATTAAACTTGTAGGGTAGGGCAAACAGAGACCCGATTAGATGATTTTATATTATGGTTAATTTAAGAATTCAGCGAAATTCTATCACATTTGTTCAATTTACGTCGCTCCTATTTCAGATAGCGTATTGGGCTAAGCGGTATCTCAAAGCGCATGAAATGGCGAGTAAAATGCACTATTAATCTTCTAGGGAAGGGCAAACAGACACCCGATTAGATCATTTTATATTATGGTTAATTTAAGAATTCTGCGAAATTCTATCACATTTGTTCAATTTACGTCGCTCCTATTTCAGATTGCGTACTGGGCTAGGCGGCATCTTAAAGCGCGTGGAATGGGGAGGAAAATATACTATTAAACTTCTATGATAGGGCAATCAGAGACCCGATTAGATCGTTTTATATTTTGGTTAATATAAGAATTCAGCGAAATTCTATCACATGTGTTCAATTTACATCGCTCCTATTTCAGATAGCGTATTGGGCTAAGAGGCATCTCAAAGCGCATGAAATGACGAGTAAAATGCATTATTAAACTTCTAGGGTAGGGCAAACAGAGACCCGATTAGATCATTTTATATTATGGTTAATTTAAGAATTCAGCAAAATTCTATCACATTTGTTCAATTTACGTCGCTCCTACTTCAGATAGCGTATTGCGCTAAGCGGCATCTCAAAGCGCATGAAATGACGAGTAAAATGCATTATTAAACTTCTAGGGTAGGGCAAACAGAGACCCGATTAGATCATTTTATATTATAGTTAATTTAAGAATTCTGCGAAATTCTATCACATTTGTTCAATTTACGTCGCTCCTATTTCAGATAGCGTACTGGGCTAGGCGGCGTCTTACAGCGGGTGGAATGGGGAAGAAAATATACTATTAAACTTCTATGATAGGGCAATCAGAGACCCGATTAGATCATTTTATATTATGGTGAATTTAAGAATTCTGCGAAATTATATCACATTTGTTCAATTTACGTCGCTCCTATTTCAGATAGCGTATTGGGATAAGCGGCATCTCAAAGCGCATGAATGGCGAGTAAAATGCACTATTAAACTTTTAGGTTAGGGCAAACAGAGACCCGATTAGATCATTTTATATTATTGTTAATTTAAGAATTCAGCAAAATTCTATCACATTTGTTCAATTTACGTCGCTCCTATTTCACATAGCGTACTGGGCTAGGCAGCATCTTAAAGCGCGTGGAATGGCGAGTAAAATGCACTATTAAACTTCCATGATAGCGCAATCAGAGACCCGATTAGATCATTTTATATTATGGTTAATTTAAGAATTCAGCGAAATTCTATCACATTTGTTCAATTTACGTCGCGCCCATTTCAGATAGCGTATTGGGCTAGGCGGCATCTTAAAGCGCGTGGAATGGCGAGTATAATGCACTATTAAACTTCTATGATAGGGCAATCAGAGACCCGATTAGATCATTTTATATTTTGTTTAATATAAGAATTCAGGGAAATTCTATCACATTTGTTCAATTTACGTCGCTCCTGTTTCAAATAGCGTATTGGGCAAACGGGAATCTCAAAGCGCATGAAATGGCAAGTAAAATGCTCTATTAAACTTCTAGGGTAGGGCAAACAGAGACCCGATTAGATCATTTTATATTATGGTTAATTTAAGAATTCAGCAAAATTCTATCACATTTGTTCAATTTACGTCGCTCCTATTTCAGATAGCGTACTGGGCCAGACGGCATCTTAAAGCGCGTGGAATGGCGAGTACAATTCACTATTAAACTTCTATGATAGGGCAATCAGAGACCCGGTTAGAACATTTTATATTTTGGTTAATATAAGAATTCAGCGAAATTCTATCACATATGTTCAAATTACGTCGCTCCTATTTCAGATAGCATACCGGGCTAGGCGGCATCTTAAAGCGCGTGGCATTCTCGAGTGAAATGCACTATTAAACTTCTAGGATAAGGCAAACAGAGACCCGATTAGATCATTTTATATTATTGTTAATTTAAGAATTCAGCAAAATTCTATCACATTTGTTCAATTTACGTCGCTCCTATTTCACATAGCGTACTGGGCTAGGCGGCATCTTAAAGCGCGTGGAATGGCGAGTAAAATGCACTATTAAACTTCTATGATAGCGCAATCAGAGACCCGATTATATCATTTTATATTTTGGTTAATATAAGAATTCATCGAAATTCTATCACATTTGTTCAATTTACGTCGCTCCTATTTCAGATACCGTATTGGGCGAAGCGGCATCCCAAAGCGCAAGAAATGGCGAGAGAAATGCACTATTAAACTTCTAGGGTAGGGCAAACAGAGACTCGATTAGATCATTTTATATTATTGTTAATTTAAGAATTCAGCAAAATTCTATCACATTTGTTCAATTTACGTCGCTCCTATTTCACATAGCGTACTGGGCTAGGCGGCATCTTAAAGCGCGTGGAATGGCGAGTATAATGCACTATTAAACTTCTATGATAGCGCAATCAGAGACCCGATTAGATCATTTTATATTTTGGTTAATATAAGAATTCATCGAAATTCTATCACATTTGTTCAATTTACGTCGCTCCTATTTCAGATAGCCTATTGGCCTAAGCGGCATCTCAAAGCGCCTGAAATGGCGAGTAAAATGCACTATTAAACTTCTAGGGTAAGGCAATCAGAGACCCGATTAGATCATTTTATATTACGGTTAATATAAGAATGCGGCGAAATTCTATCACATTTGTTTAATTTACGTCGCTCCTATTTCAGATAGCGTATTGGGCTAAGCGGTATCTCAACGAGCATGAAAATACGAGTGAAATGCACTATTAAACTTCTAGGGTAGGGCGAACAGGGACCCGATTTGATCATTTTACATTAAGGTTAATATAAGAATTCAGGGAAATTCTATCACATTTGTTCAATTTACGTCGCTCCTATTTCAGATAGCGTATTGGGCTAACCGGTATCTCAAAGCGCATGAAATGGCAAGTAAAATGCTCTGTTACAGTTCTAGGGTAGGGCAAACAGAGACCCGATTAGATCGTTTTATATTATGGTTAATTTAAGAATTCAGCAAAATTCTATCACATTTGTTCAATTTACGTCGCTCCTATTTCAGATAGCGTACTGGGCCAGACGGTATCTTAAAGCGCGTGGAATGGCGAGTGCAATTCACTATTAAACTTCTATGATAGGGCAATCAGAGACCCGGTTAGATCATTTTATATTTTGGTTAATATAAGAATTCAGCGAAATTCTATCACATATGTTCAAATTACGTCGCTCCTATTTCAGATAGCATATTGGGCTAGGCGGCATCTTAAAGCGCGTGGCATTCTCGAGTGAAATGCACTATTAAACATCTAGGATAAGGCAAACAGGGACCCGATTAGATCATTTTACATTAAGGTTAATATAAGAATTCAGCGAAATTCTATCACATTTGTTCAATTTACGTCGCTCATATTTCAGACAGCGTATTGGGCTAAGCGGCTTCTGAAAGCGCATGAAATGGCGAGTAAAATGCACTATTAAACTTCTAGGGTAGGGCAAACAGTGACCCGATTAGATCATTTTATATTATGGTTAATTTAAGAATTCAGCGAAATTCTATCACATTTGTTCAATTTACGTCGCGCCCATTTCAGACAGCGTATTGGGCTAAGCGGCATCTCGAAGCGCGTGAAATGGCGAGTAAAATGCACTATTAAACTTCTAGGGTAAGGCAAACAGAGACCCGATTATATCATTTTATATTGCGGTTAATATAAGAATTCAGCGTAATTCTATCCCATTTGTTCAATTTACGTCGCTTCTATTTCACATAGCGTACTGGGCTAGGCGGCATCTTAAAGCGCGTGGAATGGCGAGTAAAATGCACTATTAAACTTCTAGGGTAGGGCGAACAGAGACCCGATTAGATCATTTTACATTAAGGTTAATATAAGAATTCAGCGAAATTCTATGACATTTGTTCAATTTACGTCGCTCATATTTCGGATAGCGTATTGGGCTAAGCGGCATCTCAAAGCGCCCGAAATAGCGAGTAAAATGCACTATTAAACTTCTGCGGTTAGGCAAACAGAGACCTGATTATATCATTTTATATTGCGGTTAATATAAGAATTCTGCGTAATTCTGTCACATTTGTTCAATTTATATCGCTGGTATTTCAGCTAGCGTATTGGGCCAGGCGGCACCTTATAGCGCATAAAATGACGAGTAAAGTGCACTACTAAACTCCTACGATAGGGCAATCAGAGAACCGATTAGATCGTATTATATTATGGTTAATATAAGAATTCTGCGTAATTCTATCACGATTGTTCAATTTACGTAGCTCCAATTTCAGATAGCGTATTGGGCTAGGTGGCATCTTAAAGCGCATGAAATGTTGAGTAAAATGCACTATTAAACTTCTGGGGTAGGGCAAACAGAGACCCGATTAGATCATTGTATATTATGATTAATTTAAGAATTCAGCGAAATTCTATTACATTTGTTCAATTTACGTCGCTCCTATTTCAGATAGCGTATTGGGCTAGGCGGCATCTCAAAACGCGTGGAATGATGAGTGGAATGTACTGCTAACATTCTATGATACGGCAATCAAAGACCCGATTAGATCATTCTATATTATGGTTAATATAAGAAATCTGCGTAATTCTATCACATTTGTCAAATTTATGTCGCTCCTATTTCACATAGCGTACTGGGCGAGTCGGCATCTTAAAGCGCGTGGAATAGTGAGTAAAATGCACTATTAAACTTCTATGATAGGGCAATCGGAGACCCGATTAGATCATTTTATATTATGGTTAATATAAGAATTCATCGAAATTCTATCCCATTTGTTCAATTTACGTCGCTTCTATTTCAGATAGCGTATTGGGCTAAGCGGCTTCTCAAAGCGCATGAAATGGCGAGTAAAATGTACTATTAAACTTCTATGATAGGGCAATCAGAGACCCGATTAGATCATTTTACATTAAGGTTAATATAAGAATTCAGCGAAATTCTATCACATTTGTTCAGTTTACGTCGCTCATATTTCGGATAGCGTATTGGGCTAAGCGGCATCTCAAAGCGCCTGAAATAGCGAGTAAAATGCACTATTAAACTTCTAGGGTAAGGCAAACAGAGTCCCGATTATATCATTTTATATTGTGGTTAATATAAGAATTCAGCGTAGTTCTATCACATTTGTTCAATTTCCGTCGCTCCTATTTCAGATAGCGTACTGGGCTAGGCGGCATCTTAAAGCGCGTGGAATGGCGAGTATAATGCACTATTAAACTTCTATGATAGGGCAATCAGAGACCCGGTTAGATCATTTTATATTTTGTTTAATATAAGAATTCAGGGAAATTCTATCACATTTGTTCAATTTACGCCGCTCCTATTTCAGATAGCGTATTGGGCTAACCGGTATCTCAAAGCGCATGAAATGGCAAGTAAAATGCTCTATTAAAGTTCTAGGGTAGGGCAAACAGAGACCCGATTAGATCATTTTATATTATGGTTAATTTAAGAATTCAGCAAAATTCTATCACATTTGTTCAATTTACGTCGCTCCTATTTCAGATAGCGTACTGGGCCAGACGGTATCTTAAAGCGCATGGAATGGCGAGTGCAATTCACTATTAAACTTCTATGATAGGGCAATCAGAGACCCGGTTAGATCATTTTATATTTTGGTTAATATAAGAATTCAGCGAAATTCTATCACATATGTTCAAATTACGTCGCTCCTATTTCAGATAGCATATTGGGCTAGGCGGCAACTTAAAGCGCGTGGCATTCTCGAGTGAAATGCACTATTAAACTTCTAGGATAAGGCAAACAGGGACCCGATTAGATCATTTTACATTAAGGTTAATATAAGAATTCAGCGAAATTCTATCACATTTGTTCAATTTACGTCGCTCATATTTCAGACAGCGTATTGGGCTAAGCGGCTTCTGAAAGCGCATGAAATGGCGAGTAAAATGCACTATTAAACTTCTAGGGTAGGGCAAACAGTGACCCGATTAGATCATTTTATATTATGGTTAATTTAAGAATTCAGCGAAATTCTATCACATTTGTTTAATTTACGTCGCTCCTATTTCAGATAGCGTATTGGGCTAAGCGGCATCTCAAAGCGCCTGAAATGTCGAGTAAAATGCACTATTAAACTTCTAGGGTAAGGCAATCAGAGACCCGATTAGATCATTTTATATTACGGTTAATATAAGAATTCGGCGAAATTCTATCACATTTGTTTAATTTACGTCGCTCCTATTTCAGATAGCGTATTGGGCTAAGCGGTATCTCAAAGCGCATGAAAAGATGAGTGAAATGCACTATTAAACTTCTAGGGTAGGGCGAACAGGGACCCGATTTGGTCATTTAACATTAAGGTTATTATAAGAATTCAGGGAAATTCTATCACATTTGTTCAATTTACGTGGCTCCTATTTCAGATAGCGTATTGGCCTAAGCGGCATCTCAAAGCGCCTGAAATGTCGAGTAAAATGCACTATTAAACTTCTAGGGTAAGGCAAACAGAGACCCGAGTATATCATTTTATATTGCGGTTAGTATAAGAATTGAGCGCAATTCCATCGCATTTGTTCAACTTACGTCGCTCCTATTTCACATAGCGTACTGGGCTAGGCGGCATGTTAAAGCGCGTGGAATGGCGAGTATAATGCACTATTAAACTTCTATGATAGCGCAATCAGAGACCCGATTAGATCATTTTATATTTTGGTTAATATAAGAATTCAGCGAAATTCTATCCCATTTGTTCAATTTACGTCGCGCCTATTTCACATAGCGTACTGTGCCAGCCGGCATCTTAAAGCGCGTGGAATGGCGAGTAAAATGCACTATTAAACTTCTATGATAGCGCAATCAGAGACCCGATTAGATCATTTTATATTTTGGTAAATATAAGGATTCAGCGAAATTCTGTCACATTTGTTCAATTTACGTCGTTCCTATTCCAGATAGCGTACTGGGCTATGCGGCATCTTAAAGCGCGTGGAATGGCGAGTAAAATGCACTATTAAACTTGTATGATAGGGCAACCAGAGACCCGATTAGATCATTTTATATTTTGGTTAATATAAGATTTCAGGGAAATTCTATCACATTTGTTCAATTTACGTCGCTCCCATTTCAGATAGCGTATTGGGCGAAGCGGCATCTCAAAGCGCATGAAATGGCGAGTAAAATGCACTATTAAACTTCTAGGGTAAAGCAAACAGAGACCCGTTTAGATCATTTTATATTATGGTTAATTTAAGAATTCAGCAAAATTCTATCACATTTGTTCAATTTACGTCGCTCCTATTTCAGATAGCGTACTGGGCTAAGCGCCATCTTAAAGAGCGTGGAATGGCCAGTAAAATGCGCTATTAAACTTCTATGATAGGGCAATCAGAGACCCGATTAGATCATTTTATATTTTGGTTAATATAAGAATTCAGCGAAATTCTATCACATTTGTTCAATCTACGTCGCTCCTATTTCAGATGGCGTACTGGGCTAGGCGGCATCTTAAAGCGCGTGGAATGGCGAGTAAAATGCACTATTAAACTTCTAGGATAAGGCAAACAGAGACTCGATTAGATCATTTTATATTACGGTTAATATAAGAATTCAGCGTAATTTTATCACATTTGTTCAACTTACGTCGCTCCTATTTCAGATAGCGTATTGGGCTAAGCGGCATCACAAAGCGCATGAAATGGCAAGTAAAATGCTCTATTAAACTTCTAGGGTAAGGCGAACAGAGACCCGATTATATCATTTTATATTACGGTTAATATAAGAATTCAGCGTAATTCTATCACATTTGTTCAACTCACGTCGCTCCTATTTCAGATAGCGTACTGGGCTAGGCGGCATCTTAAAGCGCATGGAATGGCGAGTAAAATGCAGTATTAAACTCCTATGATAGGGCCATCAGAGACCCGATTAGATCATTTTATATTATGGTTAATTTAAGAATTCAGCGAAATTCTATCACATTTGTTCAATTTACGTCGCTCCTATTTCAGATAGCGTATTGGGCTAAGCGGCATCTCAAAGCGCATGAAATGGCGAGTAAAATACACTATTAAACTTCTAGGGTAAGGCAAACAGAGACCTGATTAGATCATTTTATATTACGGTTAATATAAGAATTCAGCGTAATTCTATCACATTTGTTCAATTTACGTCGCTCCTATTTCAGATAACGTATTGGGCTAAGCGGCATCACAAAGCGCATGAAATGGCAAGTAAAATGCTCTATTAAACTTCTAGGGTAGGGCAAACAGAGACACGATTAGATCATTTTATGTTATGGTTAATTAAAGAGTTCAGCAAAATTCTATCACATTTGTTCAATTTGCGTCGCTCCTATTTCAGGTAGCGTACTGGGCTAGGCCGCATCTTAAAGCGCGTGGAATGGCGAGTAAAATGCACTATTGAACTTCTATGATAGGGAATCAGAGACCCGATTAGATCATTTTATATTTTGGTTAATATAAGGATTCAGCGAAATTCTGTCACATTTGTTCAATTTACGTCGTTCCTATTTCAGATATCGTACTGGGCTAGGCGGCATCTTAAAGCGCGTGGAATGGCGAGTAAAATGCACTATTAAACTTGCAGGATAGGGCAATCAGAGACCCGATTAGATCATTTTATATTTTGGTTAATATAAGAATTGAACAAAATTCTATCACATTTGTTTAATTTACGTTGCTCCTGTTTCAGATAGCGTATTGGGCTAAGCGGTATCTCAAAGCGCATGAAAAGACGAGTGAAATGCACTATTAAACTTCTAGGGTAGGGCGAACAGGGACCCGATTTGATCATTTTACGTTAAGGTTAATATAAGAATTCAGGGATATTCTATCACATTTGTTCAATTTACGTCGCTCCTATTTCAGATAGCGTACTGGGCTAGGCGGCATCTTAAAGCGCGTGGAATGGCGAGTATAATGCACTATCAAACTTCTAGGATAGGGCAATCAGAGACCCGATTAGATCATTTTATATTGTGGTTAATATAAGAATTCAGCGAAATTCTATCCCATTTGTTCAATTTACGTCGCGCCTATTTCACATAGCGTATTGGGCTACGCTTCTTCTCAAAGCGCATGAAATGGCGATTAAAATGGACTATTAAACTTCTAGGGTGGGGCAAACAGAGACCCGATTAGATCATTTTATATTATGGTTAATTTAAGAATTCAGCAAAATTCTACCACATTTGTTCAATTTACGTCGTTCCTCTTTCTGATAGCGTACTGGGCTAGGCGGCATCTGAAAGCGCGTGGAATTTGGAGGAAAATGCACTACTCAACTCCTACGGTAGGGCGAACAGAGACCCGATTAGATCATTTTACATTAAGGTTAATATAAGAATTCAGCGAAATTCTATCACATTTGTTCAATTTACGTCGCTCATATTTCGGATAGCGTATTGTGCAAAGATGTATCTCAAAGCGCATGAAATGACGCGTAAAATGCACTATTAAACTTCTAGGGTAGGGCAAACAGTGAACCGATTAGATCATTTTATATTATGGTTAATTTAAGAATTCAGCGAAATTCTATCACATTTGTTCAACTTACGTCGCTCCTATTTCAGATAGCGTACTGTGCTAGCCGGCATCTTAAAGCGCGTCGAATGTCGAGTAAAATGCACTGTGAAACTTCTGGGGTAGGGCAAACAGAGACCCGATTAGATCATTTTATATTATGGTTAATTTAAGAATTCAGCGGAATTCTATCACATTTGTTCAATTTACGTCGCTCCTATTTCTGATAGCGTATTGGGCTAAGCTGCATCTCAAAGAGCATGACATGGCCAGTAAAATGCACTATTAAACTTCTAGGGTAGGGCGAACAGAGACCTGATTAGATCATTTTATATTTTGGTTAATATAAGAATTCAGCGAAATTCTATCACATTTGTTCAATTTACGTCGCTCCTATTTCAGATAGCGTACTGGGCTAGGCGGCACCTTCAAAGGCGTGGAATGTCGAGTAAAATGCACTATTAAACTTCTATGATAGGGCAATCAGAGACCCGATTAGATCATTTTATATTATGGTTAATTTAAGAATTCTGCGAAATTCTATCACATTTGTTCAATTTACGTCGCTCCTATTTCAGATAGCGTATTGGGCTAAGCGGCATCTCAAAGCGCATGAACGGCGAGTAAAATGCACTATTAAACTTCTAGGGTAGGGCAAACAGACACCCGATTAGATCATTTTATATTATGGTTTATTTAAGAATTCAGCGAAATTCTATCACATTTGTTTAATTTACGTCGCTCCTATTTCAGGTAGCCTATTTGGCTAAGCCGCACTTCAAAGCGCATGAAATGACGAGTGAAATGGACAATTAAACTTCTAGGCTAGGGCGAACAGACACCCGATTAGATCATTTTACATTATGGTTAATAAAAGAATTCAGCGAAATTCTATCACATTTTGTTCAATTTACATCGCTCCTATTTCAGATAGCGTATTGGGCTAAGCGGCATCTCAAAGCGCATGAAATGGCGAGGAAAATGCACTATTAATCTTCTAGGGTAGGGCGAACAGAGACCCGATTAGATCATTTTACATTAAGGTTAATATAAGAATTCAGGGAAATTCTATCACATTTGTTCAATTTACGTCGCTCCTATTTCAGGTAGCGTATTGGGCTATGCGGCATCTCAGTGCGCATGAAATGGCGTGTAAAATGCACTATTAAACTTCTAGGGTAGGGCAAACAGAGACCCGAATAGATCATTTTATATTATGGTTAATTTAAGAATTCAGCAAAATTCTATCACAATTGTACAATTTACGTCGCTCCTATTTCAGATGGCGTATTGGGCTATGCGGCATCTCAGTGCGCATGAAATGGCGAGTAAAATGCACTATTAAACTTCTATGATAGGGGAAACAGAGACCCGATTAGATCATTTTATATTATGGTTAATAAGAGAATTCAGCGAAATTCTATCACATTTGTTCAATTTACATCGCTCCTATTTCAGGTAGCGTATTTGACTAAGCGGCATCTCAAAGCGCATGAAATGACGAGTGAAATGGACTATTAAGCTTCTAGGCTAGGGTGAACAGAGTCCCGATTAGATCATTTTACATTATGGTTAATAAAAGAATCCGGCGAAATACAATCACATTTGTTAAATTTACATCGCTCCTATTTCAGATAGCGTATTGGGCTAAGCGGCATCTGAAAGCGCATGAAATGACGAGTAAAATGCATTATTAAACTTCTAGGGTACGGCAAACAAAGACCCGATTAGATCATTTTATATTATGGTTAATTTAAGAATTCAGCGAAATTCTATCACATTTGTTTAATTTACGTCGCTCCTATTTCAGATAGCCTATTTGGCTAAGCGGCATTTCAAAGCGCATGAAATGACGAGTGAAATGGACTATTAAGCTTCTAGGCTAGGGTGAACAGAGTCCCGATTAGATCATTTTACATTATGGTTAATAAAAGAATCCGGCGAAATACAATCACATTTGTTAAATTTACATCGCTCCTATTTCAGATAGCGTATTGGGCTAAGCGGCATCTGAAAGCGCATGACATGACGAGTGAAATGCACTATTAAACTTCTAGGGTAGCGCGAACAGAGACCCGATTAGATCTTTTTACATTATCGTTAATATAAGAATTCAGCGTAATTCTATCACATTTGTTCAATTTACGTCGCTCCTGCTTCAGATAGCGTATTGGGCTATGCGGCATCTCAAAGCGCATGAAATGGCGAGTAAAATGCACTATTAAACTTCTTCGGTAGGGCAAACAGAGACCCGATTAGATCATTTTATATTACGGTTAATATAAGAATTCAGGGAAATTCTATCACATTTGTTCAATTTACGTCGCTCCTATTTCAGATAGCGTACTGAGCTAGGCGGCATCTTAAAAGGCGTGGAATGGCCAGTAAAAGGCACTATTAAACTTCTATGATAGGGCAATCAGAGACCCGATTAGATCATTTTATATTTTGGTTAATATAACAATAAAGCGTAATTCTATCACATTTGTTCAATTTACATCGCTCCTATTTGAGGTAGCGTATTGGGCTAAGCGGCATCTCAAAGCGCATGAAATGACGAGTAAAATGCATTATTAAACTTCTAGGGTAGGGAAAACAGAGACCCGATTAGATCATTTTATATTATTGTCAATTTAAGAATTCTGCGAAATTCTATCACATTTGTTCAATTTACGTCGCTCCTATTTCAGATAGCGTACTGGTCTAGGCGGCATCTTAAAGCGCGTGGAATGGGGAGGAAAATATACTATTAAACTTCTATGATAGGGCAATCAGAGACCCGATTAGATCATTTTATAATTTGGTTAATATAAGGATTCAGCGAAATTCTATCACATTTGTTCAATTTACATCGCTCCTATTTGAGGTAGCGTATTGGGCTAAGCGGCATCTCAAAGCGCATGAAATGGCGAGTAAAATGCACTATTAAACTTCAAGGGTAGGGCAAACAGAGACCCGTATAGACCATTTTATATTATGGTTAATTTAAGAATTCAGCAAAATTCTATCACATTTGTTCAATTTACGTCGCTCCTATTTCAGATAGCGTATTGGGCTAAACGGCATCTCAAAGCGCATAAAATGGCGAGTAAAATGCACTATTAAACTTCTAGGGTAGGGCAAACAGAGACCCGAATAGATCATTTTATATTATGGTTAACTTAAGAATTCAGCAAAATTCTATCACAATTGTACAATTTACGTCGTTCCTATTTCAAATAGCGTACTGGTCTAGGCGGCATCGTAAAGCGCGTGGAATGGCGAGTAAAATGCACTATTAAACTTCTATGATAGAGCAATCAGAGACCCGGTTAGAACATTTTATATTTTGGTTAATATAAGAGTTCAGCGAAATTCTATCACATTTGACAATTCACGTCGCTCCTATTTCAGATAGCGTACTGGGCTAGGCGGCACCTTAAAGCGCGTGGAATGGCGAGTAAAATGCACTGTTAAACTTCTAGGGTAGGGCAAACAGAGACCCGATTAGATCATTTTATATTACGGTTAATATAAGAATTCAGAGTAATTCTATCACATTTGTTCAATTTACGTCGCTCCTATTTCAGATAGCGTATTGGGATAAGCGGCATCTCAAACCGCATGAAATGACGAGTGAAATGCACTATTAAACTTCTAGGGTAGGGCGAACAGAGGCCCGATTAGATAATTTTATATTTTGGTTAATATAAGAGTTCAGCGAAATTCTATCACATTTGTTCAATTTACGTCGCTCCTATTTCAGATAGCGTATGGGCTAAGCGGCATCTCAAAGCGCATGAAATGGCGAGTAAAATGCACTATCAAACTTCTAGGGTAAGGCAAATAGAGACCCGATTAGATTATTGTATATTACGGTTAATATAAGAATTCAGCGTAATTCTATCACATTTGTTCAATTTACGTCGCTCCTATTTCAGATAGCGTATTGGGCTAAGAGGTATCTCACAGCGCATGAAATGGCGAGTAAAATGCACTATTAAACTTCTAGGGTAGGGCGAACAGAGACCCGATTAGATCATTTTACATTATGGTTAATAAAAGAATTCAGCGAAATTCTATCACATTTGTTCAATTTACGTCGCTCCTATTTCAGATAGCGTACTGGGCTAGGCGGCATCTGAAAGCGCGTGGAATGGCGAGTAAAATGCACTATTAAACTTCTATGATAGGGCAATCAGAGACCCGATTAGATCATTTTATATTTTGGTTAATATAAGAATTCAGCGAAATTCTATCACATTTGTTCAATTTACGTCGCTCCTATTTCAGATAGCGTATTGGGCTAAGCGGCATCTCAAAGCGCATGAAATGACGAGTGAAATGCACTATTAAACTTCTAGGGTAGGGCGAACAGAGACCCGATTAGATCATTTTACATTAAGGTTAATATAAGAATTCAGGGAAATTCCATCACATTTGCTCAATTTACGTCGCTCCTATTTCAGATAGCGTACTGGGCTAGGCGGTATCTTAAAGCGCGTGGAATGACGAGTAAAATGCACTATTATACTTCTATGATAGGGCAATCAGAGAGCCGATCAGATCATTTTATATTTTGGTTAATATAAGAATTCAGCGAAATTCTATCACATTTGTTCAATTTACGGCGCTCCTATTTCAGATAGCATATTGGGCTAAGCGGCACCTCAAAGCGCATGAAATGGTGAGTAAAATGCACTATTAAACTTCTAGGGTAGGGCAAACAGAGACCCGAATAGACCATTTTATATTATGGTTAATACTAGAATTCGGCAGAATTCTATCACATTTGTTCAATTTCCGTCGCTCCTATTTCAGATAGCGTACTGGGCTAGGCGGTATCTTAAAGCGCGTGGAATGACGAGTAAAATGCACTATTATACTTCTATGATAGGGCAATCTGAGACCCGATTAGATCATTTTATATTTTGGTTAATATAAGAATTCAGCGAAATTCTATCACATTTGTTCAATTTACGTCGCTCCTATTTCAGATAGCGTATTGGGCTAAGCGGAGTCTCAAAGCGCATGAAATGACGAGTGAAATGCACTATTAAACTTATAGGGTAGGGCGAACAGAGACCCGATTAGATCATTTTACATTAAGGTTAATATAAGGATTCAGAAAAGTTCTATCACATTTGTTCAATTTACGTCGCTCCTATTTCAGATAGCGTACTGGGCAAGGCGGCATCTTAAAGCGTGTGGAATGGCGAGTAAAATGCACTATTAAACTTCTATGATAGGGCAATCAGAGACCCGATTAGATCATTTTATATTTTGGTTAATATAAGAATTCAGCGAAATTCTATCACTTTTGTTCAATTTACGTCGCTCCCATTTCAGATAGCGTATTGGGCTAAGCGGTATCTCAAAGCGCATGAAATGACGAGTGAAATGCACTATTAAACTTCTAGGGTAGGGCGAACAGAGACCCGATTAAATCATTTTATATTATGGTTAATAAAAGAATTCAGCGAAATTCTATCACATCTGTTCAATTTACATCGCTCCTATTTCAGATAGCGTACTGGGATAGGCGGCATCTTAAAGCGCGTGGAATGGCGAGTAAAATGCACTATTAAACTTCTAGGGTAGGGCGAACAGAGACCCGATTAGATCATTTTATATTATGGTTAATTTAAGAATTCTGCGAAATTCTATCACATTTGCTCACTTTACGTCGCTCCTATTTCAGATAGCGTACTGGGCTAGGCGGCATCTTAAAGCGCGTGGAATGGGGAGGAAAATATACTATTAAACTTCCATGATAGGGCATTCAGAGACCCGATTAGATCGTTTTATATTTTGGTTAATATAAGAATTCAGGGAAGTTCTGTCACATTTGTTCAATTTGCGTCGCTCCTATTTCAGATAGCATATTGGGCTAAGCGGCATTTCAAAGAGCATGAAATGGCGAGTAAAATGCACTATTGAACTTCTAGGGTAAGGCAAACAGAGACCCGATTAGATCATTTTATGTTTTGGTTAATATAAATATTCAGCGAAATTCTATCACATTTGTTCAATTTACGTCGCTCCTATTTCAGATAGCGTATTGGGCTAAGCGGCATCTCAAAGCGCATGAAATGACGAGCAAAATGCACTATTAAACTTCTATGATAGGGCAATCAGAAACCCGATTAGATCATTTTATATTTTTTTTAATATAAGAATTCAACGAAGTTCTATCACATTTGTTCAATTTACGTCGCTCCTATTTCCGATAGCGTATTCGGGTAAGCGACATCTCAAAGCGCATGAAATGCCGAGTGAAATGCACTATTAAACTTCTAGGGTAGGGCGAACAGAGACCCGATTAGATCATTTTACATTAAGGTTAATATAAGAATTCAGGGAAATTCTATCACATTTGTTCAATTTACGTCGCTCCTATTTCAGACAGCGTATTCTGCTAAGCGGCATCACAAAGCGCATGAAATGACGAGTGAAATGCACTATTAAACTTCTAGGGTAGGGCGAACAGAGACCTGATTAGATCATTTTACATTAATGTTAATATAAGAATTCAGGGAAATTCTATCACATTTGTTCAATTTACGTCGCTCCTATTTCAGATAGCGTACTGGGCTAGGCGGCATCTTCAAAGGCGTGGAATGGCGAGTAAAATGCACTATTAAACTTCTATGATTGGGCAATCAGAGACCCGATTAGATCATTTTATATTTTGGTTAATATAAGAATTCGGCGAAATTCTATCACATTTGTTCAATTTACGTCGCTCCTATTTCCGATAGCGTACTGGGCTAGGCGGCATCTTCAAAGGCGTGGAATGGCGAGTAAAATGCACTATTAAACTTCTATGATAGGGCAATCAGAGACCCTATTAGATCATTTTATATTTTCGGCAATATAAGAATTCATCAAAATTCTGTCACATTTGTTCAATTTACGTCGCTCCTATTTCAGGTAGCGTATTGGGCTATGCGGCATCTCAGTGCGCATGAAATGGCGAGTAAAAGGCACTATTAAACTTCTAGGGTAGGGCAAACAGAGACCCGATTAGATCATTTCATATTATGGTTAATAAAAGAATTCAGCGAAATTCTATCACATTTGTTCAATTTACATCGCTCCTATTTCAGGTAGCGTATTTGGCTAAGCGGCATCTCAAAGCGCATGAAATGACGAGTGGAATGGACTATTAAACTTCTAGGCTAGGGCGAACAGAGACCCGATTAGGTCATTTTACGTTATGGTTAATAAAAGAATTCAGCGAAATTCTATCACATTTGTTCAATTTACGTCGCTCCTATTTCAGGTAGCGTATTGGGCTATGCGGCATCTCAGTGCGCATGAAATGGCGAGTAAAAGGCACTATTAAACTTCTAGGGTAGGGCAAAGAGAGACCCGATTAGATCATTTTATATTATGGTTAATAAAAGAATTCAGCGAAATTCTATCACATTTGTTCAATTAAATCGCTCCTATTTCAGGTAGCGTATTTGGCTAAGCGGCATCTGCAAGCGCATGAAATGACGAGTGAAATGGACTATTAAACTTCTAGGCTAGGGCGAACAGAGACCCGATTAGATCATTTTACATTAAGGTTAATAAAAGAATTCAGCGAAATTCTATCACTTTTGTTCAATTTATATCGCTCCTATATCAGATAGCGTATTGGGCTAAGCGGCATCTCAAAACGCATGAAATGCCGAGTGAAATGCACTGTTAAACTTCTAGGGTAGGGCGAACAGAGACACGATTAGATCATTTTACATTAAGGTTAATATAAGAATTCAGGGAAATCCTATCACATTTGTTCAATTTACGTCGCTGCTATTTCAGATAGCGTACTGGGCTAGGCGGCATCTTCAAAGGCGTGGAATGGCGAGTAAAATGCACTCTTAAACTTCTATGATAGGGCAATCAGAGACCCGATTAGATCATTTTATATTTTGGTTAATATAAGTATGCAGCGAAATTCTATCACATTTGTTCAATTTACGTCGCTCCTATTTCAGATAGCATATTGGGCTAAGCGGCACTTCAAAGCGCATGAAATGGCGAGTAAAATGCACTATTAAACTTCTAGGGAAGGGCAAACAGAGACCCGAATAGACCATTTTATATTATGGTTAATTTGAGAATTCATCAAAATTCTATCACATTTGTTCAATTTACGTCGCTCCTATTTCAGATAGCGTACTGGGATAGGCGGCATCTTAAAGCGCGTGGAATGTAGAGTAAAATGCACTATTAAACTTCTATGATAGGGCAATCAGAGAACCGATTAGATCATTTTATATTATGGTTAATTTAAGAATTCAGCGAAATTCTATCCACATTTGTTCAATTTACGTCGCTCCTATTGCGGATAGCGTATTGGGCTAAGCGGCATCTCAAAGCGCATGAAATGGCGAGTAAAATGCACTATTAAACTTCTAGGGTTCGGCAAACAGAGACCGGATTAAATCATTTTATATTACGGTTAATATAAGAATTCAGCGTAATTCTATCACATTTGTTCAATTTACGTCGCTCCTATTTCGGATAGCGTATTGGGCTAAGCGGCATTTCAAAGCGCATGAAATGACAAGTGAAATGGACAATTAAACATCTAGGCTAGGGCGAACAGAGACCCGATTAGATCATTTTATATTTTGGTTAATATAAGAATTCGGCGAAATTCTATCACATTTGTTCAATTTACATCGCTCCCATTTCAGGTAGCGTATTGGGCTAAGAGGCATCTCAAAGCGCATGAAATGGCGAGTGAAATGCACCATTAAACTTCTAGGGTAGGGCAAACAGAAACCCGAATAGACCATTTTATATTATGGTTAATTTGAGAATTCATCAAAATTCTATCACATTTGTTCAATTTACGTCGCTCCTATTTCAGATAGCGTACTGGGATAGGCGGCATCTTAAAGCGCGTGGAATGTCGAGTAAAATGCACTATTAAACTTCTATGATAGGGCAATCAGAGACCCGATTAGATCATTTTATATGTTGGTTAATATAAGAATTCAGCGAAATTCTATCACATTTGTTCAATTGACGTCGCTCCTATTTCAAGCAGCGTATTGGTCTATACGGCATCTCAGTGCGCATGAAATGGCGAGTAAAATGTACTATTAAACTTCTAGGGTAGGGCAAACAGAGACCCGATTAGATCATTTTATATTATGGTTAATTTAAGAATTCGGCGAAATTCTATCACATTTGTTCAATTTACGTTGCTCCTATTTCAGATAGGGTACTGGGCTAGGCGGCATCTTAAAGCGCATGAATGGCGAGTAAAATGCACTATTAAACTTCTAGGGTAGGGCGAACAGAGACCCGATTAGATCATTTTATATTATGGTTAATTTAAGAATTCTGCGAAATTCTATCACATTTGTTCAATTTACGTCGCTCCTATTTCAGATAGCGTACTGGGCTAGGCGGCATCTTAAAGCGCGTGGAATGGGGAGGAAAATATACTATTAAACTTCTATGATAGGGCAATCAGAGACCCGATTAGATCGTTTTATATTTCGGTTAATATAAGAATTCAGCGAAATTCTATCACATTTGTTCAATTTACGTCGCTCCTATTTCAGATGGCATATTGGGCTAAGCGGCACCTCAAAGCGCATGAAATGGCGAGTGAAATGCACCATTAAACTTCTAGGGTAGGGCAAACAGAGACCCGAATAGACCATTTTATATTATGGTTAATTTGAGAATTCATCAAAATTCTATCACATTTGTTCAATTTACGTCGCTCCTATTTCAGATAGCGTACTGGGATAGGCGGCATCTTAAAGCGCGTGGAATGTCGAGTAAAATGCACTATTAAACTTCTATGATAGGGCAATCAGAGACCCGATTAGATCATTTTATATTTTGGTTAATATAAGAATTCAGCGAAATTCTATCACATTTGTTCAATTTACGTCGCTCCTATTTCAGATAGAATATTGGGCTAAGCGGCACCTCAAAGCGCATGAAATGGTGAGTAAAATGCATTATTAAACTTGTAGGGTAGGGCAAACAGAGACCCGATTAGACGATTTTATATTTTGGTTAATATAAGAATTCAGCGAAACTCTATCACATTTGTTCAATTTACGTCGCTCCTATTTCAGATCGCGTATTGGGCTAAGCGGCATCTCAAAGCGCATGAAATGTCGAGTGAAATGCACTATTACCCTTCTAGGGTAGGGCGAACAGAGACCCGATTAGATCATTTTACATTAAGGTTAATATAAGAATTCAGGGAAATTCTATGACATTTTTTGAATTTACGTCGCTCCTATTTCGGATAGCGTACTGGGCTAGGCGGCATCTTAAAGCGCGTGGAATGGCGAGTAAAATGCACTATTAAACTTCTATGATAGGGCAATCAGAGACCCGATCAGATCATTTTATGTTTTGGTTAATATAAGAATTCGGGCGAAATTCTATCACATTTGTTCAATTTACGTCGCTCCTATTTCAGATAGCGTATTGGGCTAAGCGGCATCTCAAAGCGCATGAATGGCGAGTAAAATGCACTATTAAACTTCTAGGGTAGGGCAAACAGAGACCCGATTAGATCATTTTATATTATGGTTAATTTAAGAATTCTGTGAAATTCTATCACATTTGTTCAATTTACGTCGCTCCTATTTCAGATAGCGTACTGGGCTAGGCGGCATTTTAAAGCGCGTGGAATGGGGAGGAAAATATACTATTAAACTTCTATGGTAGGGCAATCAGAGACCCGATTAGATCATTTTATGTTTTGGTTAATATAAGAATTCAGCGAAATTCTATCACATTTGTTCAATTTACGTCGCTCCTATTTCAGATAGCGTATTGGGCTATGCGGCATCTCAGTGCGCATGAAATGGCGAGTAAAATGTACTATGAAACTTCTAGGGTAGGGCAAACAGAGACCCGATTAGATCATTTTATATTATGGTTAATTGAAGAATTCGGCGAAATTCTATCACATTTGTTCAATTTACGTCGCTCCTATTTCAGATAGGGTACTGGGCTAGGCGGCATCTTAAAGCGCGTGGAATGGGGAGGGAAATATACTATTAAACTCCTATGATAGGGCAATCAGAGACCCGATTAGATCATTTTATATTTTGGTTAATATAAGAATTCAGCGAAATTCTATCACATTTGTTCAATTTACGTCGCTCCTATTTCAGATAGAATATTGGGATAAGCGGCACCTCAAAGCGCATGAAATGGTGAGTAAAATGCACTATTAAACTTGTAGGGTAGGGCAAACAGAGACCCGATTAGATGATTTTATATTATGGTTAATTTAAGAATTCAGCGAAATTCTATCACATTTGTTCAATTTACGTCGCTCCTATTTCAGATAGCGTATTGGGCTAAGCGGTATCTCAAAGCGCATGAAATGGCGAGTAAAATGCACTATTAATCTTCTAGGGAAGGGCAAACAGACACCCGATTAGATCATTTTTATATTATGGTTAATTTAAGAATTCTGCGAAATTCTATCACATTTGTTCAATTTACGTCGCTCCTATTTCAGATTGCGTACTGGGCTAGGCGGCATCTTAAAGCGCGTGGAATGGGGAGGAAAATATACTATTAAACTTCTATGATAGGGCAATCAGAGACCCGATTAGATCGTTTTATATTTTGGTTAATATAAGAATTCAGCGAAATTCTATCACATGTGTTCAATTTACATCGCTCCTATTTCAGATAGCGTATTGGGCTAAGAGGCATCTCAAAGCGCATGAAATGACGAGTAAAATGCATTATTAAACTTCTAGGGTAGGGCAAACAGAGACCCGATTAGATCATTTTATATTATGGTTAATTTAAGAATTCAGCAAAATTCTATCACATTTGTTCAATTTACGTCGCTCCTATTTCAAATAGCGTATTGGGCTAACGGGAATCTCAAAGCGCATGAAATGGCCAGTAAAATGCTCTATTAAACTTCTAGGGTAGGGCAAACAGAGACCCGATTAGATCATTTTATATTATGGTTAATTTAAGAATTCAGCAAAATTCTATCACATATGTTCAAATTACGTCGCTCCTATTTCAGATAGCATACCGGGCTAGGCGGCATCTTAAAGCGCGTGGCATTCTCGAGTGAAATGCACTATTAAACTTCTAGGATAAGGCAAACAGAGACCCGATTAGATCATTTAACATTAAGGTTAATATAAGAATTCAGCGAAATTCTATCACATTTGTTCAATTTACGTCGCTCATATTTCGGATAGCGTATTGAGCTAAGCGGCATCTCAATGCGCAAGAAATGGCTAGTGAAATGCAGTATTAAACTTCTAGGGTAGGGCAAACAGAGACTCGATTAGATCATTTTATATTATTGTTAATTTAAGAATTCAGCAAAATTCTATCACATTTGTTCAATTTACGTCGCTCCTATTTCACATAGCGTACTGGGCTAGGCGGCATCTTAAAGCGCGTGGAATGGCGAGTAAAATGCACTATTAAACTTCTATGATAGCGCAATCAGAGACCCGATTATATCATTTTATATTTTGGTTAATATAAGAATTCATCGAAATTCTATCACATTTGTTCAATTTACGTCGCTCCTATTTCAGATACCGTATTGGGCTAAGCGGCATCCCAAAGCGCAAGAAATGGCGAGAGAAATGCACTATTAAACTTCTAGGGTAGGGCAAACAGAGACTCGATTAGATCATTTTATATTATTGTTAATTTAAGAATTCAGCAAAATTCTATCACATTTGTTCAATTTACGTCGCTCCTATTTCACATAGCGTACTGGGCTAGGCGGCATCTTAAAGCGCGTGGAATGGCGAGTATAATGCACTATTAAACTTCTATGATAGCGCAATCAGAGACCCGATTAGATCATTTTATATTTTGGTTAATATAAGAATTCATCGAAATTCTATCACATTTGTTGAATTTACGTCGCTCCTATTTCAGATAGCCTATTGGCCTAAGCGGCATCTCAAAGCGCCTGAAATGGCGAGTAAATGCACTATTAAACTTCTAGGGTAAGGCAATCAGAGACCCGATTAGATCATTTTATATTACGGTTAATATAAGAATGCGGCGAAATTCTATCACATTTGTTTAATTTACGTCGCTCCTATTTCAGATAGCGTATTGGGCTAAGCGGTATCTCAACGAGCATGAAAATACGAGTGAAATGCACTATTAAACTTCTAGGGTAGGGCGAACAGGGACCCGATTTGATCATTTTACATTAAGGTTAATATAAGAATTCAGGGAAATTCTATCACATTTGTTCAATTTACGTCGCTCCTATTTCAGATAGCGTATTGGGCTAACCGGTATCTCAAAGCGCATGAAATGGCAAGTAAAATGCTCTGTTACAGTTCTAGGGTAGGGCAAACAGAGACCCGATTAGATCGTTTTATATTATGGTTAATTTAAGAATTCAGCAAAATTCTATCACATTTGTTCAATTTACGTCGCTCCTATTTCAGATAGCGTACTGGGCCAGACGGTATCTTAAAGCGCGTGGAATGGCGGAGTGCAATTCACTATTAAACTTCTATGATAGGGCAATCAGAGACCCGGTTAGATCATTTTATATTTTGGTTAATATAAGAATTCAGCGAAATTCTATCACATGTGTTCAAATTACGTCGCTCCTATTTCAGATAGCATATTGGGCTAGGCGGCATCTTAAAGCGCGTGGCATTCTCGAGTGAAATGCACTATTAAACATCTAGGATAAGGCAAACAGGGACCCGATTAGATCATTTTACATTAAGGTTAATATAAGAATTCAGCGAAATTCTATCACATTTGTTCAATTTACGTCGCTCATATTTCAGACAGCGTATTGGGCTAAGCGGCTTCTGAAAGCGCATGAAATGGCGAGTAAAATGCACTATTAAACTTCTAGGGTAGGGCAAACAGTGACCCGATTAGATCATTTTATATTATGGTTAATTTAAGAATTCAGCGAAATTCTATCACATTTGTTCAATTTACGTCGCGCCCATTTCAGACAGCGTATTGGGCTAAGCGGCATCTCGAAGCGCGTGAAATGGCGAGTAAAATGCACTATTAAACTTCTAGGGTAAGGCAAACAGAGACCCGATTATATCATTTTATATTGCGGTTAATATAAGAATTCAGCGTAATTCTATCCCATTTGTTCAATTTACGTCGCTTCTATTTCACATAGCGTACTGGGCTAGGCGGCATCTTAAAGCGCGTGGAATGGCGAGTAAAATGCACTATTAAACTTCTAGGGTAGGGCGAACAGAGACCCGATTAGATCATTTTACATTAAGGTTAATATAAGAATTCAGCGAAATTCTATGACATTTGTTCAATTTACGTCGCTCATATTTCGGATAGCGTATTGGGCTAAGCGGCATCTCAAAGCGCCCGAAATAGCGAGTAAAATGCACTATTAAACTTCTGCGGTTAGGCAAACAGAGACCTGATTATATCATTTTATATTGCGGTTAATATAAGAATTCTGCGTAATTCTGTCACATTTGTTCAATTTATATCGCTGGTATTTCAGCTAGCGTATTGGGCCAGGCGGCACCTTATAGCGCATACAATGACGAGTAAAGTGCACTACTAAACTCCTACGATAGGGCAATCAGAGAACCGATTAGATCGTATTATATTATGGTTAATATAAGAATTCTGCGTAATTCTATCACGATTGTTCAATTTACGTAGCTCCAATTTCAGATAGCGTATTGGGCTAGGTGGCATCTTAAAGCGCATGAAATATTGAGTAAAATGCACTATTAAACTTCTGGGGTAGGGCAAACAGAGACCCGATTAGATCATTGTATATTATGATTAATTTAAGAATTCAGCGAAATTCTATTACATTTGTTCAATTTACGTCGCTCCTATTTCAGATAGCGTATTGGGCTAGGCGGCATCTCAAAACGCGTGGAATGATGAGTGGAATGTACTGCTAACATTCTATGATACGGCAATCAAAGACCCGATTAGATCATTCTATATTATGGTTAATATAAGAAATCTGCGTAATTCTATCACATTTGTCAAATTTATGTCGCTCCTATTTCACATAGCGTACTGGGCGAGTCGGCATCTTAAAGCGCGTGGAATAGTGAGTAAAATGCACTATTAAACTTCTATGATAGGGCAATCGGAGACCCGATTAGATCATTTTATATTATGGTTAATATAAGAATTCATCGAAATTCTATCCCATTTGTTCAATTTACGTCGCTTCTATTTCAGATAGCGTATTGGGCTAAGCGGCTTCTCAAAGCGCATGAAATGGCGAGTAAAATGTACTATTAAACTTCTATGATAGGGCAATCAGAGACCCGATTAGATCATTTTACATTAAGGTTAATATAAGAATTCAGCGAAATTCTATCACATTTGTTCAGTTTACGTCGCTCATATTTCGGATAGCGTATTGGGCTAAGCGGCATCTCAAAGCGCCTGAAATAGCGAGTAAAATGCACTATTAAACTTCTAGGGTAAGGCAAACAGAGTCCCGATTATATCATTTTATATTGTGGTTAATATAAGAATTCAGCGTAGTTCTATCACATTTGTTCAATTTCCGTCGCTCCTATTTCAGATAGCGTACTGGGCTAGGCGGCATCTTAAAGCGCGTGGAATGGCGAGTATAATGCACTATTAAACTTCTATGATAGGGCAATCAGAGACCCGGTTAGATCATTTTATATTTTGTTTAATATAAGAATTCAGGGAAATTCTATCACATTTGTTCAATTTACGCCGCTCCTATTTCAGATAGCGTATTGGGCTAACCGGTATCTCAAAGCGCATGAAATGGCAAGTAAAATGCTCTATTAAAGTTCTAGGGTAGGGCAAACAGAGATCCGATTAGATCATTTTATATTATGGTTAATTTAAGAATTCAGCAAAATTCTATCACATTTGTTCAATTTACGTCGCTCCTATTTCAGATAGCGTACTGGGCCAGACGGTATCTTAAAGCGCATGGAATGGCGAGTGCAATTCACTATTAAACTTCTATGATAGGGCAATCAGAGACCCGGTTAGATCATTTTATATTTTGGTTAATATAAGAATTCAGCGAAATTCTATCACATATGTTCAAATTACGTCGCTCCTATTTCAGATAGCATATTGGGCTAGGCGGCAACTTAAAGCGCGTGGCATTCTCGAGTGAAATGCACTATTAAACTTCTAGGATAAGGCAAACAGGGACCCGATTAGATCATTTTACATTAAGGTTAATATAAGAATTCAGCGAAATTCTATCACATTTGTTCAATTTACGTCGCTCATATTTCAGACAGCGTATTGGGCTAAGCGGCTTCTGAAAGCGCATGAAATGGCGAGTAAAATGCACTATTAAACTTCTAGGGTAGGGCAAACAGTGACCCGATTAGATCATTTTATATTATGGTTAATTTAAGAATTCAGCGAAATTCTATCACATTTGTTTAATTTACGTCGCTCCTATTTCAGATAGCGTATTGGGCTAAGCGGTATCTCAAAGCGCATGAAAAGATGAGTGAAATGCACTATTAAACTTCTAGGGTAGGGCGAACAGGGACCCGATTTGGTCATTTAACATTAAGGTTATTATAAGAATTCAGGGAAATTCTATCACATTTGTTCAATTTACGTGGCTCCTATTTCAGATAGCGTATTGGCCTAAGCGGCATCTCAAAGCGCCTGAAATGTCGAGTAAAATGCACTATTAAACTTCTAGGGTAAGGCAAACAGAGACCCGAGTATATCATTTTATATTGCGGTTAGTATAAGAATTGAGCGCAATTCCATCGCATTTGTTCAACTTACGTCGCTCCTATTTCACATAGCGTACTGGGCTAGGCGGCATGTTAAAGCGCGTGGAATGGCGAGTATAATGCACTATTAAACTTCTATGATAGCGCAATCAGAGACCCGATTAGATCATTTTATATTTTGGTTAATATAAGAATTCAGCGAAATTCTATCCCATTTGTTCAATTTACGTCGCGCCTATTTCACATAGCGTACTGTGCCAGCCGGCATCTTAAAGCGCGTGGAATGGCGAGTAAAATGCACTACTAAACTTCTATGATAGCGCAATCAGAGACCCGATTAGATCATTTTATATTTTGGTAAATATAAGGATTCAGCGAAATTCTGTCACATTTGTTCAATTTACGTCGTTCCTATTCCAGATAGCGTACTGGGCTATGCGGCATCTTAAAGCGCGTGGAATGGCGAGTAAAATGCACTATTAAACTTGTATGATAGGGCAACCAGAGACCCGATTAGATCATTTTATATTTTGGTTAATATAAGATTTCAGGGAAATTCTATCACATTCGTTCAATTTACGTCGCTCCCATTTCAGATAGCGTATTGGGCGAAGCGGCATCTCAAAGCGCATGAAATGGCGAGTAAAATGCACTATTAAACTTCTAGGGTAAAGCAAACAGAGACCCGTTTAGATCATTTTATATTATGGTTAATTTAAGAATTCAGCAAAATTCTATCACATTTGTTCAATTTACGTCGCTCCTATTTCAGATAGCGTACTGGGCTAAGCGCCATCTTAAAGAGCGTGGAATGGCCAGTAAAATGCGCTATTAAACTTCTATGATAGGGCAATCAGAGACCCGATTAGATCATTTTATATTTTGGTTAATATAAGAATTCAGCGAAATTCTATCACATTTGTTCAATCTACGTCGCTCCTATTTCAGATGGCCTACTGGGCTAGGCGGCATCTTAAAGCGCGTGGAATGGCGAGTAAAATGCACTATTAAACTTCTAGGATAAGGCAAACAGAGACTCGATTAGATCATTTTATATTACGGTTAATATAAGAATTCAGCGTAATTTTATCACATTTGTTCAACTTACGTCGCTCCTATTTCAGATAGCGTATTGGGCTAAGCGGCATCACAAAGCGCATGAAATGGCAAGTAAAATGCTCTATTAAACTTCTAGGGTAAGGCGAACAGAGACCCGATTATATCATTTTATATTACGGTTAATATAAGAATTCAGCGTAATTCTATCACATTTGTTCAACTCACGTCGCTCCTATTTCAGATAGCGTACTGGGCTAGGCGGCATCTTAAAGCGCATGGAATGGCGAGTAAAATGCAGTATTAAACTCCTATGATAGGGCCATCAGAGACCCGATTAGATCATTTTATATTATGGTTAATTTAAGAATTCAGCGAAATTCTATCACATTTGTTCAATTTACGTCGCTCCTATTTCAGATAGCGTATTGGGCTAAGCGGCATCTCAAAGCGCATGAAATGGCGAGTAAAATACACTATTAAACTTCTAGGGTAAGGCAAACAGAGACCTGATTAGATCATTTTATATTACGGTTAATATAAGAATTCAGCGTAATTCTATCACATTTGTTCAATTTACGTCGCTCCTATTTCAGATAGCGTATTGGGCTAAGCGGCATCACAAAGCGCATGAAATGGCAAGTAAAATGCTCTATTAAACTTCTAGGGTAGGGCAAACAGAGACACGATTAGATCATTTTATGTTATGGTTAATTAAAGAGTTCAGCAAAATTCTATCACATTTGTTCAATTTGCGTCGCTCCTATTTCAGGTAGCGTACTGGGCTAGGCCGCATCTTAAAGCGCGTGGAATGGCGAGTAAAATGCACTATTGAACTTCTATGATAGGGAATCAGAGACCCGATTAGATCATTTTATATTTTGGTTAATATAAGGATTCAGCGAAATTCTGTCACATTTGTTCAATTTACGTCGTTCCTATTTCAGATAGCGTACTGGGCTAGGCGGCATCTTAAAGCGCGTGGAATGGCGAGTAAAATGCACTATTAAACTTGCAGGATAGGGCAATCAGAGACCCGATTAGATCATTTTATATTTTGGTTAATATAAGAATTGAACAAAATTCTATCACATTTGTTTAATTTACGTTGCTCCTGTTTCAGATAGCGTATTGGGCTAAGCGGTATCTCAAAGCGCATGAAAAGACGAGTGAAATGCACTATTAAACTTCTAGGGTAGGGCGAACAGGGACCCGATTTGATCATTTTACGTTAAGGTTAATATAAGAATTCAGGGATATTCTATCACATTTGTTCAATTTACGTCGCTCCTATTTCAGATAGCGTACTGGGCTAGGCGGCATCTTAAAGCGCGTGGAATGGCGAGTATAATGCACTATCAAACTTCTAGGATAGGGCAATCAGAGACCCGATTAGATCATTTTATATTGTGGTTAATATAAGAATTCAGCGAAATTCTATCCCATTTGTTCAATTTACGTCGCGCCTATTTCACATAGCGTATTGGGCTACGCTTCTTCTCAAAGCGCATGAAATGGCGATTAAAATGCACTATTAAACTTCTAGGGTGGGGCAAACAGAGACCCGATTAGATCATTTTATATTATGGTTAATTTAAGAATTCAGCAAAATTCTACCACATTTGTTCAATTTACGTCGTTCCTCTTTCTGATAGCGTACTGGGCTAGGCGGCATCTGAAAGCGCGTGGAATTTGGAGGAAAATGCACTACTCAACTCCTACGGTAGGGCGAACAGAGACCCGATTAGATCATTTTACATTAAGGTTAATATAAGAATTCAGCGAAATTCTATCACATTTGTTCAATTTACGTCGCTCATATTTCGGATAGCGTATTGTGCAAAGATGTATCTCAAAGCGCATGAAATGACGCGTAAAATGCACTATTAAACTTCTAGGGTAGGGCAAACAGTGAACCGATTAGATCATTTTATATTATGGTTAATTTAAGAATTCAGCGAAATTCTATCACATTTGTTCAACTTACGTCGCTCCTATTTCAGATAGCGTACTGTGCTAGCCGGCATCTTAAAGCGCGTCGAATGTCGAGTAAAATGCACTGTGAAACTTCTGGGGTAGGGCAAACAGAGACCCGATTAGATCATTTTATATTATGGTTAATTTAAGAATTCAGCGGAATTCTATCACATTTGTTCAATTTACGTCGCTCCTATTTCTGATAGCGTATTGGGCTAAGCTGCATCTCAAAGAGCATGACATGGCCAGTAAAATGCACTATTAAACTTCTAGGGTAGGGCGAACAGAGACCTGATTAGATCATTTTATATTTTGGTTAATATAAGAATTCAGCGAAATTCTATCACATTTGTTCAATTTACGTCGCTCCTATTTCAGATAGCGTACTGGGCTAGGCGGCACCTTCAAAGGCGTGGAATGTCGAGTAAAATGCACTATTAAACTTCTATGATAGGGCAATCAGAGACCCGATTAGATCATTTTATATTATGGTTAATTTAAGAATTCTGCGAAATTCTATCACATTTGTTCAATTTACGTCGCTCCTATTTCAGATAGCGTATTGGGCTAAGCGGCATCTCAAAGCGCATGAACGGCGAGTAAAATGCACTATTAAACTTCTAGGGTAGGGCAAACAGACACCCGATTAGATCATTTTATATTATGGTTTATTTAAGAATTCAGCGAAATTCTATCACATTTGTTTAATTTACGTCGCTCCTATTTCAGGTAGCCTATTTGGCTAAGCCGCACTTCAAAGCGCATGAAATGACGAGTGAAATGGACAATTAAACTTCTAGGCTAGGGCGAACAGACGCCCGATTAGATCATTTTACATTATGGTTAATAAAAGAATTCAGCGAAATTCTATCACATTTTGTTCAATTTACATCGCTCCTATTTCAGATAGCGTATTGGGCTAAGCGGCATCTCAAAGCGCATGAAATGGCGAGGAAAATGCACTATTAATCTTCTAGGGTAGGGCGAACAGAGACCCGATTAGATCATTTTACATTAAGGTTAATATAAGAATTCAGGGAAATTCTATCACATTTGTTCAATTTACGTCACTCCTATTTCAGGTAGCGTATTGGGCTATGCGGCATCTCAGTGCGCATGAAATGGCGTGTAAAATGCACTATTAAACTTCTAGGGTAGGGCAAACAGAGACCCGAATAGATCATTTTATATTATGGTTAATTTAAGAATTCAGCAAAATTCTATCACAATTGTACAATTTACGTCGCTCCTATTTCAGATGGCGTATTGGGCTATGCGGCATCTCAGTGCGCATGAAATGGCGAGTAAAATGCACTATTAAACTTCTATGATAGGGGAAACAGAGACCCGATTAGATCATTTCATATTATGGTTAATAAGAGAATTCAGCGAAATTCTATCACATTTGTTCAATTTACATCGCTCCTATTTCAGGTAGCGTATTTGACTAAGCGGCATCTCAAAGCGCATGAAATGACGAGTGAAATGGACTATTAAGCTTCTAGGCTAGGGTGAACAGAGTCCCGATTAGATCATTTTACATTATGGTTAATAAAAGAATCCGGCGAAATACAATCACATTTGTTAAATTTACATCGCTCCTATTTCAGATAGCGTATTGGGCTAAGCGGCATCTGAAAGCGCATGAAATGACGAGTAAAATGCATTATTAAACTTCTAGGGTACGGCAAACAAAGACCCGATTAGATCATTTTATATTATGGTTAATTTAAGAATTCAGCGAAATTCTATCACATTTGTTTAATTTACGTCGCTCCTATTTCAGATAGCCTATTTGGCTAAGCGGCATTTCAAAGCGCATGAAATGACGAGTGAAATGGACTATTAAGCTTCTAGGCTAGGGTGAACAGAGTCCCGATTAGATCATTTTACATTATGGTTAATAAAAGAATCCGGCGAAATACAATCACATTTGTTAAATTTACATCGCTCCTATTTCAGATAGCGTATTGGGCTAAGCGGCATCTGAAAGCGCATGACATGACGAGTGAAATGCACTATTAAACTTCTAGGGTAGCGCGAACAGAGACCCGATTAGATCTTTTTACATTATCGTTAATATAAGAATTCAGCGTAATTCTATCACATTTGTTCAATTTACGTCGCTCCTGCTTCAGATAGCGTATTGGGCTATGCGGCATCTCAAAGCGCATGAAATGGCGAGTAAAATGCACTATTAAACTTCTTCGGTAGGGCAAACAGAGACCCGATTAGATCATTTTATATTACGGTTAATATAAGAATTCAGGGAAATTCTATCACATTTGTTCAATTTACGTCGCTCCTATTTCAGATAGCGTACTGAGCTAGGCGGCATCTTAAAAGGCGTGGAATGGCCAGTAAAAGGCACTATTAAACTTCTATGATAGGGCAATCAGAGACCCGATTAGATCATTTTATATTTTGGTTAATATAACAATAAAGCGTAATTCTATCACATTTGTTCAATTTACATCGCTCCTATTTGAGGTAGCGTATTGGGCTAAGCGGCATCTCAAAGCGCATGAAATGACGAGTAAAATGCATTATTAAACTTCTAGGGTAGGGAAAACAGAGACCCGATTAGATCATTTTATATTATTGTCAATTTAAGAATTCTGCGAAATTCTATCACATTTGTTCAATTTACGTCGCTCCTATTTCAGATAGCGTACTGGTCTAGGCGGCATCTTAAAGCGCGTGGAATGGGGAGGAAAATATACTATTAAACTTCTATGATAGGGCAATCAGAGACCCGATTAGATCATTTTATAATTTGGTTAATATAAGGATTCAGCGAAATTCTATCACATTTGTTCAATTTACATCGCTCCTATTTGAGGTAGCGTATTGGGCTAAGCGGCATCTCAAAGCGCATGAAATGGCGAGTAAAATGCACTATTAAACTTCAAGGGTAGGGCAAACAGAGACCCGTATAGACCATTTTATATTATGGTTAATTTAAGAATTCAGCAAAATTCTATCACATTTGTTCAATTTACGTCGCTCCTATTTCAGATAGCGTATTGGGCTAAACGGCATCTCAAAGCGCATGAAATGGCGAGTAAAATGCACTATTAAACTTCTAGGGTAGGGCAAACAGAGACCCGAATAGATCATTTTATATTATGGTTAACTTAAGAATTCAGCAAAATTCTATCACAATTGTACAATTTACGTCGTTCCTATTTCAAATAGCGTACTGGTCTAGGCGGCATCGTAAAGCGCGTGGAATGGCGAGTAAAATGCACTATTAAACTTCTATGATAGAGCAATCAGAGACCCGGTTAGAACATTTTATATTTTGGTTAATATAAGAGTTCAGCGAAATTCTATCACATTTGACAATTCACGTCGCTCCTATTTCAGATAGCGTACTGGGCTAGGCGGCACCTTAAAGCGCGTGGAATGGCGAGTAAAATGCACTGTTAAACTTCTAGGGTAGGGCAAACAGAGACCCGATTAGATCATTTTATATTACGGTTAATATAAGAATTCAGAGTAATTCTATCACATTTGTTCAATTTACGTCGCTCCTATTTCAGATAGCGTATTGGGATCAGCGGCATCTCAAACCGCATGAAATGACGAGTGAAATGCACTATTAAACTTCTAGGGTAGGGCGAACAGAGGCCCGATTAGATAATTTTATATTTTGGTTAATATAAGAGTTCAGCGAAATTCTATCACATTTGTTCAATTTACGTCGCTCCTATTTCAGATAGCGTATGGGCTAAGCGGCATCTCAAAGCGCATGAAATGGCGAGTAAAATGCACTATCAAACTTCTAGGGTAAGGCAAATAGAGACCCGATTAGATTATTTTATATTACGGTTAATATAAGAATTCAGCGTAATTCTATCACATTTGTTCAATTTACGTCGCTCCTATTTCAGATAGCGTATTGGGCTAAGAGGTATCTCACAGCGCATGAAATGGCGAGTAAAATGCACTATTAAACTTCTAGGGTAGGGCGAACAGAGACCCGATTAGATCATTTTACATTATGGTTAATAAAAGAATTCAGCGAAATTCTATCACATTTGTTCAATTTACGTCGCTCCTATTTCAGATAGCGTACTGGGCTAGGCGGCATCTTAAAGCGCGTGGAATGGCGAGTAAAATGCACTATTAAACTTCTATGATAGGGCAATCAGAGACCCGATTAGATCATTTTATATTTTGGTTAATATAAGAATTCAGCGAAATTCTATCACATTTGTTCAATTTACGTCGCTCCTATTTCAGATAGCGTATTGGGCTAAGCGGCATCTCAAAGCGCATGAAATGACGAGTGAAATGCACTATTAAACTTCTAGGGTAGGGCGAACAGAGACCCGATTAGATCATTTTACATTAAGGTTAATATAAGAATTCAGGGAAATTCCATCACATTTGCTCAATTTACGTCGCTCCTATTTCAGATAGCGTACTGGGCTAGGCGGTATCTTAAAGCGCGTGGAATGACGAGTAAAATGCACTATTATACTTCTATGATAGGGCAATCAGAGAGCCGATCAGATCATTTTATATTTTGGTTAATATAAGAATTCAGCGAAATTCTATCACATTTGTTCAATTTACGGCGCTCCTATTTCAGATAGCATATTGGGCTAAGCGGCACCTCAAAGCGCATGAAATGGTGAGTAAAATGCACTATTAAACTTCTAGGGTAGGGCAAACAGAGACCCGAATAGACCATTTTATATTATGGTTAATACTAGAATTCGGCAGAATTCTATCACATTTGTTCAATTTCCGTCGCTCCTATTTCAGATAGCGTACTGGGCTAGGCGGTATCTTAAAGCGCGTGGAATGACGAGTAAAATGCACTATTATACTTCTATGATAGGGCAATCTGAGACCCGATTAGATCATTTTATATTTTGGTTAATATAAGAATTCAGCGAAATTCTATCACATTTGTTCAATTTACGTCGCTCCTATTTCAGATAGCGTATTGGGCTAAGCGGAATCTCAAAGCGCATGAAATGACGAGTGAAATGCACTATTAAACTTATAGGGTAGGGCGAACAGAGACCCGATTAGATCATTTTACATTAAGGTTAATATAAGGATTCAGAAAAGTTCTATCACATTTGTTCAATTTACGTCGCTCCTATTTCAGATAGCGTACTGGGCAAGGCGGCATCTTAAAGCGTGTGGAATGGCGAGTAAAATGCACTATTAAACTTCTATGATAGGGCAATCAGAGACCCGATTAGATCATTTTATATTTTGGTTAATATAAGAATTCAGCGAAATTCTATCACTTTTGTTCAATTTACGTCGCTCCCATTTCAGATAGCGTATTGGGCTAAGCGGCATCTCAAAGCGCATGAAATGACGAGTGAAATGCACTATTAAACTTCTAGGGTAGGGCGAACAGAGACCCGATTAAATCATTTTATATTATGGTTAATAAAAGAATTCAGCGAAATTCTATCACATCTGTTCAATTTACATCGCTCCTATTTCAGATAGCGTACTGGGATAGGCGGCATCTTAAAGCGCGTGGAATGGCGAGTAAAATGCACTATTAAACTTCTAGGGTAGGGCGAACAGAGACCCGATTAGATCATTTTATATTATGGTTAATTTAAGAATTCTGCGAAATTCTATCACATTTGCTCACTTTACGTCGCTCCTATTTCAGATAGCGTACTGGGCTAGGCGGCATCTTAAAGCGCGTGGAATGGGGAGGAAAATATACTATTAAACTTCCATGATAGGGCAATCAGAGACCCGATTAGATCGTTTTATATTTTGGTTAATATAAGAATTCAGGGAAGTTCTGTCACATTTGTTCAATTTGCGTCGCTCCTATTTCAGATAGCATATTGGGCTAAGCGGCATTTCAAAGAGCATGAAATGGCGAGTAAAATGCACTATTGAACTTCTAGGGTAAGGCAAACAGAGACCCGATTAGATCATTTTATGTTTTGGTTAATATAAATATTCAGCGAAATTCTATCACATTTGTTCAATTTACGTCGCTCCTATTTCAGATAGCGTATTGGGCTAAGCGGCATCTCAAAGCGCATGAAATGACGAGCAAAATGCACTATTAAACTTCTATGATAGGGCAATCAGAAACCCGATTAGATCATTTTATATTTTTTTTAATATAAGAATTCAACGAAGTTCTATCACATTTGTTCAATTTACGTCGCTCCTATTTCCGATAGCGTATTCGGGTAAGCGACATCTCAAAGCGCATGAAATGCCGAGTGAAATGCACTATTAAACTTCTAGGGTAGGGCGAACAGAGACCCGATTAGATCATTTTACATTAAGGTTAATATAAGAATTCAGGGAAATTCTATCACATTTGTTCAATTTACGTCGCTCCTATTTCAGATAGCGTACTGGGCTAGGCGGCATCTTAAAAGGCATGGAATGGCGAGTAAAATGCACTATTAAACTTCTATGGTAGGGCAATCAGAGACCCGATTAGATCATTTTATATTTTGGTTATTATAAGAATTCGGCGAAATTCTATCACATTTGTTCAATTTACGTCGCTCCTATTTTAGACAGCGTATTGGGCTAAGCGGCATCTCAAAGCGCATGAATGACGAGTAAAATGCGTTATTAAACTTCTAGGGTAGGGCAAACAGAGACCCGATTAGGTCATTTTATATTATGGTTAATTTCAGAATTCTGTGAAATTCTATAACATTTGTTCAATTTACGTCGCTCATATTTCAGATAGCGTACTGGGCTAGGCGGCATCTTAAAGCGCGTGGAATGGGGAGGAAAATATACTA